>PVLA01001042.1:0-385690 GCA_004027455.1 Hydrochoerus hydrochaeris
TAACTTGGGAATTCCAGGTAAGTTGGGTAGCTCTGACCCTAAGGCTTTGTTGGCTCCAGCCCACAAGGCCTTTTTCTTGGCAGATATTCAACATTCCTAGCATCTGCAACTTTCTGGAATCTCTACTGCAACTTTGGTTTCACTGGCACAGCTTCATGTATTGTCCAGTGAAGAGCTCTCAGAAGAGCCTGGGACCCTCTCATCACTTTTGCCTGGCCTCCCAGGCCTTCTTTTGAAATCTAGATGAAAGCTTCCATGATCTCACAACTCTTTCTCTTCAGATGCTGGCAAAACCAACATCACGTGTATGGTGCACGGTCTGCTGCCAGCCCAAGCAGGTCTGATATCTAGGACTACAGTTGCAAGGTCTCCGAGTGCCTTGAGAACTGAATATAGAGACATACTTCTAAAGATAGTCCTGAGTGACCAGGGTACCCTGAGGTTCTCTTCTTAAAGCACAGTCTTCAAAGGAGTTTATACTTTTACACTATTGAGCCTCCAATAAGGGGATGCCTTGCTGATTATTCCAGTATGGGGTACTGTTTCTTTTTATTTGTATTAATCTTAAGTAATCAAACTTCCTTGACTGCAACTTTACATTTAGTTCTTTCTGGCCAAACTTTACACTTTCCAAATCTTTCTGCTTTTTTATTCCCAATTCCCACTATAAATCTGGCTAAAAGAAGCCAGCAGTACCAATGCCATAGCATGAACACTGGGCTGCCTTGAAATTCAGTCTCACAAACAGTTTTAGGACATAGACAAAATGTAGACAAGTTCTTTGCCAGAATATAGCAAATAGCTTCTAGTCCAATTGCCAGTAGAGTCTTCATTCCCATCCGAAATCCCATGAATAGTCTTTATTGCTCGCATTCCTACCAACATTCTGGTCTTTAGAATTTCCACCAGAAATTCCCATCA
Source organism: Hydrochoerus hydrochaeris (assembly GCA_004027455.1). NCBI lineage: Eukaryota > Metazoa > Chordata > Mammalia > Rodentia > Hydrochaeridae > Hydrochoerus > Hydrochoerus hydrochaeris. Next base: position 922 of record PVLA01001042.1, read on the forward strand.
AAGTCTGCTTACATCATTCTAGGTTTTCTCTGACCCAATTCTCCAAATAAAATTAAAATTGTTTTAAGTTTAAATGAAAATTTTAAAAAGTTTTAAAGCCTGTAAATAAAGACATAAAGAACAAAGAGTTTTGTTTTACATTCCTCCTGCAAAGCAGTTCCTAAGGCTTATTAACACTGTAGTATAAGGCATTACTCATGAGATTGTGGTTATGGTGGTGTAAACAACCTTACTGAATCACTGGCAGAAAGAAATGTAGTAACATATTTATGTATAGTAATAATACCTGAAAACCATAATACATGACTATTACTGTATTTACTATACTTTTTGTAACTTGGGGGTATAATCCTTTCAGTTAGAAAAAGAAAAAAGTTACCTGTGAAACAGCTTCAGATGGGCCCTCATGTAGGGATTTCAGGAAGTCTTGTTAGCACAGGAGGGAAGAGCTCCAGGTGTGTCACTGCCCTTACAAACCTTCCAGTAGGACAGTTAGAGCACAGGGGCTTTGAAAAGCCTGACACTAAGCTGGCTAATATGTGTTTGGCCTTAGTTTTTAATAAAAAGAAAATTGTTTTAAGTTTAAATGAAAATTTTAAAAAGTCTTAAAGCCTATAATGACATAAAGAACAAAGAGTTTTGCATAGTTGTGTATGTGTTTGTGCTTTAAGCTCAGGGTTATTATAAAACAGTTAAAAAGTCAAAGAAAGCTAAAAGTTCATAAAGTAAAAACTTTAAGATGAGCTCAAGTTAATGTATTATTGAAAAAATGAATTCTTAAAATACATTGAGTGTAGCATAAGTGTGCAGTGAGCCTACAATAGTGTACAGTGATGTCCTTTGTCTTCACTTACCTGTCACTCATTCATTCACTTAGAGCACACTCCAGTCTGCCAGCTCCATTCATGAAATATGCCCAGGCAGGTACACTATTTCTTATCTTTTATACTGTATTTTTGCTTTATCTTTTGTATGCTAGATATGTTGAGATACATACTTCTGTTACTTTTACCTACAATGTTTAGTACAATAGCATGCTTTACAGGTATATAGCTGTGGTAGATTAACTAATGGGCAACTTGTAACACCCAGCCAAACTGAGTGAGCATGGTGCTAGGTGTGGAAGGCCCTCCTGAGGATTGTTTCCAACAGCATGAAGAGAGAACTGGAGAGGAATATGGTGTACTGTTGAGTCTCTTGGCAAACCTTGTCACAGTGGGTTTTCCTGGTATGAACTCAGTTGTTCTCATTGTCAGAGGAGCTTGGGTCCTCAATGTCACTGAGGATGGCTGAGGTTCTCTTTGGGGAAGCTCTGGTCTTTAACTTGAGCATCACTTCTTGGCTCCAGTGCAGATCTCTCAGCCTAACACAGATCCTTTATCACGATGGTACAGACTTTCTAGCTTTCACCACTGACCTTTCTTTGGGCCCTCTGAGTGCAGATACTTGATACAGACTACTTGCAGGAGACATTGTCGTGGGCTCTAGGCCTCCAGCTGGACTTGCAGAGGACAATGCCATGGGCTTTTGGTTTTCAGCTGGACTTGTGCAAGATATTGCTATGGGATTCAGGCCATCATATGGATTCTTTTAGTCTCTAGTGTGTGGACAGATCTCTTATTCTCCTCTGCATTTGATTTTTTGGGGTGAATATTATAAAATAATTCTATAAATTATGTACCCTCTATTAAATCTATTCCACTACAAATCCTGACTACAACAATACCACAGAAACAATAGGCTCTACCATACAGCCTAGATGTGTGATAGGCTATAGCATCCAAGTTCGTCTAAGTACACTTTGATATTTGTTCAGTGACCCAAGAACACATTTCTTAGCATATATCTGTGTCATTTAATGATGCATGACTATTTTAATCTTGGAGTATTATCTTTGTGGGATAAGGGTAATTCACAAGACTTTACTATAACCTACAAAACTCATTGTGCTCTGATTCTATTCTCACCAAGAAAACTGATATAATTGCCGTATTTTAGAAAGAAGATAGCCTTTCACTTGAATATATTTCAAAAAATAGCCAACATTCCTTTTCTCATTTCTCCTTCATAGCAAATAATAATTTGATTTAGGATAGCATGTATGTATTTAAAGATTAAAATTTTCAGAGTATTTTTATCAGTCATGATCACATGTCCTAGTAAAGGTAGTCTAAGTGAAATCCAGTGGAGATCTGTCTGTTTTCCTCCTTTGCCTTCCTTTTCCTTTCATCATGTCCCCAAGAATATGCAACAGCTAGAGATCTAGCATCTTGGGCTTTCCAACAATTTTAAGACAGATCTTATTTACTGAAGACAGTGGTATGGAAATAGAAAGGTAAGATTCTGATTACTCTATAAAGTTATTACAGTGTGGATCATGCATTCTTAGGTTTCTTTAATATAGAAAACAAATTTCTGTCTTGTTTAAAGCCTTGCATGTAGTAGCTAACATATATAGATGCATGCCAAACTTACCCAAATGGTTATATTATGTTCAATATATAAATTCTGCAAAATAAAATCAATTTTTTCATCATGCGAAGCTAAAATTCTAAGAGTTCCAAGATAAAAAGCCATCCAGTGACTAAAACAGCAGCCAACCTACAGTTGTTTTGTTATTCAGTTTTTCCTGTGTAATGATTCATATTAAAACTCAAGGCTTTCAAAAACAAGTGTTTATTTCTCACTCATGCATTGGTAGGTTGGCTGATTTTCAGATGATTTAACTCTAATCTGCAGGTTGATCTCCTTACCCTTTTTGTATCAGATACTACCCAGAGCACATTTCTCTCATGACAAAGTCAAGAGTATGAGTCCATATGAAGCCTCTGTCACATCACATTTACTAACATCCCATTGGTTAAGGCAAGTCATACGACTAACACCAAACTCAGGAGACAGAAAAGTACAGCGTACTCTTCCCACCTTGGCCCATAATAAGAGAATGGATGAGCGATATTAATGCAAAACAGTCAAGCACATGCTATAATTCCAGCACTCTGGGAGGCTGAGGCAGAAGGACGGCATGTTCCAGACCAGCCTGGGAAACCGTGAATTAGTGAGGTGGTATAGCAAAATAAAAAAAAGTTGAGAGTGTAGCTTAGCACAAAAGCCCTGGATCCAATCTCTAGCACGGATAAAAACTCAGGAGAGTGAAGAGTTGATCACAGTTATTCAATATGCCAAAGAACTGAAAATGATGATTCATAGGCACAGTCTCATTGAATGTTTATGGCAAGCTAACCAACACCTCACAGAAATAGTAGAATGAATGACTAGAGACAAAGGCAATATCCTAGAGCCAAAGGGATGTCACAACACCCCCAAAAATAAAACTCTCAAGACAGTGAGTTATGAGGTGTCAGTTCAAAATGAACCTGGTATGGCATTATCTTCTCTTGATCAAAATTGTGTCATGCACTGAGACATACTTTCCCTTTAGAAACATACCTTTATTTTTATAATCACACTCAGAAAAACTTGTTTCACTTTATAGAGATTCACTATTACAAAAATGCACCTGCTTTGCTTTGAAATAGTATAGGAATGAACAAGACAAAAACTGCAGTTTCTGTAAGTGGCTAACAACATCCAAAGAAAACCAGAGATGGAAGAATACCACCACTAATAGCTATATAGTGTTATGGTCAAGCATGCAGTGAAGAGCTCAGCTTTACAAAAGCTTATTCCACACATACAAAACATAACACACCAATATACATTATACACATAACAAGTTAATCCAGCTTTCTCTTCCTTATTCTTTTTTGGAGGGTGGGGGGACTAGGATTGAACCTAGGGTCATGCATATGCTGCTAGGGAAGCACAAACTGAGCTACATCCCTAGCACAGTTTGGCTTTTTCTTAGCTAACTTTGTACAGACAGAGCAGTTGATTGGTCTAAAGCCATACTCTCAACCCCTCGAATATGGTGTATTGGATCAGATGAGGCTGTGGAGGCTGAGGAGGCCATGGCTGGCAAGTCTTCTGTTCTAGTTCAGGCAACAGAAGACAAGTGTATGAAAAGAAAACCAGTTCAGAGCCAGACAATGTTTATTGCCTTTTATTTTTAAGTGTATGGGAAGAAACAGGACTGTGGCCTTCCCATGAGCAGAAGTGTTGTCCTGGCTAGAAATAGTTTCAGAATGAACACAAATAAACATTTTAAAAAACTCTCTGGCTTCCTTTTCTAGGAAGGAACATTCCAAAAGCAAACAACTTGGGGATCTATAAAAAATAATTTGGAAAAGTAACTCTCTGTGGCATCCGACTGGTTGGCTTGGGCATACCACCCCCAGCTGTGGTTTTGAACTCAGGTGCCTGACCTGCCTAAAAGATGCGATGCTCTCTGAGTCCAGAGAAGCTGAGTTACCAGAAAAGACTTCAAGTAGAGAGCCTTGAGGCAGTACTTGGACAATCTGAGTTTCAGTCCAGAAAAGTTGAAGGCTGGAGGGCAAAAGTGAAAAACAAATTTAGCCTGGTATGTTCACCCTTATACAATCAAGCATAGACATTACCTGAATATGTCTAAAGGCACTTTGAATTTGATATTACAGAAGTTTTTGGCCCATCTCATCCTAGTTATTGGCAAGGCATTGCTAGGTAAGACATCTCCAATGCAGTCTCTAAGCACATTTAGCTAATGACTGGACCCATGAGACACCTGACTCCAGGTCTTACCAGAGTGTAGGGTCAGAGATATTCTTGCTTTCTGCCATATCTCTGTTCAGGAGAGATCTCAATTTGATGAATCTTGCTTGGCATCCACAAGGCCCTGATTTCAGTCCCTGTTACCAGGCAGGCAGACATTTGATGAATTTAAAGCCAGTAATCTGTCTCCCCATTTGAAATTCACTTGGAGTTACTGAGAAATTCAGATTAACAGAGTGAATCTTTCCCTACAGATGGGATGTATATTGGATCTTCTGATACTTTACTATGTCCAGTGCTATTAGAACTGTTCTGTATAGAGCTTATTCTATAGAAGAATGCATAATTTTTACCATTATAATGAAAGATTTTCAATTTTCACACTTGCTGAACTCATTTTTTAAAAATCATTTCATTAATAACTTATGATTCCAGAGGACACTGCAATTAAGCGGGACTTAGGATAGGCAAACATTGCAAGTTTAGGTGTGGTCTCTACCCATCATAGGTATAAATACTAGTTGCAACAATACATGCTAAAACTGCTAGAACTTTTACAACTAAAATGGAATTCTTATACATAGCACATACACAATTAAAGAAGTCTATGGCTTATGTTCTAGAAAATTTTTTTCACTGCTTTATTTGACAAGCAGAAATGGTTAATGATACGCTGCATTCTGAATTAATCTTTGGAATTTAAAGTAAATTTATTTGGAAAATAATTTGTCTCTCTTGATTGGCTACATTTTAAAACTAATCTTGATAGATTGAAGACAAATGAGAAAAACATTAAGAGCATCAATATGATTCTTTTATTTTCTATAGTCTATACGCTACCCTATTTTCCACAAGCCCTTTCAAGGTTTTATAAATAAACTTTAATTCTCCATTAGGAACTGCATAAAATTTGACTCTATATTCATTCCAGTCACTGCAATATTGTTTAGCTATCTGTATCCCTTAGTAGGTTATGAGCTTTGGTAAAGGTTATCTGTTTAGTAATAGTGATTATTGTAACTGACATTTAAACACTCTTACACAGCTTATAAATGACACTCTAAAAACTCCCTGGCTGCTCACTTCTCTCTCAAGAGAACCCTAAAAATAACCTTTTATTCTCTTCAGTACTATATATAATGTTTTTCATGTAGTAGGCTATTACCTTTTAATTTAAATAAAATTAAGACTATATTGTGTGGGTAGAATTAAAATATTGTTGACTCCCTGAATTTGTATTTCCTCTAAAGCATTTATAATAGGAAAACATTTTGAATGTTTTTACTTTTCCATTTCGATAAATCAATTTATTCCTAAGACAAAAATTAAGGCTATTAAAATTAGATATAAACAACATCTTAATGAGACAAGCTTTGAAATGTTTATCTATTAGGTCAGACTATCTTTTTTTCCCCTTCTCTGCACCTTTCTGGTTATTTATTTGTGTCTGGTCCACATTTTGAAGCCTCTCCACACAGCATGTCCGTTCTGAGAGAAATTCAGAATTGAACCAATCTTCAAGAGAACAATTTTGTTGCTAATTCAGGACCATGTTAGTTATGCTACTGCATACACTTTCCTCTTGACAACAAAGCTTCTCTCATCCCTCTGAGGTCCATTTAAATTCTGATATTCTCTATTGGAAAATGAACAGAAGTACAACTCTATCTAGATGCTGTCAGTCACTAGTAACTGCAACTGAATTATAACCTCATGTGATAACCCATGCAACAAAAGCTTTCTCACCTACCACGCACTCAAAGTAATGTGGTTTCTCTGACACTCTCCTACTTTCATGAGCAGTTCGAAAATTACAACTCAAAAAATAGCCGACCTTGAATGCAAAAGTAGACTTTTACTTATTAAAAATAAAATTTTAGAAAAACAGCACTAAATACTTTTAAAATGAGGTGACAGACTCAAAAAAAAAAAAAGAATAAAAAGAAAATAGAGTACCAGAAAGGGAGGCCATTAAGATATGACTAGTGGTATTTATAGAGCACATACAAGAAAAAAAAAATAAAATAAGTGGTCATGGAATTCCAATTACAACTCAGACTTTTTCCCTGTGGGCATTGAGAATGTATTAAACAAAGGTAAAACTCTGCTGACAATAATAGCTGCATCTTCACAGCCCAGATCCTGTGTTAGGGAATGAGGAACCACTGAGGTTTTTGGTGGAAACCATAATGTGATCACACTTGTGCTTTAGAAGGGGCCCCTTGGGCAGCATTATAAAACAATTATTGTAAGAAAAAAAAATGAAGATCTTGAAGCCTCTGAAGTATTCTAGAAATGAGAGAACAAAGGTCTGGGATCCAAAAATGACACTGAAATAAAATCAGATGCTTCAGTTACTTTTCTCTTGTTGCTGGGACAAAATATCTGACCCTCAAAATTAGGAAAGGAAAATTTTATTTAGTTTACAGTTTGTGGAGGTCTCAGTCCATACTCAGCTGGCTCCAAGGCAGGGTAGCATGGCTAAGTGGCAACCTTCCATGGCAACCGCAAGCGACAAGAATGAAAAGAGCAAAAGGGGAAAAGCACAACTCTCTTATGTTGTATGCCAACCACCCACACCTGGGTGGGTGCAGCACTTACACTACCAATCCCAGCACTGGACAAATGAACCAGTCACAAATGCTAGACTCAGTCACCTTCAAAAGGCCCATTCCCCATGACCGCATGAGGCTTATGGGCACATCCAAACACAAACTATAACAGCAGGCAATGAGGAAAAATACTGGGAGATTAATTCAGTTGGCCTTACTAACTCCTGAGTTTAAAAGGCTAGAAAAGAAGATGAAGGTGAAACTAGGAAGACAGTTCACATTTTCTAATAACTAGGATGGTGGAGCAGTTGTTGATTAATTGGGAAATAGGAAAATAAGAACAGGGTGCCCTGAAATGTGCTCAGTATGTGTAGCTGACCTGTACTCAGTTGAAAACCACATTATTGACATGAAAGCAACAACCAAAATCAAAAGGAGTGGCCACAACTTACTGGAATTAGTAGTACTTTTTAAACTTTTGTGGAAACATTTATACTGAGAAACTACTATTGCAGAAGTTTGATTTCCACATTAAGTACATTGTTAACTTCAGATGCCCTGAAATGTAATATACAATGGATAGCCACATCCTGCTTCACCAACTTAGAGCAGAGAAAGATCTCATGATTCCAGCAATGTGACTGAGCACCATCCCATTCTCCTTATGATAAGGTCTATTTCCCCTCTTGATTGCTAACCTCCGGGTGTCTGTCCTTCTTACCAGGCCTCACTGAGAAACAACAGACTTATTCATCTGGTAAATCCCCTTCTTTGTCATACCCCATTCTGCACGACTGTATGAGGCTGGCAGATCTGTGTGCTGGACAGTTCTCCACCAAGACAGAGGGGTATGTCCTCCTCACAGGACTGTGACCCCTAATGAAGTGGAAGCTTTGGGGCCTCATTTTCATGGACTCCTTCCTATGACCAAAACAATTTTGCAGTCAGAATTTTTTATCCCTAAGATTAAAAACATTCAGGATTTTATAAATTCAGGTTCAACATCACTAGCATTGGCTCTTGCCCATCCTCACTGCTGCTGCCAGAGTAACTTCATGCTGGGGAGGGAAGAGGCAGGCTCCCGCCTCTCTATCTCTTGTGTGATCATGCCACACATGGCAGACCTGCCCTTTACACTTACAGCTCTTTAGTGGCACTAATGTAGTTTAGTCATAGAGAATTACAGGAAGCATTGCGGGTTTCACTTGAGATGCTGAAATTTTTACATGTGAGTGGTGAACAGATGTGGGGGCCCTCATAAAAGTAGTGGCTGGAATAAGTGCACTGCAACAGGTTTCTCCTCAGTCTCCCTTGGTTCTTACCAGCTGGTCATGAACTAGGGCACAGCAGTAATCAGAGTACTGGAGCAACACTGAAATTCAAAGCAGTGGTGTCCCCTTCCTGTTGCTCTCAGAAGCCTTTCTTGGTTTCCATGCAAATCTGACCCATTTCTGTCCCCAGAATCTTTGAAGTGTAATAATTTTGAAGGGCCTTCAGAGTTCAAGTTCTTACAAGAAACAATTTCCATTTATCTTACATCAATATAAATGAAATGGTCGTTAAAATATTGTTCCTCTAGGAAAAGAGAACTTCAATATCTACCTAGATTCACAGTAAACATATATGCTTGCAATCATTAAGTAGCTTCATTTCACTTAATATTCTCCCCCTCCCTGATTCCCCCTCCCTCTTTCTCTCTTCTATTAAAATTATGCTTCATTAAGTACCTTCAAAATGAAGACACAGCCATAATAAATTGAATCAGAAAGTTCATTTGATACAAACTGAGGGCACTATATAATTCTGGAACTTGTTAGAGTGCTTTGAATGTCCAAAATAGGGCCGTAGTTTTACCAAACACAGTGGATGGCTGAGAACATACTGAACATGGTCCTTTTGTTGCTGTTATGGCCCAGATTGAATCCATACTAGAAGTAACTGCCTCAGTTTACAACTTAGAAAGAGTATGAGGAATTAAGAAGGCATATTCAGACTTTACATTTCAGGATAAATACCTCAAATATTAACATGTCTTCTGATGAATTTATTTGAATGATGCAAGAGTTCTTAGTCACACAGCCTCTGGTGTGAGATTTTTCTGCACTTGTCTTGAAAAAATTTCACCTTTTGGAAGGTCCTCTTGTGTGGCAGTCCCTAGGCTTGGTCAGCACTGACCTGTCTGCTTTCCCTTCTCTGTCCTAGAAACCCAGCCCCTCCCCTGGCCTGCGGGTGAGGTGTTCCTAGACTTCCAGAGTTTTTGTGCCTTTGATTTTTAAAATTTATACCATCATTTTGAGGGGATTTAAGATGATAGAGAAAGCTTTACAATGCATATCTAGTCTGTTTTCTTGAAAAACTCATTTTTTGTGACCAAAGCATCCCCATCCCATTAGTTCTTTCTCTGCTACATGCTTCTATTTTTTCTCTGAATAATATTTGGCATTTTATACCTACTTCTAAAATTAGACTTTTTCCCAAATATGTAACCTATTGGACCAGTACTATTTATAAAATTATTCACAGTCTTCTTAAAAGAAACTTGTATGTGCATTTTGATACAAAACATATCTAAAATAATAATCAAAAAGGGATGTTTCAGATAAATTAGTTCCTGTCTTTAAAAAACAGAGAATTTTATATAAAGGTCACCACTTATTATAATTTTTTATGTATAAAAAATACAAGGGAGGCTGGAAATCAAACTATTAGTTTCTTTCACAGAGAGAAATGGGAATAAAATCAGAAGTGATGGAGGAATTTCCCCTGGGAAGAATCCCAGGAGCAAAGACAGTATAGGGTAAGAAATCCACTGCAGGTGCTTGGCAGAAGAAGGGATAGAACCAGCTGATTCCAGAGTTTGCTCAAAGAATAAAACCATTGCTACTGAGCATGCCCACAAAGTGAGCATTTAAAAGAGCTAACACGTATTAAACTCTTCCCATGTGCCAACACTGTTAGCTTTATACACAAATATTTAGTTTTCATAACAATCCTATATAATAGGTACTACTCTTTATCTAACTTCAGAAACAGGTAAAGTGAAGCACTAAAGTAAAGTGGTTATGTAAATTTTCCAATTTATACCTCTACATGCAGGGCCATAGCTTTACCTCAGGTAAACAGGTGTTTGAACCTACAAAAAAAAAAAAAACCCTCAGTTTGGACTATTTGCCATCTTTATTACCACCAGAAGCACTTCTGGAAAAAAGTGGAAATGGAGAATTTTGGTTTGGGGAAAAAAATACACTCTAAAGTTAAATGTCATGTTATTTAACAATTGAAAAACCTACATCAGAGAAAGAATCAGCTTCTAAGAGAAGAATTAGTTTGAGGAAATAGTTAATGAAAATAGAAAACATTTAAAATAAGTTTTAATTCATATTTTCAAAGATTCCAGAGGTTGTGGTTGTACATGCTACACGTCAGAGTTCTTAGCACTAAAAACACGATTGAAATTAAAAACTGATCAACCATATGACAACATAACAGAAGATCAAATTAAAAATTGAAAGACTAAAGAATACTCTCAGATGTTATGTGAAGGCAAGGGCATAAAAGTACTGTATAGGAAAAAATACTGAGATACAGTCATAAATTTTATGGCAGGCAGAATAAAAACACGACAACATCTAACTCACCTGAATATGGTAACTTATAGGGCAAAAGGGATTTTGAAAGCTGTGCTTAAATTTAAGATGATGAACTGGGTAGATTTTGCTATATTATCTCTGGGCCTGGTGTAATCCTAAGGATCTTTATGCATGAAAAAGCTAGGAAGGTCAGAATCTTATACAAATGTATTATCTTACACTTTTGTAGTCAGATGTCTGAAATGGATCTGACATAAGAATCAAAAAGTTAAGGTCAGGTGTGGTGGTGTAAGCCTGTAATCTCAGCACTCGGGAGCCTGATGCAGGAGGATCTAAACGGTAAGACCCTGTCTGAAAAAATAAAACAAAAACCACTCTGACCTTGAATGCCATGTTACTTAAAAATTCCTCTAAAAGTATAATCTGAACATGAAGACTCACTAAATACTTAAAAACTAACCTAAATCAGAAGATGAAGCAGGGAGAGGGAAGGAAGTTATTTAACATGAACATTATTCTTTTTCTATCATACCACATTTTCCCTGGTGTTAATTTTGGTTGTGGGATGAATTTTGAAACAGAAACTTATTTTTGTAGCATTATCTGCTTACCTCGTTTTAGAATGTCTCAGGTTTTGTATTTCTCTGCTTTTTTATTTTTTTACATTTGTAACAGACCCTATATGTAACCTGTAGCTGGTATGAGAATATATATGCCCTGTCTTGCTGAACTCATACTCATTTCTGATGATTTTTCAACTTTTAAATAGATAGGAACATCACTGAAAAAAATACCAAAATTATTTTTTTCAGTATCTCCCTAGTACTTTTTATTCCTGTTACATATTGCTCTCATTGCATTGTCTAGGAATTTTAGGGAGTAAAATCATTGGAAAAGTGACAGAAGCATCCCAGTCCTGTATCTAACTAGCAGGATGAATTCTCATGTTTCCCATTCAGTCTGGTGCCCACTCTCCTTTCTGGTATGTATTGTTAGGTTGAGGATTTGTCCTTCTTAGTATGTTCCATTCTTCTCACTGCTGCCATTATTTCAAATCAGAAATAGATAAAAACAGTCCAAGGAATTTCTCTTCCAGAGCGCATTACTGGAGTTTTACATTGCAAGCCATCCTTGAATTACTGACCTAGGTCCTACTTAGCCGTGACCCTTCTTTCCACACCTGTCAGAACTTTATTTGCCGTTCAGATGCTTTTATATCTATGTTCATATCTAAGATCAGCTGGTTTTTTTCCTACTACCCTTGTTCAGTTAAGGTATACTAGCCTTACAGCACAAGATGAAAAATTCATCATCTTTTATAAAAAAAATTTTAAACAGAGAGATTTACTTTAAGGAACTTGTCCATACACATGTGAGGCTGCTGATTCCAGAGCCCCCAGGTAGAGTTATTACTGCAGGCAGAATTCCTTTGTTCTTGGGTGGCTGGGGTGGGGGACACCTCAGCCTCTGCTCCTAGCACCTCCAACTGATCCCATGATGCCCACCCACCTTATGGAAGGTAATCTGCTTTATTCAGGGTATACCAACTTAAATGTTAATCACCTCTTTTTCAAAAAATGCCTTCAAAGCAAAAATCTGAATTGGTGTTTGAGCGAACAACTGACTGCAAAGAATAATTTAGCCAAATTGACAAAATGACCATCATAGTCTCTATCTTCATGATCTTTCTCACCTCCTCACAGCCTCATGAAAGGCATTCAGTATCCTTGTTAACATTAACAATTCCACATGGTTCTGGACCTCCCTCTGTTTCCTCCAAGACTCTCCAGCAATGCCTTCTCTTTTATACCACAGGTCTGTCTCCTTTGGAGCTCATCCCTCCCTCTCAGTACAACATCCAAATCTGCCTTGCTTTATTTACTTTCCCTGGTTCTTACTTATTCTCTATTATTTCCCTTTGGTTTCCTTAACTCCAGTATAAATATCTTTTCTTAAATTAACATACTTATTTTTTAAAATTGCCACCTTTTGCTCTGCTCAGAAGTACTTCATAACTCACAGAGATTGCCTGGACCTTGTAAGTTTTCCATAATTTGCCCTTAAAACTATTTGAGACATGCGACATTTTAAAGTTAAATCTTTGACTACCTACTTAACTTATTCCACATCAGCTTAATTTATAGCTTTGTTTTGTATAGAATGTTATACTTACATTTTACAAATATGTCTGAAATTATATGCAATATATGTAGATGTTCACAATTCTAATGTAGATGTTCACAATTTTAATTCTTTAACAGTTTTGGTGCTGAGATGCAATAAAATACATTGAATTTGCAATGGTTGTTACTTGCCATGGACATTAATCAAGATCTGAGCTTATGCTAAGATGGAAATGTTTTTGTTAACTTTGTCCTTAAAGAAAACTTTTTGCTCAGTTCCATCTTAATCTTTTGTACGTTTTGCGTATTTCTACTGATTTTTATTGTATCTTTTTTCAAGTTAGTTTTTATATTTATTTCCCTTATTTTTCTCTTTTGTTTTGTTTTGACCTTTTTCCAAGATTAATCTCTAAGCTTTTTGCCACTTAGTTTGTGGTATTTTTATCTCTTAGTCATCATCTTATACTTGTGTTTTCTTTCGTTCCTTAGGAACTTAAGAAAACAATACCTTCTTTATTCAATTTTGGCATCATATATTTTCCTGAAATATTTGACATTATTTTCCTGAAATGTGTCATATGCAAAATTTGAGCACCATCTAAAAGCCATTAACTTCATTTTATCAAAATATTGACACAAAGGTAAACATAGCAATATTATACTGTAACAGCTCCTTTGGTTTATAATTTTGTTCCTTCTTCATCTCTCATATTGATTGATATCTTTTTAAATTCATCAGTCTTGCTTTTTTTTTTTTTTGGTACCAGGGATCGAACTCATGACTTTGCACTGCCTTGCACCAGGAAGACGCTTGTGCTGTTGAGCTAAACCCCGGCCTTAGTTTGTTTTTTTGTTTTTTAATTTGTAGGATATTTTCAAAACACTAGTTTGAGTTTTATAGATGAAGTTAACTGGAGTACCTTTTAGCCTTCAGTGATCTCCAATTATATCTTTATTAATTATCATTTCCTTTATTGTTTTTCACTGTTCTTTACTTTGGACAATGATTTGCTTTGTTTACCTTAGTGTTATCTAATACCTTTTCCTTTAGGGGCCATTTCAAATTTGTCCTGTAGGCAGTGCTAAGTGGTGCTCTTCTTGTTTCCTAACAATCTGTATCTTGTTTTCTTTCTTAATTTCAAAAGCTTTTTAGAGGGGACCTTTTAAAATATCCAAAAGTTTTTAAATAAACATATCTTTCATTATTAGTCTTAATGTGACTGCACTGTTTTAGAGAACACATTTTGCTGGTATGTTTTTGTCCATTTCCCTGTGTTCCCTATTTCAATGGCACATTGTTCCGGGTGAGCTTCCTTTAACCACATCAGAGAATTTTTTTTCCCCCAATCTCAGGCATGGAGGAATTTAACCCATATTATGTTTATTATTATTCATATGCTTGGAGTTATTTTTGCAATCTATATTTTCTATGTAGTATTCTTTTTATTGCTGTTTTATTGCTGTTGCCTCAAGCATCTGCTGATCTTGTGTTTTACATTGCCGTCTCTGAATGAGAAACTGTTTTCCAGGAGTTGGGGGTGGTTTCCCCAGGATGCTCAGAGTTGATGGCAGGGCTTGTGGAACTCAGGTCAGCTTACCAGGAGTCTTCAGTAAGGCGTGTGCCCCCTACTCTACACATACAGCAGGCACCAAGCTGGAGCTGCCAGTTGCTAAAATAAAAAGAACTTTTCTGTAGCAGTAGCTGTCCTTAACGGTCCTCCCCTTGAACAGTTTACCTTTTCTTTTACTTTGGCTGCATCTCTCTCACCCATCCCATCCCTTGCTTAAGGCTCCCCTAGCTGGTGTATCACTTTTCTTTGGGATGCATCTTGAGAAGTTGGGTCTTGGGTTAGTATTGCTTTTCTAATACAGTCACGGGGGCTGCTGTCCTAATTAAATTATTAATTATTCTTTTGATTGCCCCAGGGTTCTGTCCAGTTCTGCAGATCCATTTATTCTATTTTCAAGTTTCAGGGGATGCTGTTGCCTCATGGGCTGTCTCATGCACATATTTTGGATTTTCCCCAACTCTCATCAACTCAGCCCCAAGAGTGTGCTGATGGTAACTCCCCTTGCCTGCCAGTGCCAATACAGACACATATACACATTCTGGAAATGTAAGGGACCCAAGTGTGGATTTGTATAAGTTCAGTTCCCATCTATTCATTCTCACTGAAGTCATTTAAGCTAGCCACTTACGCTCTGAAAATATTACATTGACCTTTTTCATATAATTTAAATTCTATTTACAATTTAAAATAATTAACATGATTTTTCTTGTTGTAAAACCTCAACTAAGGCCAGTAACACAAAATCCTCTGTGATTCCTACTCCCCTCCTAATGATAATCACTATTATCAGCTTTCTGTGACTGCTTCCAAACTTTTTATTTACAATGCTGCATAAAAGCACATTAAACCATAAATAGTATCATAATGCTAATTTTGCTTTGCATGTGTTTTGTTTTTGCAGTACTGAGGACTGAATGCAGGAATTTTGCATTAAGCCACATCCCCAGCTATTTTTATTTATTTTGAGATAGAGTCTCACTAAGTTGCGTAGACTGGGCTTGAACTTGCTATCCCTCTTTCCTAGCCTCCCAGAGTACTGGGATTACAGTCATGTGCCATCACACCCTGCTACAAATACTTTCTTAATTTAAAGATATGTTTTATTTACCTATAATCAGTAAATATGCTTCATTCTTTTATACTGTTACATAGTACGAACAACAGCTTATCCTTAAGTTTCAACAGTGCTGCATCAGATATCCTTGTGCATTTCTACACATACTTAACTGATTAAAGAGCATTACTGGTTATAGGAGTATGGGTATGTACATTGAATATCCCCAAGAAGGAGTTTTAGATCTTTAGGAAAAGTTTCTATTTTGGGGGGGAGAAATAATTATACTAGTAGAGATGTTAATGCAGTACTCTCAGGACAGTATGTAAATATGGTATTTTATATAACATAAAAATATGTAAAATATTACATGCACATTAGGGGTTACATGTAATATATTTTTTAAAAAGCAAAGCAAACTAATGATTACCATTGGAAAGTCAAAGAGGAGAGCTGAAGTTAGGAGGAGTATGTAGGGTGAAATTTATGTTTAATTTCTCAAAGATGTTGGTAGTTCATGGGTTGACTCTCATAGGTCAAAATAAAACTATACAGCAGGCAAACAGAAGATTAGATTTGATCTACTTAATACCAAGACTGGAAGAGTGGAAATTCCTATTTTAAGGGCAAAGAAAGCCTACTTTCTACAATACAGAAGTCCACAGCAGGTGCTAAGATAGTAGTGTCCACTGAAGAAGCATACAAGGAGTGGGTTCTCAAGCAGAGAGAAGCTTCACAAGGAACTGTGAACGTGTTATGAGTACTTTTGTGAATCATGAGAAACTTTACTTTTGCACATGACTATTGCTTTATGTGTGGTTGAATTTTATGTGTAATTAGTAAGCCACAAATGTCACAGCCCATCATGCACAACTTTGTTAAACTCTAAGAGCTAAGAACTAGTCCTTAAAATGACTGTTTTCGCCTCTTCTGTAGTACTTTGGGTCATTATAGAATTTTTTGAGTCAGCAATTGTTTCTTCAACTTTTCAATCTTCATCCAAATAAACATGTGACATCTGCTGACCACATTTTTCTTCCTCTTTGGAAATACCCATTCTGGTGAGTCTTTTTTCTTAACAGAATTACCCAGTGGAGCTTAATCTGTTAGATAAAAAGAGGAACTAAGTGGAAGAGTAGAAACAAATTCCCAATAGCTCAAAGGCCTGCCCCAGCAGAGAAAAGGCTGACCTCATTTCTGGATCATGCACTGAAATAAATTTCTCAGTCACGGGAAAGTTCAAAGAATTTTGCATGAAATACAAGAGAACCACATTCCACCCACATTTGTTCTTGACAGGGACTCATGCTGTGACATACAAACTTTTTCTATTATTGTACAGTAGAAATGAATAATCTCCAAATGGAAATTTGGAAACTTACTGGATTTACCAACATAGAAAATATAAATATTGCTGGTTTCTGGTAAAAGAAAATGGTAAAGAAATTGTTTTATACAAGTTTTAGAAAAGAGATGGTATTTTTATAAGGATGACCTGTGAGAATTAGCAAATCACGAAAAGACTTTTGTTACTCGAGTTCAGTCTTAAGAACATACTGAGTGGAATTTAAGATTAACATGCAAGTCCATAAATATGCAGCTAACAAGCTTCCAAAGTGAGCCAGAGGGTGGGGGGGCTTTAACGATGTTTGATTCAGTTAGCTATTCTTTCTGACAAGAGATTAAAGCAGCCTGTGAGATTTGATTCATGACTCATTTAATTCATTTAGACATGGCCAGCAGAGCAAGCTATGACAAAGCAGACCTATATTAACAAGCCCATTCCTGGCTATTCAAAAAGGAAAAAATTAAATTGCTGATTTTGCTTTTCTAATTCACTCAAGCATCTGAGTATCTGGCTTCATACATACAATGAATATAAAAATATTTATTACATCATCAGCCTCCCCAGAATGACTGGGAAAACCCCCAAAGAATTAACTCCAGGTATTCTTTAAGCTAACAAAGTACTGAAGTAGTTTCCTTATGTTCAGTTTACTATAATTGAACTTTTAAATTAAAATCTTAGTATCTGATTAGGAATGAGCACCAATCTAAGCACATAGATCTATATGGATAAGGGACTATGATGATGCTAAGCGCACCTAGAAGTCATACATTTCTCAGCAGGCATTTGCAGCCAAAGAGAAGCATCTGCCTCCATCAGCAGAGACAGGACATAGAGACGGCACAGCAAACTGCTCTCCAGACTTTTGTTATTCATACTGAATATGGTGCTTCAAACAATCATTTCAAGATCAGGAGCTTCCATGTAAAGATTCAGACCTGCAAGACCTATAGTTTCTTAAAATACAGAAATACCTACAGGTAACCTTATTCCTCTGCCTCAGAAGCTCAGCAGCAGCAGCTCCTCCCACTCACTTCTTGCCCTGCAGGCAGGCAGGATATCACCAGGCTGGCCTTCTTCGCATTTCCTACAGGTTTGGGGCCACCTGTGCAGAGAGGACAACACACATCTGAGAATGAACACACCCGTGTACACATTCCTTCACTGGCACCACTCTAATATCCTCTTGAGTGTACCTGGGTCGAGGGCCAGATCCTACCCAGCTCTGCTGAGGAGGGGCTGAATAAATGGCAGTTTTACCACTGCTACGTTAATGCACAGCAAGCCTATTTAGTAAAGATTTTATGGTAGGATAGATATTCACTATTTGGACTAGGACGGAGGAGGTGGTTATCATTAAAGTTATGTCAAAGGACTTAGGACTTCATATATTATCTGATTTAAACCCCAACATAAGATCAGAAGTTAGATAGTCACAGGGTAGGAGGACAAAGTGAAGGGAAGTAAAGCAACTTACTGGTGATACACAATTACTAAATGATAGGGCCACTATTCAAAGGCACATATTCATCATTTTTTTAAAAAAATTCTATATTTTATCACTTTCACATTTGCCAGGAGACATATACCCTTTTTACAAATAGAAGAGCATTATTAGTCCTTGATGCTCAAAGTTATGTACTAAAAGATACCACTTTTCTGTGTGTGCTTCTACAGGGAAATATTGGTTCTTTATACGAATATTTCAAGCTTTAAAATAGAGAAAATTTAAATGGAGGCTTTTTTACTAACCTTCAGGAAACAGTTATCCTTCTTTGTTTAGCAGCTATCATACAGACACAAATTAACGATGGTTTACCCACATTAGAATTAAATTTTTCTTCACACCATATTCTGAGAGTAAGCATTCCACAGCTAGCACCATGGTTCCAAGTAATCAGGCCCCGGCCTCTTGTGATCTCATTGTGATGTTTTCACCCCATGGTACAAAGATGGCTGCCACCACTGCTACAAGCCAGCCACCGGATGGAGTGCAGGAGAGGAACACATACCCTCCCTTTAGGGATACAATCTTGAAATTTCTCTCATTCTTTTCACTTGTATCTCCCAAACAAAAAAACTATGAAATAGCTGTATCTAGGAATAAAGGAACCCAGAGAATACAATCATTATAGCTAAGGTACCATGGGTCTGGATAAAACTTTATCATGGAAAGAGGTAGAAATCTTACCTCTTTCCATAAGGATCTATCTCAGTCTTCCTTTAAAATGCATAAGACATCACCAATCCACACTTCATCCTGATATGGCCATGTATATCTACTTCTTAGAAGTTGAGTTTACCTGTCCTTCACTGTCAAAGTACTGAGCATTTCTTAAAATCTTTGTTTTGTATGGTTAAAATAAGAAGATAATAGAAGTGTGGTTTCATGAATCACATGGCTTGCTGTTATTCAAAGAATTTTTTTCTTTGTTTCATAATTTTTAAAGAGGAGAACAAATCCTTCAGGAATACATTCAGTAGAAGAGGTACATTAACCACAAAGTGGTGAGGTCTGAAGTTGGTAAAGTCCAGATGCTCAATTAGGATGAAGGAGATCTCTATGAAAAGCAGTCTAACTAAAGTCTGAGGTGTAACTTTTTGTGAGTGGTTTTTCAGAGAATAGCTTGGCTAACAAATCTAAGGTCCCTTGACACTAAACAGCAGAGCCACACTGGCTCCAAGTTCAATGCAAATTCACAGGGTGCAGCCTTCTGCAGCCTGACCTCTCAGCGCAGCACAACTTACACTCCTAGTCTTAGAGGAAGTGGCTGACTTCCCTAACAAGAGTTCTGTAGGCACTGGACATTTTGATCAAAATTCCTTTAGCTATTCTGGGTAGTTTCCAGTTCCATATGAATTCTGGGATTCTTTTCTAGCTCTATCCATAATACTATTAATATCTTACTAAGATTTTCATAGAATCTGTAGGTCATTTTTGATAAAATGGCCATTTTAACAATATTGGTCTTGGTATGCTGATCCACGGAAATGGAAAGTCTTTCCACTTGCTATGATCTGTAAAATTTTTTTCTCTATCAAATGAGTTTTATGGGAGAGGTCTTTCATACTCTTGGTTAAGTGGAATTCTATGTACCTCACTTTTCTGAAGAAAATATGGGTGAAATTGCTTTCTTGATTTCTTCCTTGGTGAGTTTACTGTTCATGCACAAGAATGTGGTAAGATTTTGGATGTTGATTGTGTATCCTGCCACTTTGACAATTTAATTTGCTCTTTTTGAAAAAAATACTAGGAATTTTCTGAAGGAGCATTTTATTCTTCCATGTAAAAGTTCACTTTATCTGAAGAATAGCTTGACTTCTTTTCTTCTTAAACTCCCTTCTTTATTTCTCTTGCTTGATAGGTCTTACTAAAAGCTCATTCCTCGTATTTGCCATGATAGGAGTGTGTTGACCAGATGTTAAGAGAGCAATATTGAACATATTAACTAGCATCAATTTCCTATTTTTTAATTTTAAAATTCTGTATTGTTTTTATCCTTTTTTGTTTTATCTTTAAAATAAAAAAGCTAAAAAAAGAAAAAAAAAGTTCTGTAGTGAGAGCTTTCAAAATATCCACCAAACTCCTGGGTTTATATATATTTTGAAGTCCAGAATTTGAGGTTAATAGATCACCTATACGGTCTAATAAGGTATGAAGATTTATTCCTGAGAGGAAGAGAAATTCACTCCAAGTTCTTGTAACAGCAAAATATGTCACTCGTGTAGCAAGCTATGTAAATGTTTAGAATCACGTCAAAACTAACATTGCTCTACCTTAGCCCTATGTCCACACTTGCCCAAGTCATTTTTTCTATTGCTTCCATCTCCCAACTGTAGTTATTTTCTGCATTTTTTCTTACTTGAGAACTGTAATTCCTATACATGTCACTCTTCCTCCAGATTAACTAACAATAAGAATTTTTAATATACCTGTGTGGAAGTTGGATGATTTTTATAGTGTTTTTGTTTTTCCAAATTCAGAGTTGCACTATTATGAATGAAAAAAAAGGAAGAAACCAAAAAAGTTATATTTCTCGTTAGCATCAGATATCAGACCATTTATCAAGTCACAATCAGTGATAGCAGTGATTCTCAGGTTTAATTAAAGTGCATTCACTAGGCAGGCACAACTGAACAATCACCATCAACACATAGTCATCACAAATTGGCCTGTAGACTTAGTGCAACCCTAGTCAAATCTAAGTAAGTTTTTGTTGAATTGACAAGCCAGCCCTAGAATTCACATAGAATTGCAAATGACTCAATACTAAGAAAAACTGAAAAAGAACAAGGCTGGAGGACAACCACTACATGATTTCAAGTCTTATCATTAAGCTTTAGTCAAGACAATGTGATACTGGTGTCAAAACAGACAAATGGAACAAAATAAAGAATTGAGAAGTAAACTCCCAAATTGATAGACAACTGATTTTCAACAAGGTAAAAGCAATCCAGTAGAGAAAAAGTAGTCTTCTTAGTATGTTGATCCAAAAATGGTTATGCATATATTTAAAAATGAACACTGATCTATACCTTCTACCATAAAAAAATTGACACAAAATGTATCATATATCTAGAAAAAGTGTGATTTAGAAAAAAAATTTGATGAGTTTAATGAAAA
Source organism: Hydrochoerus hydrochaeris (assembly GCA_004027455.1). Lineage (NCBI taxonomy): Eukaryota > Metazoa > Chordata > Mammalia > Rodentia > Hydrochaeridae > Hydrochoerus > Hydrochoerus hydrochaeris. The sequence goes on from PVLA01001042.1 coordinate 22,434, forward strand.
TTTTAAAACTTCTTCTTTTCAAAAGACTCTTAAGAACATGAAGACACAAGCCAAAAACAGAGAAATATTTGCAAATTTTAAATGTGAGGGCTAGGGATGTAGCTCAGTGGGTCAGGCCCTTCCTGGCAGGTACAAGTCTGCAAGTTCAGTTCCATATGATAAAGTATTTACATCTAGAATGTATAATGTATCGTTAATTTAAAAAAAAATTAAAAAGCAGAAAGGATGTGCAAAAGATTTGAGTAGACACTACATCAAAGAAGATGCAAATGAAAAAATATTCCACACCATTAGTAAGGAAGTGCAAATTAAAACAACTAAGTGATATCATGACAAACCTACAAGAACAGCTGGAATTTGAAAGGTTGACCATGAGAAGTGGTAGTGAAGATGTGGAACAGCTGCTGGTAGAAATATATAGCAACAGCATATTGCTTTTCAAACTGTTAGCAAATTTCTTTAAAAGTTTAGCATATACCTACTCTATAATTCAACCATTCCATTCTTGGGTATTTTCTCCAAAATGATTAAAACCATATGTCAGGTGTACTTACACAAGGGTTTTCATAGCAACTTTATTTGTAACAACCCCAAACTACAAACAAGTTAAATCTCTACCAATACATGAGCAGATTAACAAATTGTCACATTGCTATACAATGGAAACTACTCCGCACTTAAAAAGAATAAGCCATCCATACACAGATCTTTGATGAATTTCAAAATAATTACACGGAGCAAAAGAAGCCAAAGAATACATACAGTATGTTTTCTTATATAAAATTCTAAAAAATACAAACTAGCTCATCATGAGAGAAATTAGGTCAGTAGTGGGGTGACAAGGAGAGCTCCAGCACAGAACTGATCTGTATCCCAATTGCTAAGGGTGGCTACATAATCTGTTTGTTAAAATCACAGAACTGAATTGTCTCCACAATAGTATAGTTTACAATTAGCTTCTGATATATAAGTTGATATGCCTTTTGTATATATCAGAAATAGAAATTCTAATAATGAAAAACTTTATAATAATTTTCTTCACTTAAAATTTTCTCACTTTTTTCCTCTCTGTGGGCCTGTGACTTATTGTGATGAGTGTTTTGCCCTATTATGATTCTTGGGAACAGAGCTAAGATGGTATTTTAATTATGACAGACATGCTTTGACAGCACTAGCTCCATTTGGAGCTTTCTCTTGTAATCCAAGCTGTATCTGAGCCAAGTGGTTGGCTGATAGCCACCTGAACAATTATGCACCAACATGCAAATAAGACAGTTGGTGCCATAACTTCTCCCTCCAAAGTTGACACCTGAAAAGTAAGATAATTCCCCTTTTGAGACCCTACCTACCAGAGTCTTCAGACTGCCCTTTGAGACAGGGCATGCTGTGATTACTTTTTGCAAGCATTCACTCTAAAAAGGAACCTAGCATCCCCAGGTCCCAGAGTGAATGGTCCTTTACTTCACTGCTGACTACTTGATGCCATTCCAGACCTATCCAAGTGTCACCTTGAAGGGACTGTTCTCTTGGGCCACTTGGGCAATTTCTTTTGAAGACACACAGTGTTTGGCTTGTTATTAGCATCATGTGCTCAGGTGATTCTTTTAAAAAAATTTACCTATATATTTTGACTTATTTTTTCTCACTCTGATTTGGTGTGCAATGCAATGACCTGACTAGTTCTGAAAGTGTATTTGCTTGAATATCATTATGGAAGAAGGAGCCTGCCCCTCTGAAAGGAATTATAATCTTTGAGGTTAAACTGTCATTAGGTACCAGGAACTGACCACCCTTTTGGTCCAACACAACAGAATAATGTCAAACAATAATGCAGAAAATGCAATTTCAAGAATTTTTTTAAAAATAAGATCTAAGATCAGCGATGATTTTATTTGTTCCAAAGATAAAACTTCAGGCCAGGGATATAACTCAGTGGCATAAGCACCTGCCTGGCAAGTGCAAGGTCTTGGGTTTGACTCCTGGTACCAAAAAACGAAACAAAACATCAACAACAAAACACAAAGATAAAGTTTCTAGTACCTAAAAGAATGGATAGACTGCCCACAAGCATTTCCACCACAAATATTCCTACAACAATTGTTATGAGCATTAAACAACAGAGAATTAAATGCAAGAAGCTATGATGCAGATATTATAGATTATTTGTGAGAGAGGAGGAGCTTAACCAGGTCACTCCTAATCTCAGAGTTTTCCAAGAAAATAATGCTCAATACACAAAAAGCAAAGAGACAGGTAAGATCTACCTCTTACAACAGGAGTGAGTTTTAAAACTTTTAATGGACAAATTCTCCATATGATGAACCATCGATGAAAAAAATTATAAAAATAATGGATAGGTACTTCAGTTAAGTTTCAGTCTTCACATTTTAGTAGAAAATCTATTATTGCTTGCATTCGAGGTGCCATCTGAGGTCTAGGATTCAGAAACAGAATCATTCATCTAATTATTTAGAAAATACTCACCGAAAGCAGTCATGCCAAGCACGGTGATAAATGGAGCAGGCATAACAGAGTGCACAGAAGGGCATCTCACAACTTCATGTAGTTTATCTCTTAGCATACTTTGCTCTCTACCATAAAGCTCAGCCACTGTGATTTTAGACTTGAAACATTTCATAAAAAGCTTGACTATGTACCAAACTTCTCCATTTCTGCACTTGATATTCTTACACAAAAACAAATGCTATATATCTGTGTATTTGCACGTATTTATATATATTTTAAGATTCCCAGGTAATATAGGATTCCTAGTTTAATTTGAATTTCAGAGAAACAATATGATTTTAGTGTAAGTATTACAGGCCTTACAGTAGAATGGGCCATTAATAGTTCAAGTTCTTGGGTCTGCTGAGGAAAGAATTGTCAAGTGTACACTGAGTAGTAGGTAGTAAGCAGCAACATTTGTTAAAAAATCACTGGAAAAAAAAAAAAAGAATCAGGGAAAATCTGTGCTACCAAAAAACAAGGCATAGACAGAAACAGGTTCCAGGGTGACAGAAAAGCACAGGTCAAACCACACTAAAGCGGCAATAGCAAGAAAAATGAGGCAGGTAAGTCAGACTTAGAATTTCAAGGCCAGGCACATCTCCTGTAGGCCCCTCCCGCTGAATCTCTAGGTGGACAGGAATGAGTGACAGGTGCTGAGTCATCTTAGGGGCTCGCAACACGCATGCCTGTCCCAGAATTCACTCTGCTCTTAACTCATATGTGGCACATAATGCATGTTTATTGAATCTATAATGAGGCGGGAGTATGTTAATGGTGACCAAAGGTTGGGCTCGGTGTTCCAACACATGTGCCCTTGCCTGGATCAACAATCTCCTGAGAGTTTGTTATTTTCTACCTCTCTTAGGCCCATGGAAGCGAGAATAACTGTAGGGTGCTGTTTAGAATTAAATGGAGGGAAGGAAGTAATTAACTCAGCTCTGCTGTTTCTAACTGTACTACACGGACAAATTCACAGTAAAATTACTCATCGTTTATCTGAAACTAATTGAAATGGATGTCTTGGTTTTTGTTGTTTTTGATTAAATTTGATAACCTCAGTCTCTCTCCTTTCATAGATTTTTGACCTCACTGGGATAAAATCACTAGACCATTGGGTTTAAAAAGTACTCTTAAGTAATTTAGCCTCTCAGAGAAACTTCCAAGACAAATTGTGTGCAAATTATTATTCCAGGTAACTAAGTAGCAAAATGATCAGTGATTTAAAGCTATTTAACATAAGCCAATTAAATGCTAGAAGCTAACTTCAATAAATGATATTATCTAAAATACTGACATTGCAAGACCCTGTCTCAAAAAAAAAATCAAAAATAAAGTTAAATAAATAAAATATCTGAATTAAACCATTACAATTGGCAAGAGTGGGCTATGTGACCATTTCTCTGAGGATACTGATAGTTCATGAAAATAAAATGTAATTAGCATGTATTTACGGAGGGGTTCTTACCAAAGTAGGATAAAAAAATCACTAAGCCTTTAAGAAGGCATGAAAAGAAAAACATTCCCTGTTTTATTCTGCTAAAGTTAATGGCTTTTATGCAAAAAGAAGCTTCTAAGACAGGGTTACTGGTACCTACATTTCTACAACCAACACCAGGTACGTCTCTAACAGAATGGTAGCTGCAGCCAGTGCAGGCAGGAAGTACCCAGAGAGAGAGACTGACAAGAGGCCAGTGCCTAAGGCCTGCTTCCCACGACCCAAGACAAGGACCAGAAAGCAGAGGATGGGGAAGAGCTCGGTCTCCAGGGATCTCGAGAATCTGCTGCAGGGATCTTCCAGAGAAAAAGTAATATATGCAGCATGCTCAAAAACATGATAAATGTTTTTATTTTTTTAAATTTATTACTGTAAAAGACACATTGCCATTAATCCCCCTCAAAAATACTATCTTTTGCTTCAAACATACTTATCCCATCATTCTTGCCACTTTCCAAAGCAGTTCTTGAGTCCTCTTTTGTGAATGTCTTTAATGGTGCTGTTGTGGCTATCTTGATGTCCTGAATCAACTTTAAATGTTTACCTTTTGTGGTCATTCTGATTTTGAGGAACATGGAAGTTGCAGAGTGCCAGGTCTGGATGGTGAAACACCTCAATGTTTTTACAAGCCTGCCTTTCAGTTGGGTGGCACTTGGCAGAAACATTTAACAAATATTTGATCTAGAGGAGTTAAAGATAGGCACCAAAAAGGATGCTCACAATAGTTTCAGAAAGTAGTGAGCACAGCACTACAGTTAGAAACAAAGGAGCTGAGCGACTTTTCCCTTCACTTAACTCCACACAACACACAATGGTTATTCTTGCTTTCATTACCCAAAGAGTGGTAGAAAATAAATTAACAAAGCCTAAGACAACATAAAGCCCTAGGCAAGAGCAAAGGGGACAAAGCAAGAGTGTCTGCGGAGATTCAGGGGGAAAACAACAAAAGCACAGGTGACTAGCCTTTCATTTCTGGAGCATTTATAATGGAATAGTAGAGCATCCACATTAAGAAAGTGAGAAATGGCTTAATAGTGACTGATCAAAGTGTCAAAAATTACAAAAAAATTATTAAAAAGTAGACAAAGAAAGGTAGGATAAAATGAAACACTATCAATCATTAAAGATGACTGTCAAACTAGTTAAAATGTAAAACCCAACTGCAAACTTAAAGTTGTAAAGGAAAGTTTAAAAATAAATGGATAAGCAAGATATTGAGCAAATGCAGATGAAAGAATGATATATCAGACTAAGTGATTTAGAGTTACAACTGCTTAATAAAAAAAAAAAAAAAGGAACTGAGAGTCACAGCACTCTTCTATAATGGTAGCTACTCAGAAGGCTGAGACAGAAGAGTCTCAAATTCAAGGCTGGCCTCAAAAATAAAAAGTGATCTAAGGCTTCTCTATGGCTGACTAAAGGAAGAGTCACATCAGAGATATTCTGAAAAAATGTACTGAAAATACAAATAACTCTGAAGCAAGGGAGAGATCTATACTCTAAAAAACAGAAAATTAATCTGAAAGAAGACACATGTAGATCAAACCAAATATCTAGATAGTTAAAAAGGAAAGAGGCTCTACCAGGGCTGGACCACACTGGCCCCAACCACACTCAGAGAGCAAGCAGCCTTCTGAGATTATCCCAAATAGCCAGAGGGACTGAGAAGCACTGCAGAGAGTGGCCTCCCCTAACAGACTGTGGGTATCATGACCACTTCTCCCCACCATCCTCCCTGCAAACACAAGAATGCTGCACCCCTGAAGAGTCATCTTCAGTACTAGAGCAGATTAAGCCCATCCTCCCCCAGGGGAACCCATCTCCCTCTGTGACCCTCCCCAATTTCAGGCAGAGAGGACAAACAAGTGACTATCACTTGCCAAGTTCACACAGCTGCCCGTACCCACCCAGAATCTCCACCCAGCACTCCAGGCCCACCTGAGTCTCCCTTGCGAATCACTCTGGCCATCTCTACCCATCACTGCTTGCCTGCCTAAGAACCTACCGGAGGCCCTGTGCCTGCCCGGGGGCCCACCTGAGTCTCCACCTAATCCCCTTCCCAGGTCTGCCCAAGTCTCCACCTAATCCCCTTCCCAGGTCTGCCCAAGTCTCCACCTAATGCCCTTCCCAGGTCTGCCCAAGTCTCCACCTAATGCCCTTCCCAGGTCTGCCCAAGTCTCCACCTAATGCCCTGCAGCCACCTGCATTTCTGCCCGGCACCTGCATAAGTCCAGGCCCACCTAAGCCTCCAGCTAACATCCCATGCCCTCCTGAGTCTTCACCCAGTAACCTGGGCTGACTCCAGTGTCACCTGAGTCTCAGCCTGGCACCCTGCACCCTGTACTGCCAAGTCCACCCCTTGGAGGAAAAGGGTCCACGGGCCAAGCCTAGGGACACAGTCAAAATCTGCCTGCTGGCTGGAAAGAAACAAGGAAACTGATGTGGCTGCAGGCAGTCAGACCACAGCTAAGACAAAAAGGGAAATGCACAGCCCAGCGGTCAGGCAGGATTTATTCATAGGTGCTCTTGCTGGAAATGTCTGAACTGGGTATTAGCCAGATTTTGTTGTTGTTGTTACTTTTCTTTCTTCTTCATTTTGATTTAGTTGTTTATTTTCTCTTCTCCTTACTCCTTTTATTCAATGCTAGCATTTATGGCAATACTATTTTCTTATTTTAACTCATTTCTCTCACTTTTTAAGTTTTTTTGCTTATATTGTGCTCTTCCTAACCCTCTTCTCTCATATTAACATTCTGTCCTCTATTCTTTTTGCTCTTCCTTATCTGACTTAGCCCCATCTTCCCCACCTTACAGATACACAAATATATCATCAGCTTCAGACAACCTTGAAGTTATCCTCAATCCCAAATTATACCTCCTTCCTCCCATATTCCACCCCAAGCCCCACAAACATCTCCACAAGTCCCAATACTAACCCCTCTCTGCAGAAATAAAAGTCCTCCAACAGAATCTGACCCCCATCCTATTTCTTGCTTATTATTTCTATTCATCTATTTCTTCCCCTACTTACACTCCTCTTTCACCCATTCCTCCATCTTTGCCCTTCCCATCTCAGTTTGCTAATACCTCCAAAGGGGGGGAAATTATACACAGAGGAATATGGAAAAAACAACACAACAAAATGTCTCCAAGGTCTCCTAACTTACCCAAGACAAATCCAGGGGCACTATGGAAAGCAAATACTAGGCAGCAAAATTTTACAAATTGAGTAAAGAAGAATTAAAGAAACTTGGCACATTCTTAGAGGACATGACCCAAAAGTTTATGGAATTGTCATACAAAATGACCAATATGGATATGGGAAAAAGCAAAAAAATTGGAAGAGCTGACCATGATGGTTCACTTTCCAAAAATATAGACTCCACAACAGGGGTCAGACAGAAATACCAGGTATAAAAACTTGTACAGAATAAATTCCAAAAATGATGCATATGTAGACTGTGTTTCTGAAACCAAGGACGAAATGATAAACTACAATGAATTACTCAAAGAAGCCTTAAAAACAACAAGAAGAAAAATGTATCTAATAGCTAATAGAAAATACTAAGAAAACCAACCAAAGGCTAATTGGAGATAGACTCTAGAAGATGGCATACATAGAATTAAAAATTTGCTTACAGAAATCATAATAGAAAACTTCCCAATTATGAGGAAACAGTTTAACATACATGTAAGCTAGGCTTCGAGAATACCAACCATGATTTTAAAAAGCTCTCTATGACATATTATAATTAAAATGCCAAATGTCTAACAACAGTGATGAAAACCAGAATTTTAAAAGCCATCATGGAAAAGCAAAAAAAAAAAAAAAAACAAATCACATACAAAAGTAAAACCATTAGAATTACAACAGACCTCAACACAGACTTCAACATCTAGGATAGTCTGGAGTGAAGTGTTTCAAGCCATAAAAGCAAACAACTCTCAACCCAGGTTAACATATCCAGGAAAATTTTCTTTCAAAACAGATGGAGAAATAAGGATATTCCATGAAAAAGAACCACTCAAGAAATTCATGAACACCAAACCAGCACACCAGAAATACTCAAGAATACCCTAGACAGAAACAATAAAGCAAAAACTCCAGATGGAATGAATGCATTAAGCAAGGCACACAAACCAAAAAAATAAAGAAAAGCAAAGGAGAGCACAATGAGTAAATCGACAACTTGTAGTAAAAACTCTCAATGTTAATGATCTCAGCTCCCCAATTAAAGACACAGATCAGCAGAATGGATTAAAAAAAAAAATCAAAATCCAACTGTGTTGCATTCAAGAAACTCATCTAATCCAAAAAGATATCCATAGACTAAAAAAAAAAAAGTGGAAAACAATATTTCATGCATGTCTTAGTTACTTTTTCATTACTGATACAAAATTCTCAATATCCAAAAATTAATGGAGGAAAGGTTGATTTTGGCTCTCAGCTCATAGAAGGTTCAGTTCATAACCTGCTTGGTTCAAAAGCAGGGGCATGAGAGAAGGGGCATGGCAGTGAAGAAACAGTTCATGCTAAGTCAGGCAGAAAACAGAGCAATCATGAGAAAAAGGGGGAGACAAACCCTTCCAGGCCACACCCATAGTGATCCATCTCTTTCCACTAGGTTTCATCTTCCAACATCATACTCAGCTATAAACCCATCCATGCACTAATCCAGTAATAAGTATCACATACCCAAGATACAGTCACCTCCCAAAAGCCCCAGCTATGGCACGTGAAGCATACAGGCTTTGGGGCGACATCTAGATGTAAGCCATAATGATGTACCAGTACCCTAAAAACAAGCAGTGATAGCACTCTCAGACAATGTAAACTTCAAGCTAAAATGATCAGATGAGAGAAAGACAGGCACTACAGTTAAGAGAATAATCCAACAGGAAGAAATAATACTTGTAAATAGTTATACACCAAATACTGGTATACTTGTCTTTATAAAACAAACACTGCTGAACATATAAGATCAAATAAACACTGACACAATCATAATGGGTGACCCAAGTACTCCACTTTTGCAAAGAAAAGGTCAACAAAACAAAACAAAACAAAAAAATCAATAAAGAAATATCAGGATTGAAGCACACCCTTCCAAAAATGGACTTAACAAATATCTATAGTGTTCTAACCTACAACAACAGAATACACATTCTTCCATTCATATAGTACTTTCCTCTAAATAGACTACATACTAGCTCGTAAAACCTGCTTAATGTAAAAGAATTGATATCATCCCATTTACTATCAGACCATTGTGCAATGAAATGGGAAATCAATCACAGAACCACAGAGAATTTAGAAACAGTTGAAAATTTAATAACATTATATTAAATATCCAGTGGGTCACAGCAGAAGCCAAGAAAGATATTAAACAATTTCTGGAATCAAATGAAAATATCAGTACAACACACCAGAACCTATGGGACACAATGAAAGCAGTCTGAAGAGGGACACTTACTGCAATCAATTCTCACATGAGAAAAACAGCACAAATTCAAATAAATAACCTAATGAGGAACTTTAAAACATTTGAAAAATAATAATAATCCAAGCTCAAACCAAATTGAAGGAGGAAAATAAGATCACAGTGGAAATTAATGAAAATGAGACCAAAAACCCCACTAAGAATCAATAAATCCAAGGGTTGGTTCATTGAAAAAATAAAAATCAATTAGAAGGCACAGCATGGTGGTGCATGTCTAATCCCGGCACTCAGGAGGCTGAGGCAAGAAGATGGCTGCAAGTCGGAGCCTGGGCCACATATTGAGTTCAGGGGCAGCCTGAATTACATAGCAGACCTTATCTCAAAAAACAGAAAAACAGAACAAACAGGCTGGGAATTTAGCTCAGGGGCCCAAGAGCCTTCCTGGCAAGCACAAGGCTGTGAGTTTGATTCAACAAAACAAAACAAACAAACAAAACAATTAGATAAACTTTTAGCCAAATACACCAAGAGCAAAAACTCTTCTAAAATTAGAAATGACAAAGGCAAAATCACAATATCATCAAAACTCAGAAGATAGTAACTACTATGAAAAATTATATTCCAACACAACTCTTGAAGAAATGGACAGATCCTAGACGTATTTGAATTAGCAAAATTAAACCAAGAGGGCATACATTTTTTCATTTATTTTAATGTGACAGATATTAATAGATAAAATATAAAAAAGTATTCTTTCTCTTTGAAAAAATAAAATTCCTTTAAAAAAACAAACAGAATATACTGCATATAATTCTACAACAATGGCCATAATGTCACAGAGCACAAGCCATAGACAAAACTTCTTACAAAAAGACATAACACAAAACTTTGAGTGATCTAAAAGGAACTAGTAGTATAAATTAAAAAATATTTCAATATATATGCTAATTTGTTTCAACAAAATAGATAATTTGGAGAATTATATGAACTTCTCCCTACTTTCTATTTCTCTAGTATTTTGCACTCTGTATCTAGAGAGACAAATATAGATATAGGTAGGCAAATATTCTGACTTTCTCATATAAGAGAAACCACATGATATTTAAGCTTATGTCTGACTTATTTCACTTAACATTCTCAAGTTGCATCAATTTAACTACAAAAGCTTCATGTCTGTGTTTCTTTATGGGAGAGTATTACTACATAGTGGATAGATACCACATTTTCTTTATCCACTGATCTGCTGATGGACATATACGCTGCTTCTAAGATCTAGCTATTACAAATTATGCTGTGACAAATGCTGGCAAGGATGTTGAAAGAAAAACTCTGATTCTTTGTGAGAATGTAAACTAGTTGGAAATCAGTGTGAAGATTTCTCAAGAAACTAAAAATAGAAATTCCATTTGGCCCAGCTATCCCCCTTTTTGGTATCTTCTCAAAAGAGTTAAAGTCATCATATTACAGGGTTATGTGCATACATAAAATTTTTTTGAGACAGTGTTGCACTGTGTAGTCCAAGATGACCTTTAACTCAATCCTGCCTCAGCCTTCTGAGTATTGAGATCACTATATAACAATCTCAAACAATCCAACAACAAGCATTGAAACTAAGGCAGCAATAAAAAGCCTACCAACTAAAAAAGACCCCATGATCCAATGGGTTCGTTGTTGAATTTCTCAAAACCTTTAAGAACATTATGTTAACAATAACTCTTCAAACTCCTCAACAAAATTGAAAGGGAAGGAGTGCTTCCAAACCTATTTTTGGAAGCTAGAATCATTCTGGTCCCCAAATCAGACACAGACCCAACTGAAAAAGAAAACTACAGGCAAGTATTTTAATGAACATAGATGAAAAAAATTCCTCAATAAGATATTGGCAAACAGAGTGCAACAAATCATCCAGAGGATCATACATCATAACCAAGTCAGTTCCATCCCAGGGTAGAAGGATGGCTCAACTTTTGCAAATGAATACATGTGATATACCCCATAAATAAAAAAAAAAAGTGGTTAACCAGCTAAAGAGAGTAAGACTTTGAGGATATACACCAGCACTAAGCAGGAAGAGATGGAGCACATACTAATTCAAGAGAAAAGAGGAGAACTTCCAACAGAAAGGCAATATACAGCTTCCAATGAGGAGAATTCTAAGAACAAGCAATGACAACCTCCTCTAGAACCAGTCCAGAACCTCACTGGATGGGTATCACAGCGTCACACTATGTGGCAACAAAAAATATAAAGCAAAGACTACTAGAAAGGCAAGGAGACCTGAATAAAAATACAACCAGAAAGACATTACTTCTAAAGTTGAATATATTTAGTGGGCAATTAGCAAATTTTATTTCATACATATGGGTAAGATTTAAAATTCCTTCTAGTAAACAATATATATTTTTCTCTCATGGATTCAGGAAGCACATACAAAATGATATGTACTTGGCTAAAAAGAAAAGTGTGATTTTCCAGAAAAGAAAAGAAAAAAGATTTTTACAGGTTACTTTTCTTATTCAGACACCAAAACAAGTAGAAAAATTATAAGAGTTTTAACATTTGGGGCCAGGGATTTAGCTCAGTGGCGTAAGCACCTTCCTGGCAAATGTAAGATCACAAGTTCCATACCTGGTACCACCAAAAGAAAAAAAAATTAACATTTGGAAATTAATTTACAAATCAAAAAGAAGTAAAAAGTAAAATTATAAACTGAAAGCAACCAAGTCAAACAGCAAGAACATATTCAAAGGGAGATAATTGCCTTAAATGTCCTTATTAAAGAATGAACTTAATACTCATCATCAGAAATTAGGAAACAGACAACAAAACAAATTAAAAGGATTATAATAAAAGTTGAGATGAATAAAGTAGAAAAAAAAAGCCAAGATAAAGCAGAAGGAATAAACTGAAAAGCTGTTTTTATTTTGGGGGACCAATAAAACAATGAACTCAGCATGAAACTGAAAAAAAAGAATGCATATGACAAGTACATATGAGAAAGCAACTTCAAAAAATGCATCATTCAAAACAAGGAGACAAAACTAGACTTAGGCATGATCCACAGAACTATGATTATTGATTCTGATTCTATGGCTATAAATTTGAAACAAAAGAGGAATTTAATCTCCTACTCAAATAAAAATTGCTTAAATTGCCAATCACTGTAGAAGATGTTGGGCTGGTAAGAAATCATGAAAACCACATGTTTTAATCTTTAAACAACAGATGATGCAAATGCTATTTAAACATTTCCAGGGAAAGATCATCTCAATTTTATGAAACCAGATGAATTTTAGTTCTAAAACCTGATATGGTACTAAAAGAATATGCAATACCCATCCCATTCAAAATTGCAGACATAAAAAATTTAACTAAAATATTAGCAAATTAAGCGTAACTATCCTTGTCCTAGGTCAAGTTCTCCATATAGACAACTGAGTAGAGCTATGTATGCCCAAGGCTTTCTGGAAAATGCACTCAGATCACCACCCGATTAGAAAGGCAGAAGCCAAGGCTTGGCATAGAAAGAGAGGTAGAGCTGCATACAGAAGTTACAGCAGGACCATGGAACCATCCTGTCCCAACAGGGCTCTGAGCCAGCCATGGGACAAGGGCTGCTCCCTATGGGAGAACTCAGGCCTCTTCACAGCTAAGGAAATGAGAGTCCCCAACTGACGGCATCAGCACCCACCACACTCATCAGCATCCTAGAGTTTCAAAAGATACCATATGGCTTTCTGATAGCAGGGTCTGGAATCAAGCAGCAGAAACAGCACTCTGCAATGGGAAGGAAAAGAAGAAAGAACAGGTCACCAGCCCTGGGCCTCAGGTGACTGGGGACAGAATGTACTTGGTGCCTGTCACATAGCTGATCCTTCACAGATACTTTTGCTCATGTCACTGATCTTTCAGGTGAGGGATCCATTCGTCATATGGCTGGTAGGATAAAGGGGAGGCCAATCGAGATGAATCTCTCCCGCACACTGCTACGCTGGCTGCCCAGGGTGTGACAGAGAAGTGCAAGGCATTGGGCATCAATCACCACCCTACAAATCAAACTCTGGCCACAGAAGGGAACAGAAGCAAGACCCTGGACCTAGTGCCCTGTCAGCCCCCACAGGCCTTGCTCACTAGGTATGAAAACTGGGCAAATTACAATGTTACCTCAAGCCCCTCTGACAGCCCTTATAGGAAGGGAGTCACTGTGAACAAGATCCTGCAAATTATTTTTTGCTAATAAATTCCTTTTGTGTGAGCTATTACCAAAAAAAAAAAAAACTATAAAAGAGGGTAGAATTTATTCCTGTTTACAAATGTAGCTTATTAAGAAAGATATGTCAATTCTTTGCATCAACAAATTAGAAAATGTATTACAACCACAAAATCATTAGATGCTGCAAGGAAATTTGCTGATTGTCTTAATTCATTGGCCATCTCTGATATAGATGTGGTTTTACTTAGTGCAGATATATAAATATATCATACCTTCTGATGTATTTTTTCTTTCTTTTTCTTTCCTGTTTGCATTCCCTCTCCCCACACAGTATAGTAAGAAGGAAAGAAATAATTATAATATCCTGGCCCTAAGTAGAAATAAATTTGTCCCAGATTTGTTTCGGGAAGAAGCAGCCTGCACTTCCAGGTTTGCAATAGACATGTGTTGGAGCATTTTTAATTTAATTAAATGTGTTTATCTCCATAGTCATTCTCCTGCTTTCCATTTTAAAAAGCGACCAACATTCCCTGGAGAGAGTTAACTCTGAAAGGATAAAAATAAAAATAAATAAAAGGTTTTTTTAAAAAATCACCAAAATGTGACCATACGTCCAAAGAGAAAGCGTGTATGTTGGTAGGGGGACTGTAAGTAAAGAGACAATCAACACCTGTTTGTCATGGAACTGAATCAGTTCCAGAGAGACATTCTCAGCCAATTCACCTTTAGCAAACAATCCCCAACACACTTACTTGCTCATAGTAAGACAAATTTAACAACTAAAATGTAGAAAGTGCTAGAATTTAAATTTGAAAAGTTTAAAACTTAAGAAGTGTAAAATCTTAAAAAAAAAAACAACTAGAATCTAGGTCTCTTGCAGATATATAGAAACATATATCAGAAATTAATCTGGACTCTTACCTTTGCAGGCAGTTTTACACATGGAAAATCTCAATTGCTGGGAGGACTCATTGCTTCTAAGACTGAGACGCACAACTGGCGCCAGTGATTTGCCGGAGCCAGAGCTTGTCAACCACAGGAGTCTGCACCAACTCAAGCAGTTCACCCACTCTAGGGGCACTCAGAGGCCTACTTCCTGAAAGTGATAGGCTGGCAGAGGAGGGCTTGGCTTCCTGATATTCACGTGCACAGGCCCCCGCACAGGTGTGCAGCCTTGGGGCCACCTGTTAAGAGGTAAGGAGCAGGACTGGCATCACCTGCTTGCCACATGCAAGCCACAGCAACCTGGAGCTGAAAGTATTTCTAGAGGCTGCTCTCTCTACTTAAGGTTCTAGATATGATTCCAGTTTATGGTCTGGCCAATGTAATGTTTATTTTCTATTTGTAGGCAGAGTTTTATGAAAATTCAAATGATAATATAAGATTTCTTGGTAAATGTTAAACCAGAACTAAGAAGGCAATAAAAATTCACGTTTAATGACTACGCTGATCTCTAAATGGATGAACTGCCCAATGTGAGCTGAGTACTTCAATTTTGGCAGCTGAGTTTCCTCATCCTCTAGGTGGTGCTAAAATGAGCACCACTAAGATTTTCTTCTCTAATTTTTTCAATACTCCCAATTCTGACTAATCCTTTTTAAAACTGGTCCATTCTTTTATATCAATAAATTAATATCTTTGGGGAAATTTTTGATAACTTGTTGATGACCCAATGCTTTCTCTAGAATGGCTATTATGTGCAACAATACAAGATAGACCTAAAATTATCTGAAATATTTGGAAGGAAATTTTCTCTGAAGAAATTTTAAGAATCAAGGAAAAACAAGGTCTTTGTTATTTGTTGTTATTTGGTTGATTTTAGGAGGGAAAAGGAAAGAAGAGAAAAAAGTTTTCATGAAATAGAAAAATTCATTTATTTCAAACTGTTGAGACAGTCATCAGATTGGACACAGAGGACTGGGTGAGCTGTCAGATCCTCTTCCAACCCTGTATTACATGGTTCATGTATCAGAATATATCTCTTCACATGATGTTCTTCCACTGACAGCAGAAACATTTCTAAAGAAATTTAAATAATTCTGAAGTTCAACAGATCTCAAATTCTTTATAGGAAACAGATTTTTTTGGACTTTAGGATAATTAATTTCATATTTTTCATCCCTTTGGTGGTATTTTTCCAAGCTTTTATTTCTTTTTGTTTTAATTCTCCATGAATTCTTTGGAGAAAAACTGCAATTACATTTAACTACAAAGAGGTACTTGGATGGTGTTTGCATAAATTTTATGTTTTAATGATTCTTTTATTCCTTTTAAAAATTAAGAGTGAGATGCCTCTTTTCAACTAGTCTAATAACCAAGGTCAGTTAAGTTGTAATGTTAGAACAACCAGAGCTTTTAACGTTAAATAGTTTTATAAACATGATTGTCTTTTGTCTCTATTTCATTTCTTTAAAAACAAACAAAACGATCTTTACATTTCCAATAAAAATCACATTAAGTGTCACTGAATTAACAAAGAAGCATTTGCATGGACATTTAGTAATAGTAACCTGCAAACTTCCCAAATTCAATTTTATACCCTAAGAGTATTTTTGTAGCTATACCTTCACAGCCATAATGTAACTGGGAGTGAGATCATGTTAACAGTCATGATTACACAAAGCTTATCAGTGGCTGAATTTTATTTCCATGTCCAAATTGACCACTTGTCTTTCATCATGTGGTTGTTTTGGCCATGTTCTTCTGGACCAACACATATTCCTTCTACATACACACTGCAAAAACAGGAGACTTCTTGTTGGCAGTGCTGGACTTTTATGTAAGAGAAAATGAGAGAGCAATCAACTTGTAACTGGAAATGGGGGGAAGCAACACTGTTTACTTAGCTGTATTCTAACTGAAGGTGAGGTTATAGGGGTGACTGACTTTCTGTTGGACAGTGTTGAAGTAAGACATTACCCAGACTAGTAGAAATCAAGATTCCTGGGGAGGTAGCACACCATACTTTGAGGCTGGACTCCCAAGGTAGAATATAACTAAATTATGGCATCATAGATAGGTACAGAGCATAGAGAGCATAGAATACGGTTGATGGGAACTGCAGGCTTCCATTAAATACCTTTGAATAAGGTGCATTTTTTTGGAGATACTGGTTATTCCCTAATGCTTCAACTTAAGTAGCAGACAAAGGCAGTATCATAAGCAAGAGATTCTATTTTTCAGTAATTAGAAATATAACCGTTCAGGATATACTCACAAAGCTCTGCCATGAAGCTGATATTAAAAAGTTTCCTTTACCCATATCTAGGTATGGACACACACATCTTGGGATAGTTTCAAGGGGCTTTATCCAAAGCCATTTTGCATCCAATGTAAGAGAACAATATCCCTTTTTTCTATGGTTTCTTTCAAGGTGATAGCCCCACTACTTAAGCGTTAATATCTTGCAGTTTTCACTTTGCTTGAAGATTTCTCTTGAAACGTGTTCAAAGCTGTGGCCTAGAAAGCATGTCATGGAGATACATGCCTGTTAAGGGGAAATAGGACATAAGGGGCCATTTCCTTGGACTAAAAATTCAGCAAAACTAATTACTAGCTGTATTTCTAATTTTTGAACGTGTAAGTTCAAAGTTACTCTACAACTCTAAACTCCACTTCAAAAAATGGAAGAGTTAAACTAATTCTCTGGTTTTCCAATCTTTCTTATTTCTTAGCACTAGAATTCTTATTTTCAAGTGGAACTGATTTGAAAGCTCAACATAAAAAATAGATAAGAAGTGGAATACTTTAATCTGAAGAAGGGAAGGGGTGGGTGGTGTGTAGAGCTTTGTTTATTTGCTACCAAGTCTTCCCTCCCCTGCTACAGTGTTAGCCCCTGAGTCACCTCTGTGGAACTCAGGCGATAAGAATCCAGTTTAAAAATCACAAATCTAGACGAGCCTTTGCAGTCCTAAATTCTGTGATTCAGAGTTTCATTGCCTCACTCTTTGTGTGCATGCAGATCACCTGGCTCAATTTCAAGTAGCATGTATAATGCCAGAGCAAGAGAAAGCTAAGAAGTAAAAGCTGCAAAACAAAAAACAGCAGAAAACAGACATCCAAATAAGTATGCTTGTTAAATTGGTTTGAATTTCACTGTTACATCTCCTGGCTTTCTAGATTTGTGATGTGCAGGCTGTCCCTCAAGAGTGAATGTGAGGACAATCACTCCCTATAGGGTTAGCTGTGCCCAGATGCCCAAACACTCCCCACACTGACATGCTTCCCTTTCCCTGTCATTTCACGGTGGAACATGGGAAGCCATCACGGAGAATCTTCTGTTGGCACCCACAGGTCCATAGCTCCTCTCCATTCCCAGCCAAATGAAGATCAGGACTAGCATAAGAAAGTTCCAGTGCACAGAATAATAATTTTTAAAAAATGATCATCATTTCTACAGCACTAATTTTAAGGCAGGTTGTGGCAACAGTTCTGTGAGGCGGTTTGTCTTCTGCTCATAAATAAAGGATCCGAGATTCCCAAGTTTTTAACAAAGAAAGACACTGCTTAGCACTTCAACATTGAACCCTGAGAACCTGAACCATCTTCTTTTCCCATCTGCTTTGAGCCAAGCCTGGAAACCAACCTGCTGAGCTGAGAGGCACATGCAACTCAGGATGATTGGGCTGGGTCAGCTGACAAATGATCACAGGGAGTTCATCATTTAAATACAGGCCACTTACTCACAGAATGATCAAACGTTTTAAATACCACTAGATGTTTAGAAAATATTTTACATCACTGACTGTGGTGAAAAGTAATTTACATTATGGAAGCAATCATTGAATCACTGCAATTAGCCAAATTATTACCTATTCAGTTAATTATCTTTTAATTACATAATTTAAAAAAATTAAACATTATATTATTCCAGCCAATGCCAAATTCTTATTTCATAATTTGTCAGTGAAAAGTATAATTTATGATATGGTACAATGTAATTTCCCACAGAAATTAAGTCTCATTTTATTCTTAATTATAGGATAAACCTTCCCATAACTGCCGTGACTTGTATATACCAATGAAAGAACTTGGCCTTTCAGGAAAATGTAATTATAGAAGGTAAAACAAAAGAAGTCAGTTAGGTTTTTCCAGACATGTTAAGAAAGTTCTCACTTTCCATACAAAAACCACCACATCATCAACATCCTGGCTGCACTTGAGAAGGCTCAAGGGCACCTTAAACAAAGGCACAAACAAGCCACCAGAAGCAATCTGATGCCCAGAGGCTGCCCCTAGGGTATCCCGATTTTATTGGTCTGGCCCCTCACATTTTACATCTCTGTCCAGCACCACTTAGAAGATCATTTTAGCCCAGGTTGCCTTTTGTTTTGTTTTATTTTGTTTTGGAGACAGTTGTTAGAAGCTATTCTGTTGGGTATGTAGGGAGCAATAAAGGAGAACTAGAAGGATGAATGCAAGAAGGTCCCAACAACCATCCTGTCTATAGGCCTATGAACTGGAGAAAAATTTGTAGTATAAGAACACTGAGCCAGAGATTGCAGGCCAAGATTTAAGTTCATCACTCTTCTCTGCCAAAATGTGCCAATATCATTTGTCAGGGGCTGGCAAAGGGTCAACAATGGGAGTAGGTCATTTACCTGCTAAGGTTCATTTACCTGCGCATTGGATCTAGAAGCATCCTGAGTTACAGGCTCCTAACAAAATTCCAAACCACTCTTACTCCCAATTCAAAGAATTTGGTTTATGAGGCTTTCTATAATTCCTACTCAGTTTTCACAGAGAGAATTGAAATAAAGTATCTGTATCAGTGGCTTTGTTTGCTGAAACAACACTCATGACCTATGGCTCTCTCATAGACCTTTATTTTGATTCAAAGAAAATATTTAAGGACTTAATACATGAGGCTTTCCTAGGTTCCTTTCCACTTCTCACAGAGGGAAAAAACAAACAAAAAAATTGAATAAAAAATTCTGAGCCCAAATAAACCTGTTAGTAGATATAAGTGCCACAGTTAAGAGCATTATGATTCTATTCAATTCACTTTTCAGCATACAGATTCATACTTGCACTGATCTGTGGCCCCTGGGTAAGATACTTCTAGGATCACAAAGTTGAAAGACAGATGGTTTCTGCTCAAGGGACTCACAATACAGTGGTTTCCTATATTTTCTGACATTGCCTAGAGAAAGGATGGAGATTTGACTACAGGTAGCTTCATTCCTGTGAGACCACAGCCTGAATAGGAGACTGCTGTTAGCCCCTGAACTTGTTTCCAAGGGAAACTTAGTGATCATGATACTCTCCACTGAACAGCTTGGTTAAACAGTCCTGCAGCCCCAAAACCAAGCAAGGGTGAAATCTGAGCACAGAACTCAGAAGGAAGCAGGGATGAGTTTGCTCTAATAAAAAAATTTTAAAAAAAACTTTACTGAGGCATAAATGACATAATCAACAACATATTTAAGTGCATAATTTGACAGGTTTTATACTGTATTGGTCAGCTTTTCTGTTCCTGGGACAAAATATCTTATATCCACAATTTTGAAAAGAAGTTAATTTTGGCTCACAGGTTCAGAAGGTTCAGTCCATCATTAGTTGTCACCAAAGCAGAAGGATCAGGGCAGAAAGGCACGGTGTAGTAAAATTGTTCACTTCTTGTAGGCCAAGAATAGAGCACAGAGGTAAAGCCAGAAAGGAAGGCATCAGGAACCAGATATAGTCCTCAACGTCCATCCCATGACCCAACCAGACATACCTAAAAGTGTGCTTTATTAATCCTCTAGGCTTCTCTCAAACCAATCAAGTTGACAATCAAAATTAATCATCACAGACAACCATGAAACTAGTACCACATCTGGGACACCCAAAAGTTTCCTCTCATATCTGAAGGATTCAGAACTTATCACTTTAACTCAATGCCACTTTAATATATTGATTATTTTAAGCTTGAGAAGCAAAAGAAACATGAAGTCCTATCTAACCATCCATTTCTACCTAAAAGTGGGTTATAAAATCTCCCATGAGAATGGTACTTGTCTATTTCAGAAAAAGAATATTCTTTTCATCAGAGACAAGGAATTGAAATAGACCTAAACAAATCCGTATCTTCCATGAGTTTCCCCCGTATCTCCCCTAATACTGTCTCATAATTTATTGCCCCTAGCTCAAGCACTTTTTTATCATTCTTTGTGTAAAAAAAGTACAGAGGCTTTTGAGACTAATAGTTTAAGTTTTAATTTTCCCTCTGAATTCTCCATGGTCATGCCATATTATATAAATTTTGTATAGTTTTTATTATATATACTGTGTATACTTTTCCTGTTACTCCAGCTCATGTACATTAATTTCTTAGGCCCAGAACATACAAGGGTGGAAGTTCCCCTGAAGAAGTTGGTAATCCCTCTCTTCTACTCTTCCTTCCCTTCTGAAGTAACTACTTCTCTGCCTTCTCTCACTATAGATTATTTTGCATTTAAAAGAATTTCATGTAAATGAAATCATACCAATATGTATTTCTGAGTTTTTCAACAAAAATAACTGTTTTGAGATTCATCAATATTGGTACATAGATTAATAGTTCATTCCTAAGCACTGGCTTATTGTATATGTAGACCATAATTTGTTTACCATTTATTTGTTGAGTATTTTGAGTAACACAAATAAAGCTGTAATAATTATTCATATACACATTTGTATGGACATAGCCTTTCTTTTATCTTGGGCAGGTAAGAGGACATTGACTATAGATCTATGAAAGATATAGGTTTTACTTTTTTAAAAGCTGTGAAACTAGTTTCCAAAATGATGGTGCCCTTTTACATTCCCATATATTGTATAGGAGTCCTAGTTCTTCCATATCTTCATCAACACTTGACAGGCTATGGTCAGTCTTTGTAATTTTAGCCATCTTAATAAAGATCAATGAGCCATCATTGTGACTTCATTGTGTATGTCCCTCATGACTGATTATGCTGAGCATTTTTTCATGTGCTTATTCATTATTTGTTTTCTTTTTGGTTCTTCTGAGGGGCAGTAAAGTGTTCACATATTTCATCCATTTTTATTAGGTTGTTTTTCTTTATTTGTTTTTATTGTTGAGTTCTGAGAATGCCTGATATATTTTGAATACAAATTCTTCATCAGGAATATGATTTATAAATATCTTCTCTCAGCCTGTGCATTATGTTTTTATTTTATTAATGGCATCTTCAAAGAACAATAGTTTTTAATTTTGGTCAAATCTAATTTATCCTTTTTCTCTTTTTTTAAGAGTATGGTCTCATGCTACTGTCCAGGCTGGCTGTGACCCTCTACCTCAATCTCCCAAGCAGCTGGTAGTACAGGCAGGCACCACTGTCCTCTGCTTCACTCACTTTTTGTTTTATGCATGATGATTTTGATACCATATTTGCATTACCCTACCTTTGTAATGAGTCATGAAATCAGGTGATATTAGTTCTCTACCTTTGTTCTTTTTAAAAAGATGTATTGACAATTTGATATCTGATAGCCACTAGGCAGGTACTTGGCAGACTAGCTCCTGTACTTTCAGGGAAGAGAGTTGCAGCCCCTGAGTGAGTGCTTGCCTTCTTTCAAAGCTATTCTTTTGCTTCAGAGCAGGCCTTGGGGAGGGGGGGCCTCAAGGAACTGCTTAAAGACAAAACCCTCCACAGCTCCTCTCCTAGGTGTGAGGAAACTAAACTTTGCTAATATAATCTCATTATAATCCTACATTCCCCACCCTGAAGGGGTTCCCAGCTGTAGGTTTTAATCATGCAGTGTGTAAAGGATGGCTTGCCCAGGGACGTGCCCTTGAACGAGCCATGACAATTCTTTTCTAATTGAACATCTGTACAATCCCTCCATAAAAACCTTTGTCCCAAGAGACGTACTGCCATGGGAATTACCCAAGTACTCCTTCCTGCCTATCCCACTTCTTCGCTTTCATTCCTCCAACCTCAAGAACTGCTCCAGATCACTTCCACCACCTGCTCTGAACTGATCTCCTTTTCCCTTCTCCTCTAAGCTCAGCCTCTCTCTCCCTGGATTGGCAATTTGAATTCAAAATGATCCTTCAGGTATGAGCCAATAAATGTTTTCTCACTCTTTTATCTCCTGGTGTGTTTCTTGGCTTTGCCTTTACCAGGAGATGAACCCACTCTGTTCAGGTATCGATCCTTCATATTGCTTTGAGATCTTTCTCCTTTTCTAACAAAAATGTGCTATAAATTGTCCCTTATGGTACATATTGTTTTAAAGACATCACACACTGGGCACAGTGGTGCACACTTATAATCCCAGGACTTGGGAAACTGACACAGGGGATTGCTATGAGTTCGAGGCCAGCCTGGCCTCATAGTAAGTTCAGGGCCTGCCGGAACTACAAAACAAGACACTGTCTCATGGAAATAAAAATTAAAACTAAAGGTATTCCATACATTTTTATATGTTTTCATTTTCAATCAATTCAAGATACTTTCTTAGATTCTTTTACATTTCTTTCACCTATCCATTACTGAGAAGTATGTTATTATCAGCCAAATATTTACAGATATTCCCCATATCTTTCTGGTATTGATTTTTAACTTAATTTCACTGTGGTCAGAGAACACACTTCATGTGATCAGAATACTTTTTTAAATTATTGAGGTATATTGTATTATTTTGAGGTATATTTTGAGGTATATTGTATTATTGAGGTACATTACCCATCTTGATAAATGTTCTGTGCACAACTTGGAAAAAAATGTATATTTTGCTTTTGTTGGATGCAGTGACACATAAACTTGCATCAATTTTATCTACTTACTAATAGGTTCTGAGACCAGTTAAACAGTGCTAAACAGTAGGCAACTAAGTCACTAAGATTTTTCTAGTATCTCATTTATTAAAATAATTTCTTTTAAGCAATTTTTTAATGAAATGCTTACTTGGTGAATTTCTCAAGCTGGGAAAGTACAAAGTGCTATTATTTAGTTTCTAAATAACAGGCTAATCCACTGGATTGGCACTGGAAAGCTAGATATTAGCTCATATGGAAGAAGGAAGTGCTAGATTTATAATATATCTGGAAATATATTACAAATTTTATATTGTTATAAATGCTTGTGGATGTGATTTTTCAGGGAATTTTTTTCAGCATAGTAGAAAATCAAGCCTTGGGGGCAATCTAAATGCCATGTAAAATTGCTACAATATGATATAATGTAGTTACATATTTATATGTTACACACTATTAATGTTATTCCAAACACTCTCCTAAGAACTTTACATAGGTTATATCACTTATCACAATTCTACCTTACGACATAATATACACTCTCATATTCTACAGATGAGAACACTGAAGCACAAAGAGGCTAAACAGTAAACACAGAACACAAGCAGTCTAATTCCAGAACAACATGTTCTTTTACCTGCCATTCTATATAAAATATTTGCATATAGTGTCAGGGTATCCCCACATTTCACATTAGGACTGAGTGGTCCTTTAACACCCCTGGCTCAACTATGCCTAAGATGAAATGACTTGAGTTTCTCTTGCCAACACCACCCTAATTCTTCTCTTTCATTCTGCCAAATTTAAAAATTGTTTCATTGTAGTAAGGCACACCTGTAATGTTAAAACTCTGTGAGGCTGAGGCAGGAGAGTTGCAAGTTCGAGCCCTACCTGGGCAACATGGCAACACCCTGTCTCAAAATTAAAAACAAAACAAAACAAAACAAAAAAGGGGTAGAGATGTAGCTCAGGGCAAAAGTCTTGGATTCACTTTCCATTATCTCCCAAAACAACAATAATAATAACAAAAATTAAAATTAAATAAAAACAATAATAAAAATTCTTTTACCAATACTTGTTCCAAACTATTCCCCCATTTCCTCCCCTTAACTCTGTCTAGCTCTCTTTGGATTGGCAATTTGAACCCAAATTGACCCTTCTGTTTTGATCCAACATTTGATTACATAGTTTTTAGTAACTGCCCATTGGTTCCGACCACCAATGCCCTTCATCAAATAGCACTGAGTCCCCATCAAACTCCAAGCCTGCCTATGAGTCCCACTCCTGCCCATCTCTTCTATCTTATCACATGAAGGCACCAGAAATTTAGCCTAAAACAGTGCCATAATCAAGAGCTGTTTCTGAAAGCATGCATCCCTTACTCTTTAGGCAGTTAGGCTTACTAGGAAAATAGCTGGAATATCTGTCTCTCAGGAGTTACCACCTAATTCTTCTTCTTGGGTCATGGAGGTTACCTTCCATACGATACTGTTTCAAAAAAAAAAAAAATGAGGAATACTTGTTGAGAGTTTTCAATCTTATATGAGCTATTTAAAAGCACTCTTTAAATGACAGTATTTTAAAGTCTCTTCCTTTCCCGCTCCCTCTCCAAGAGTCTACTCTATTGGTCCAGACCAGTGATGGTGAACCTTTTGGATACCAAGTGCTCAAACTGCAACCCAAACCTGTTGATTTATTGCAAAATTCCAGCAATGCAATTAAAAGCAAATATTGAGGTTTCAGTTTAGAAAAAAACAACTGTTATACAATGCTTGGCTGCTAGGGCAACTTGGCTCATGTGCTCAGAGAGCGAGCTCTGTGTGCTCAATATGATGCACACATGCCACAGGTTCACTATCCCTGGTCTAGACAGTAGAGGCTACCAACAATGCAAA
The DNA here is from genome assembly GCA_004027455.1 of Hydrochoerus hydrochaeris. NCBI lineage: Eukaryota > Metazoa > Chordata > Mammalia > Rodentia > Hydrochaeridae > Hydrochoerus > Hydrochoerus hydrochaeris. Next base: position 47,728 of record PVLA01001042.1, read on the forward strand.
CTCCAGGGTGCATGGCTGGAAACATAAATGAGACATCTGAGGGTTCACAAGTCTAAGACATCTAGTGGGCAACTTTTAAAAAGCAACGCAACCTTTACTTTACTCTGACCAGTGCATAGTAGAGTGGTTCTACCTCAATGGTTCTAGATCCTTATGAAAAGGTGTGAGGCATCAAAACTCCACTCCAAGAGGCTTATCAGAATCTTGGGCAGTGGGGCTCTGCCATATGTATTTTGAAAAACACCACCCCAGGGAATTTTTGTATCTCCTGCTCACAATGAGAAACCCTTGTTGTAAGTAGTCTGTCTTTACTGCAAGAAACTTGTCCTAAGAATACTTGTGGGGACCTGAAATGGTGGAAAGTACTGAGCCATGAATTGCCTGTTTTTTCCTATACATACATATCCGTAATAATATTAAATTTCTAAATGAGGCAAGTAAAAGTTTAGCAACAAGTAACTCTGCCTCTCTCTGTCTCTGTCTCTTTCACTGCAACTTTTCGCTTTTCACTTAAAAGAAGAAATTTATAAATTTCTCTTTGGCAGAGCCAAATTGCTAGAAACACATTCTACATTGTGCTTTAGGGCCATTATTAAGTAAAATAAGGATTACTTCAACACAAGCACTACAATGTTGCCAAGAGTTCATCTGATAACCATGAGAACCGAATGACCAAGGGGTAAACAGAATACACTGCATAAGTACAGAAAAAGGGATGACTCCTGTCCCAAGCCTAACAAAGCAGGACAGTGCAACATTTCATCACACTCCTCATAACAGCATATAGTTTAAAACTTATAAAGAATTATTTTTGGCATTTCCCATTTAACATTATTAAGCCACAGTTGCCTATGGGTAACTAAAACACCAAGCTACAAAACCAAGGATAAGGGGGTATCTCATATTTTTTATTCTTTGGTTTGTTTGCTTGCTTGAGACAAGGTCTCCAGGTTGGCCTCAAATTCACAGTCCTCTTGCCTTAGCCTTCCAAGTGCTGACATTACAGGTGTGCGCCACCACCCCTGGCTTACTTATTATTCTTGACAAGGATTATATTGTCCTTTGAGCACAACTAGTCAGTGCCCTGAGTCCTCTGCTTGACTTGAATTAAACTTGGACTTCCCTCTCTGGTTCTGTAGGATGCAAGTTGAGCAACAATCCTGTCAGTTTATTTATTTATTTTTTATTTATTCTTGTCTTTTTGAGACAGAGTCTCACTAAGCAATTCAGGCTGGTCTTGAGCTCACTTTGTAGCCCAGGCTGGTCTCAAACTTCCAGTGATCCTCCTGCCTCAGCCTTCCGAGTGCTGGGATTACAGGCGTGAGCCACCATACCCGGTTTTAATCCTGTCAATTTAGAAGAAACACCGAACCTCAGTGTCTGACCAACTGAATATCTTGTCACTCTAGCCTGCCCTCAGCAATAATCCTATCAAATCAGTCTAGCTGGAAACATCTTCATCCTTAATGTTCCCTCTTATTAATCTGCAACCCTCTGAACCCTAGCCTACTCCCTGCCAATTTGTCCATGCTGAGTTGGCGTTTTGAGCAGATCTTTCTCCCTCACTGCAAGACGCCACTGCAATGATCCCTACACCTATTTTTGTGCACCCAAACCCCTGCCCAGTAAAGTGTGCCTTACTGTTTTTAACAAATGTTATGAATACTTTTTTCTTTAACATAAATTTTTTTCTCAAATTTGGCTGCATATTGCAATTACCTAGAAAGCTTTTAAGAAACACTGATACCCAGGTCCCACCTCCAGAGATTCTGATTTAATTGGTAGAGAGTATGGCTTGAGCAGAAGGAGCAATAAAAATTCCCCAAGGGATTCCAAAGAATAATCAAGTTGAAAACCACTGATCTACATATTATGCTCCAATTAAATAATTCTAAACTACTCTTACCTCATTTGGCAGTCACTTTATGAAGTGAACTCATTTTAAGTTGTAAAGTTCCTTTAAGTTTTTTCTTTCTACAGTCAATTTCTAAGTCACATTGCTATCAGCCTGTAACTGTCAACGCTGAAAATGCAGTCCTTTTATAGTTTCATTTTGCTAGAATCCTGTTGTACTCACTCAAAATTTTCTCATATTATTATAGTTTATCTGATGTATTTCCAATTCTTATCTGCTTCCCTTAAAAAGGCTCCCTTCTATCTAAGACACTGATTGAAATGACAAATATAATAAAGGATCTTGTCCTCTCCTGTAGGGTCCTCCCTCCAGGGTGACACTGGGCATTTAGATACATTCACTCAACCAGTTTCAATTTGCCTGATTGTCCTTTTATCCAGACCACTCATAACTACTGTTCTTAAGTAATTTATGGAAAATGAGTTCTCTTCACCATCCTTGCCGACGGGTCCTTCTTGGTCCCTGTGTGGGCTATTTATCCTCTGCTGGTTACTCAAAAGCACTGTGTGCCTTGCTGGCATCATTTGGATTCATGCTTTTCTAACCTACATGATCTTCTACTACGTTTCAAACTATTACATGTACACTAATGTTATTTGGCCCTCTTAAGTTTCAGGATCATACATGTAACTGCTGGGATCTACATGGAGAACAAACAAGTTCTGATCTAATTCTTTGTCTTTTCCCTCCCCAAACATTGTTCTCCTTCTAATTTTCCCATATTGCTATTAAAACATCATCTAGGTACCATGTCAGAAATCTGAGTTCTAGTTATCATCATCTTGCATCACTAAATCTAATCAGTCAAAAAATTATTCCTATTTTATCTCACATTTTTCTCAAATCTGTTCCTTCTCTCAATCTATACCACTCAAAACCATAGCCCAGGGACTAACTTCTGATCAGGTTGTATCAATAACCCAAGTCAGCTCCCAATTTGTTTTGATTCACACTTTTGCCCAAAGAGTGCATCTAATTTATAAATCTGATGGTTTTACTCCAGCAACTAAAATGCTTCAATGGTTCTCCTTTGTTTCTATAATTAAGTCCAAATTCAGCAGCAGAGCCAAAAGAAACCTTCTTTAAACCTGGTCTCAACCTGTGTATTTTGCCACTTACCACTTGGCACTCTACTCCCATCAACCACGCCACTGCAAGTCCTGCACCAGTATGGGTCCTGCACCAGGACAGAAGCAGCATCGCTGCCTGAAACACCTCCCTTCATCATGGAGCTGATTCCTGCAGAGTTCTCAGCATGGACCTTGTCTTTTTCAGCTTAATGAATTGCTTTTGTAGGGGTTTTGCACCACTCTGGACATACTCCTCTGGTAGAAAGTACTACTTTATTTGGAATTATCCCTTTATGGATGTGGCCACTCTAGTAGTTTCTATTTCTAGTGCTTGGTATACAGTAAGTAATGAAGAAATTCTAGTAGTTAAATTTTTAGTGAAATAGTGCAAATAGTTTCCTGATCTATCTAGAATATGAGCCCCACAAATTATTGTTTCATTGAATGTAATTGCTCTTAGTAAACTATAGACCTACTGCCTACCCAGTACTTCTTGACCCAGAAGCAAGGTTCTTCTAAAAGAGACACAGTAAATAATTAGACTTTTGTGGTACACATGGTTATTTTCTCTAGACAAAAACAGGTAGATGTTATTTATGTGTAAGTAAATGGGCAGACCTGCAGCAGCTGCATTGCAATTAAACTTTACACAAATAATGTTATTTATAAAACTTTTTTTTCCAAAAAAGCAAATAAAAAGCTGTATTTGGCCTGTGGGGCTACATTTTGTTCATTCCTAGTCTAGAAGCTTTCAAACAAATGTTTGGAAAAGTCAACATCTCACTGGGGAAATAGCTCAGTGGTAGAATGCATAGTTAGCATGCAGAAGGCCGTGGGCTCTGGGTTTGAAGTGCAGTGCTAATAAATAAACAGCTGACATCTCTTCCACAGCATGCCTATATTCTGACCACTAGTGTCTAATAATCCCCTGAAAAATTCCAGCACATTTCTCAAGAAGTTAACATCAACAACAGTGAGTGGTGGAAAATAGACTTTGCCATTCCTGTCATCCAGGGAGGACATGCTCATGTGGTCATGTAGACAGAGACCTCACTGTTAGAGGTAATGCTAGAGTCTACCCGGAGGTAAGTAATACACATGATTATTATGCAAAACCCAAACCAGTACAAAATCCCAGACTGGTTCTTAGAAGGATATGCAAGATGGAAATTACAGCCAAGTCCTGGCCAATGATGGACAATAAGCTCCATGAAGTCCTGGAGCAACTGAAGGACATTCTTGCCCACAGTGCACTGTGCCCTTCTAGGGCCCTCATTTTGTTTGTTTATTCGAGACAGGCTCTCCCTCTGTAGTTTAGGCTGGCCTTGAACTCATCATATAGCCCAAACTGATCTTGAACTCTGGTGATCCTTCTGCCTCAACCTCCTGAATGCTGGGATTACAGGTGTGCACCACCACACCCAAAAGGGAGCTTCTAAGGCCTTCGTGTCCAGGGCAGAACTCAGAGACCACACCATGCTTCTGTCAGAGAAGAAGTAAGTCAATAGGCCCTGTCTACTAAATACTTTATGTATTGAACAAACAACAACAAAACTCTAATCACTTGTGTTTATTATGCAAAACCTCCCTTCTTCCACTTCTCCAAACTAGGGATGGGATTTAACCACTTTCAGTTTACTAGTACTTCACTGTTCTTTACATTCTTAACAGATGAGGGCAGCAATATAAATACAACATTTTCACACAACACAGAATCCCTATTTATCAGAGAGGTGGGAAACTACTTAGAATAATTGGTTTCTTCCAATCTGGGCTTCTCTCTCTCTTGCTAATGAGTCCACTCTCACTCTTCTCTTCCTGCTCTGCTCACCAGGAAGACAAATACAATGCAGGTTGGTTTTTCCTAATTAATCTTTCAACAATGAACCCTGCTGACTTGACTGTGCCTATGACCTGCTGCCCCCTTATTGCTCTTTTTAAATAAACTTGTAAAAAACATGTTTATGGCTTCTTAAATTTTTGCACACTTCAACATCTCTCTCTCATTTTCTGCAATCCCTTCTTACTTGTGCTTGGTCCTATTTCCTTTCTTCCTAACACAACGTATACTGTAAGAGGAAGTTTCCCTTCACTGGAGTGGAATTGCAGACTACAAAAAATTATGGAAATTAAACATTTATTACAGGGAAAGTATCCAGCTATGGGAGAGAAGGGAGGAAACCAGATCACCAGACTTTGCTGTCCACCAAAATGTGAACCTCCAGGAAGGCAGGCTTTTTTCTTCATTGTTGTTGCTATTTTAATCCCTGTTCTAATTTTAGGTCCTGAAACAATGCCTGACACTCAATAAATATTTGCTGAATGAAGGAAAAATAGTTATTATTGGACGGAGTAGTCTCCCAGTAACTACTCCCTGCTGTATAACTAGATAGGCAGAGCCTGGTGGTGTGAATGCAGGAGAGGAAACTTCAGCAGACAGCACCAGGCACATCTGTCAGTGGGTAGTGGAGCTGCAGGTTGCCAAAGTATGAGGAAAAGGAATGCAGCTCAGGAGGAGGCAGCCAGGCCCATAGGCAGTGCCAAGCCCATCTTCAGATGCGAGCTGTGGCCCTGGAGACAGCAGCATGGCTATCCTGCTCCTGCGTTCCAGCAGGGAAACTCTCTAATTTCCTCCCACCCAGCCTGCTCCTGGTTCATTCCTAAATATTTAAAGTAGAGTTTCCCATGATTCTGTTACAGTTTTTCTTTAGTGTTGAAAGAACTAAAAGCTTTGGAGGGCATTTCTCGGTAATCCCAGTTTTGTGCCCAGACAGAGCACCACCTCCTCCGAAGGTGCTGAACCAAGCAGCCCCAAGCAGCCCCGGTATCTGTGGTCCTCACAGAGTCTTTGTCAGGAGCCAAGTGCACAGGCCAGGAAACAGAACAAGACCTGCCAGTCCTTAGTGTGAAGTGATAACTGATTAATATTTTTTTTTTCACTTCTAAGGTTATTTTGCTTGAGCAAGAGTATTTAGAGTACAAATACAAATAACAAGGAATGGACAGGAGAAGAAATTGCTCAAGTGTCACATTTTCTTGCAACAAACAAACACCATTTGTTTTGCTTGTTTGTTTGTTTGTTTGTTTTGTTTTTTGTACTGGGGATCAAACTCATGACCTTGTGCTTGCCAGGCAGGCATTTGTGCTGCTGAGCTAAAAACCCCAGCCCCACAAACACCATTTCTTACCTGAAGGCTGTCTTTCCAGTTCCTAATTGTATGTACAGCAAGAGCCAATAAAAATTTATTGAATGGGTTAATAAGTAAATGAATGAAAGAGCCAGGCAGCTAAATTAATTTTACCTTGTATTATTACATTTGTGTGTGACATAACATTTTATTTTTTATGCACGTGTGTATGCATTTTGTGACACTGAGGAATGATATCAGGGCCTTCACACTGATTTACATCACCAATCTTTTTGTTGTTGTTGTTTTGGAACAAGGTGTCATTGAGTTGCTGAGATGCTCGAGCTGGCCTTGAACTTGTAATTCTCCTGCCTCAGTTTCCCTGTGTGCTGGGATTACAGGTATATGCCAAAACCAACTAGAGCTGACAATTTTAATGCAACTCAGTCTTGAGAGGGGTATCATTGCTTACTTGATACAAAAGGACCATCAGAGATGGAGCCCCTTCCCAAGTTACAGCAGAGCACTATAAAATACTGGCACAAATCTGATGTTCCATTGGCTCAAAAAACCATTTTCTGTACTATATTTTTAAAAAAAGCTTTGAGCATATTTTTTTTCTTTTGGTGTTTCCACCACTGAGCTACACCCCAAAATCTGGATTCTTGAAAGAGGTCCTTAAAATTATTGTATCATGTACCAATCATGTAGTAGTAGTCGAGGTACTTTCAATATAGTGAAAAGAAAAATAAACAAAAATCTATACCATAGATCTATACAATAGTACTAAAGTACTATGTTTACTATAATACTACAAATCACATAAAACCTTTGAATTTATAGTTTTTCACAAAAACACATCTAAACATTTGTTTAAAAGAAGTAATAACACATATGTGAAAGTTATACTCATATCATGGTGAAGGCCATATACAGACTTTAAGATAAGATAACCTGGGTTTGAAGATCAATTTATTTACTAGCTTCATGATCCTGAGCAATGAGGTTAATACAAGTGAGGCTGAATTTCCTCATTTGTAAAACGATGGCTCTTAAAGCAACATAAAAGCATTTCTATAAGGATTAAATAAGATAACATAGGTAAGCAGCTTGCCACAGTGCAGAGTATAAAGCACAACAACTTTTACTATTATTTATTCAGTTTATAGACATACTCCATTGAGATAGTGATTCAGTTCTTCTTGCTCTAATCCCTGACTTCTTAGTCACCTGAAGCCCACAAAATGGAAAACACTGCTGGACCTATTAGAACCAGGACACAAAGTGACTCTAGAAATTGTAATGGACAGCTGTCGTGTTGCAGAAGGAGCTAGTGTTTGGTACTTGGAAGAATCTAGCAGAGGACCCTGGGAGCCGGTGTCACTACTGCTGAGAGAGTTGTGAGTGGGGGGGAACCCTACTGAGATACACAGCAGGGGGGACTAGGAAATCCAAGAATTTGAAGGTGTTGACCCTCACTTCCCACCATAGCTTTGTGTTTGCAAATAAGAGTGTCCCTCCTGATATCCAGTGGAGGAGTGAAACACTATGCCCTGTCAACCTTTCATAGAGGAGGGTCAGTAGTCATTTTCCAGAATTAAGGAATAAGCCAATTTAGAAATTCAAACTAGTATATGGTTATCAAGTTTCTAAAGGATTGTGAGTGTCTTGTGTGGGCTGGATGCAAAAGTTTTCCTTTCACATACTCAGCATAATTAGTAAAGATGATGATAATGATGTTCATTTACATATGTTTATACACATCCACATCACTTTTATTCTAGTAGTACTTTGGCAATAAATAATGAGAACATATTAGGTGGCATTAAGTAATATAAATTTTTTTCTCAAAACTAAGAACAAAGTTTCTCAGTTCAAATCTTGGTTCTAGCATTGAATAACTTTTCTCTGAGTCTTAATTTTGTCATCTAAAAATGAAGTGATAGGAGCAGGGGTTCTCAAGGTCACCTCCAGCTCTCATATTTTCTGTCTCTCCCTCTTCCTTTTCCTCTTCCTCTTCTTTCTCATCCTCCTTTCTTCTCCTGCTTCTCCTCCTCATCTTCCTCTCTCTCTCCATCCCTCCCTCCCATTGGGTTAGAGCCCAGAGCTTTATAATGACAGACATGTGTTCTATCACTCAGCTATGCCACGGCCCTCTCATTCTCTGACCAGACCACTCTATGACAAGGACATAAGGTGTGGAAGCAAAGGCCTTTCCTGTTCCTCCTCGAATGTCTTTGGAATCTCTTCATATTTTTACCTTCTTGTGTTTCCTCCACAGTGAAATTCACCAAGGCTTGTCCCTCCCTTAACTCTGGCAGTTTACTAAGGATTTAGATTCTGATACAACTCTTGTTTTCAGACTGGTGGGTCAGTCTCTGACAAATTGGAACTCATCTGCCTTCATTTAGCCAGCTAAAAGTACTCTCACAGTTCTGTTCTCCCAAAGCTTGAGTTTTCCTACAAAACATTAGCCCATACTTAGCCATTTCCTTCTTTGATGGTTTGTCTTATTTTTCAACAAATGACCTTTTCCAACACCAATTTCTCCCACCAACTTAATTTTTTCTGAATTTCTTAATAAAATATTTATTAAATACTTTTATTTTGTAAATTTTCAAAGTTATTTCAGTCCTTTCATTTCTTCCCTTCTTGATTACATACCAATAACTGGGGGAAAATGGAAATAGAAAGATATTATTTGTTCTCCCCAAAATAACCTTATACATCAAACAATAAAGACTTCAGAAAGAATACCACTGCTTTCCTACAAAATCAGGACTTTCAGATAGAAGTGGGTTATACATGTCTGTCATGGAACCAGAGATTACAATTAGGAAAAATAAATAAAAGTTAATGTTCTATTGTTTACAGCACAGGGAATACTTACATTAACCATTACATCTACATGCTTAAAAAGTTGTTTCATAGGCTCTTCAAGCACAAAGTGGGGATTTGAATGTAATCCTTCCAATTCAGTCCACAACACCTCAGATCACCCAAAGCCTACAGGAAACTTCCAAAAAAGGAAGTTTCATACAGCTTGACCTAACAGAAATGAAGAATATGTGTGGCAGATGAGTGATTTAAACTCACTGCTCAGAGTTTCTTTTTCCAGTTGGACAAAAATCATTGTAGGATTGGCCACAGGATTTAAGTAGATGCAATATGAACATCTGAGTTTATGTCCTAAAAAAAAAAAAAAAAAAGAATATTGGTTGAAATGTGCAGATCTCCTGAGAATGACAGAAGAGGGATCAGTGAAGTGATGACCCAGGAGCAGTGAAGCAGCAGACAGCACTGATATGGGTGAGGCTCTGGAGATGCTGGGCACAGTTGTTGGATGTGGTTTGCCCCAAAATGTTCATGTGTTACCATTTTGATTCCCAGGATGGAGGTAATGGGAAATGGTGTGGATCGAGGAAGAGGTTTTAGGTCATTAGGATCCCTTGGTGTCCCACCATTCTAAATATGTCTTAGTACCTTTATTCTCACCACGGGGTTGCACTGGAAGTGGTATATTGGAATTTCAAAAACGTTTCCATGGGATTACAAATCTAAACTTCCTGAACCACAATGCGGATGGAAAAGGGCTCTCTATAATACCCCACACATACCACAGCCATTGTGATGCCTTAGACTATGAGGTCTTTACCAGACCCAAGATGTTGGGGCCATGCCCTAAAGTATCCAGAACTGTGAACTGAATGCATCTCTTTTCTTTTATAAAATTAGCCTGCCTTCAGTGCTTCATTTCAGTGACAGAAACAGAATCATACAATGGAATCCACTCTAAAAGAAGTATTTAGGTAGATCACAGACAACCAGTGGCCAAAGGCTTTTCAAAACCTAGAAGATCTGCCAAGCATGGCAGTGCACACCTGTAAACACAGCATTAGGAGGCAGAAGCAAGAGGATTGCCAAGAGTTTGAGGCCAGTTTGGGCTACACAGTGAGTTTAAGGCTAACCTGAACTACATAGCAAGACCGTGTGTCAAGAAACAAAAACAAAAACTAAACAAAATCAAAACCTAGAGGATCTATAAGCAAGAGAAATGCAAGGTCTTCCTATGGCCATAAAATCAAGACAAAGTAATGATAATAGCTGAGTTTAGTAGGCAATGTCACTTCACTTACGTGTACTTTTTATCCCTTCCCTGAATCTTAAGCCACGAATGACATCTTTGAAAGGATTTGTGGGAATTAAGAGAAATTGTATATATTAAAAACCTTGCATCTGGCAACTGCTCAACTTAAGAGTTCATGGTGCATTCCCTCTATTGGCTTCTGAGGGTTTCACTGTACAGCCTTCATTTACATGAGAAAAGTGCTCAAAGAGTCAAAATACAGCCTAGAATGATTACTAAAATAGCAGCTTGCAAGTCTGTTATTCAAACACGCAGTCCACTAGATCATAACGGCATGTAAGTATTTACATGTTTTCTCCCTTCTTCCATTTTCACAACTTCCTCCGCAGACTGCCGCTCCGTTTGTCTCTCAATGTCACCAGTGAACTCCTCTTGCTACTGAAATTCAGTTTACCCTTTGCAGTGCTCTTCATGTTCTCCTCTCCTACCATTCTGTTGCTTCTCTTTCCTAGTTTACCTCTACCTCTTTTCATCTTTCTCTTCTCTTATTTCTCCTTTAAATATTTATACTTCAGGCAGGGGATTTAGCTCAGAGGCATAAGCGTCTGCCTGGCAAGTGCGAGGTCATGAGTTTGATCCCCAGCACCAAAAAAAAAAAAAAAAATTAATACTTCCCAGAGCTCTGTGCTAATTTTCATTACAGCTTCATGACTTTCTTTAAATCTATGATTTCAAACACTACTTAGACAAATCTCTATACCCATATCACCATTAAGATTGCCTGTCTCTGGCCTATGAATTTAACTGCCAAATGGATAGATTGACTGGAATGTCCTAAAGATAACTGAAATTTACCATATTTTCAAATTCTCACCTCCCCTGTGCTGCTATGGCTCTTTGCAGATGCCTCGGGCTAGCACCTATCACACTACACTGTTGGAGTTCAGACATTCATTACCATTAGTATTTCACTGAAGATAAGGACTATTTCTGATTAAACCTGGCATACAATAGGCATTTACTAGCTGTGATTGAGCAGCACAGTGCTGTTATACCTCTGAATTAGCCCCAGCAGAGCACAGTCCCTGGAGTGTTCTCTCTTTCCATAGCCCCATGTTTGTCAGTGTTATGCTTTGGTTACTGAATTACTTTGTTTTTTACTTTCTGATTGCTGCTGGGTGATTTTCTTGTGCCTCTCTCCTGGTTGCTATGTTTCACATACTCTGTGATTCCAATTTGTAGCAAAGGGGTCACTTTTTTTTTAATGAGCCTCTGTGGTGGCTGACACTGCTACAGTCACTAACTTCACCTGCACTCCTACCACCTTGTCCCTGGCAGAGGGTGACCTTGAGCCCTACCTCTCAGGAAACAAGAAACCACCAGAAGCTCTCAGGAACTTCCTCACCTTCCTAATAAAAACATATCAGCCTACACCTATGCCTTTTACTCTGTTCTAATACAATAAAGGAACTGTTCTTTTGTTACACAAGGTAAATCCCCATAGTGTAAAGGAGCCTCTACTCTCTTTTCAGACTTCTTTTTTCTCTTTTCACAATCCTTTAGCAGTTATTCTTTCTCTTCTTTAATTTATTTATTATTTTATAATTTTTAAAAATTTTTTAGTACTTGAACCCACAACATTTGTATTGAACTATATCCCCAACCCTTTTTATTCTTTAAGGCAGGGTCTTGCTAAATTGAGCTTAGCTCAAACTTGCAAACATCCTGCCTAAGACTCCCAGAATGCTAGGATTACAAATGTGTGTCATCACGCCAGACTGGGTTATCTATTCTTTCTCATTTTTGTAGAAGTCACAAGAATTTCCTAATAGTTTTTATATATTTTCAAAACTTGCAATGAAAAATCACTTTTCTCTTGTCCAAATGAAAGCTGTAGTGGCTATATTAATATTAGACAAATGAATTTTAAAACAAAAATTGTTCCAAGAGGTAAAAAAAAAAATGTTATTATATAATGATGAAAGGTCAATCCACCAGAAAAGACAATATATACTTATATGTACCAGAAACTCTATATATATGAAGCAGAAACTGATAATTTTGAAGAAACAGATCATTCAATGATAGTTAGAGATAAATGACCCACCTGCAATAATTGATAGACAAGTAGGCCAAATAGTAAAGACATAGACTTGAAAAACACTATATACTAACTAGACTCAACAAACTCTATATATTCTGTTTCACACAACAACAGCAGAATAACATTCTTCTCAAATGTTCATAGAAAATTCATGAAGATAGGCTATATTGTAGAACCTTAAACAAGTCACTATATTTAAAATGGTTAAAATCATACAAGCTATGTCCTTTTGACATTTGAATGCAGGTGAAAATCAAAAACAGAAGGAAATTTGGAAAATTATCACATATGTGGAAGTTATACAACATACATCTAAAGAACCAATGATTCAAAGCAGAAACCACAAGGGAAATTAGAAAATACTTTGGGACAAATGAAAGTACAAATACAACATACCAAAACTTATGGGATACAATGAAAGCAATGATCGAAGGGATATTTCTAGCTGCATTTAAAAAGAAGAAATATTTTCACTAAATAGCCTAAACTTCCATTATAAGAAGTCAGCAAACTGAACTTAAAGCCGGTAGGAGAATTAAGCAACAAAGACTAGAGCTGAAGTAAACAAAACACAGAGTAGAAAAATATCCCAGAAAATCAATAAAACAAAAAGTTCTTTGAAGACAGAAAAAGAATTGACAAATATTTACTATACTGACTAACAAAAAAGGAACTTAAATCGCTAAAATCAAGAAAGGACTTGGAATTGTAGCTTTCTGCTCTTGCTTGCCTACTTGCTGTGAACTATTTCTCTTTTGCAATATCCTTCTGCCATGACACCCTGCCGTGGAGCCGACCAATTATGGACTGAAACCTCTACAAACTATCTTGTTAGAGACTTCTGGGAAAATGGCAGAGTGATAAACAGCAGAGAAACATGCTTTCCAAGATTGGGTATCCAGACACTGGAATATGGCAATGTGAGGAAGAAAAGAAGGAAAGAAGTGGGTTCCCTGTATCCAGCAAGGATCTGAAGTGAGAATTGAAGCCTATAGAGAGAATGAAAAGAGAGATCTCAATGCAGAAAGTGGAGGTGGCAAGCTATCTCCCAGAGCCCTGACTCATGGCATGGGAGGGCTAACCTGCATATACAGGTTGAGTACTGGCAACCCCCAGAGACCTCTATGGAGAAATGCACCAGTGCACTGGCGCTGGACACAGTAGATTGTGGTGGCTGGTAAGTTATTCCAGTTCAAACAACCCCCAGGAAAGGCAATTGTCTGACTGTATCTTGGCAAAGGGCCAAGGGAGCTCAGGACTTACAGCCAACTCTGGCTAACTCCCATCTAGTGGCTCCCAGTATCAGAATGAGGTAGAATTGAGTTCAAGTCGACAGGATATCAAGAAGTCAAGTTCAAGCCTCCATGGAGTCAAGTTCAAACAGGCAATAGGCACATTGAATACTACAGGCTAAACAAATCATGTTCTAGTCTCACAGCCAGAAAACAGACTCAGCTTCACTGGAATTAAAAGGTTCAGGCTTGCTGGGATTACTCAGTACCATACTACAAAAATCTACAACTGGTTTCCTAGAATTAATCAATATGGATCTGGGAACTACCAGTGACAACAGAGACATGCCCTGAAGTAGACATTTTTTCTTCCTTTTTTTTTCCTCCTTTTTTCTTTATTGTTTCTTCTTGTTTTTATATGAATGTGAACATTGTTTCTAGTATTTTTGTTGTTTTTATTTCTTGTTTATCTCTCTCCCTCCTATCTTTTGCATCAGTTTCACAAAGTTCATGTAACCTTTCTTTGTCCTTAGTCTTGCTTCTAATCACTTCCTCTTCTTCTATTTCTCAATTTTTCCTTTTAAACCCTTTTAAGTTTTCTCCCCTAAAGGTAAAATCACCATATTGAGGGCATACAATTTTCTGGTTTGTTTTAGATTTTTGTATATAATCACAAATCTAATTTATAGTTAAAAGTAGCAAATGACTAGCTACCATGGTTTGTCATTTTCCAGGCTGTGTGTCTGATGCTACTGTTATTATTATTTTACTGCTGTAGCCAGTAACATAATTGTTCTAATCAGTTGTTCTTCCCAGTATGTCAAAACTGAAATTGCCTCAGGGTCATAAACAGTCCGGTGCCAAAAAATCAAAGACTAAGCAAAATAGGTAGCAACTTCTCAATCCCAATAAATTGAAAATGTAGAATTTTGTACCAGACTAAAATCCAAAAGCCAGTTACACCTGGAAGACATCTCTGAAAAGCAGTCATTTCCTAATGGTTCTGAATGCTAGAAGCAAAGCTACCTGCCATAAGCAATTTACAAGAATCAACCCAAGAATGAAACTTGAAAAAAATCAAAAATGAGAAGACACAGAAACAAAATGCAACCCCAGACCTCAACCTCATGCAATGCAAACAAGGGGGCAATGAGGTAGAAGAATCTGAAAGTCATCCAACTGTACATTCTTAAATGGTAACAGCGGAAGTAACAAAGCAGATCAACAATCAAAAAAAAAAATCAAATTAGTAATAATTTCTCAGATAATCACAGGGACAATAACCATAATAAAAGACATGGTTAGTATCAGATACAGATACATGTCTAGAGTGGATACAGATTTTTTAAAAAATAGAGAAGCTTAGGAAAAGGATGAAAACCACAAATGCATAGGGAAGAAATAGAATCCATGAAACATACTCAAAACAGATATGCAGGAGATTAAAAATTCCACTGAAAATATATGCAGCAGAATGAGGCAATGTCAGAACAGAATATCAGATCTAGAAAACAGGATTGTGGTTGGTGACTTTGAAAAGAAAGACTTCTTAAAAATAGAAAGACAGCATAAAATACCAATCCACCAGGCTGCAAGATGATGCAAAGAAAAATAACATAAGGTTGATCAGAATTGAGGAAAAATTAGGATAGCACAAATGATATAAAACACCTGTTCAAAGAAGTAATGGCAGAAAACTTTCCAATCATGGGGAAAAATTTGACACAAACATAAGTGAGGGATATAGAATCCCAATTAGCCATTATCAAAAAAATCTACACCAAAGCATATAATAGTCAAGATTCAAGAAACCCAACACAAGAACAGAATATTAAGTTGGACATGGTGGTGCACACCTGTAATTCTAGCACTCGGGAGGCTGAGGCAGGAGGATTGTTGCTAGTTTGAGACCAGCCTGGACTACAAAGTGAGTTCAAGGATAGCCTGAACTACACAGTGAGACCTTGTCTCAAAAAGAAAAAAAAGAAAAGAAAAGAAAAAGAATAGAATATTAAAAGCTGTTAGAGAAAAAGAAACAAAGTATCAATAATGGAAATCCCATAAGAATCACAAAAGACTTCTAAACACAAACCCTCAAATCAGGGAGACCTTGGAGTAAAGTATTTAAATATCTAAAACAAAACAACCTCTGACCCAGACTGATGTACCCCACAAAACTAACTTTCAAAATTGGAAGAGAAATAAGATACTTCCATGACAAAGATTACCTGAAGAAATTCATGACCACAAACCACCATTCCAAAGTGTTCTGAAGAACATTCTAGAAAGAGATAACAGGAAATACTATTTCATGAACCTCCATACAGTAAATCTCTAAGACAAGGCAAGCAATTAAACAGGGGGAGAAAAAAAGAACTAACAACATAAAAAAAAGCATGACAAGGATAAGTCAATACATATCAGTTTTCACCATCAATGTAAATGGTCTCAATTCCTGAATTGAAAGAAACAAGCTAGGATAATGGCTCAAGAAGCAAGCTCCAATAATATGTTGCATATAAGAAACACATTTAATTCAAAAAGATATTCAAATATTGAAAGGCAAAAGGTAGAAAACAGTACTCCATGCAATAGGAAACCAGAAAAAAGTAAGTAAGGCTATTCTATTTTCAATAAAGTAGATTTCAAGCCAAGACTGATTGAGAAACACAAAGGTAACTACATCCTTGTAAAGGGAACAATCCAACAGGAAGATATAACAATCATAAACATATATGCACCAAATACCAGTGCACCCAACTGTATAAAACAAGTATTAATGAACATGAAAAATCAAGTAAGCATGAATATCATTGTAATGGGAGATCTCAATACTCAACTGTCACATACAGATCAATTAGACAGAAAATCAAGAAAGAAATATCAGAGCTGAACAAAACTCTTGAACAAATGGATTTAGTAGAGGTCTACAGAGTGCTCCATTAACACCAGAATACACATTATCTTCAGCTGCACATGGAACATTCTCCAAAACCTCATACTAGCTCCTCATACTAGCTCATACTAGACCTCATACTAGCTCCTAGAACATGAGCTAGTAAATCCAAAGGAGTTGAAATTATCCCATCCATATTATTTAACCATACTGCAATGAAACTGGAAACCAATGGTTAAAAAAAAAATAAGAACTGCATGAACATATGGAAATTAAATAATACCCTCTCAAACAACCAATCAGTCAAAGATGAAATTGAAGAAACTAGTCATTTTCCACAATTAAACAATACTGCCAAATACAACATAACAGAACTCAAGGGATGCAATGAAAGCAGTCCTACAAGAGAAATTTATAGCAGTGAATTTCTATAACAGAAAAACAGAAAGTTCAAATAACCTAATGTTGAACCTCAAGCTTCTAGAAAAGAAGAAGTCAAGTTCAAGGCTTATATGAGAGATGAAATTATAAAAGTACTAAGAAAACAATAAATAATGTATCAAAGAGTTGGTTCTTTGAAAGATTACATACAATTAACAAATCTTTAAGGAACCTTATCAAAAAATGGAAAGAAATGACTCAAACCCATATAATTAGGAAAGAAAATAATAGATCTGGCAGAAAATAACAACAGATCCTGCAGAAATCCAGAAGATCATCAATACCTACTTTGAGAACCTGTACTCTAATAAGATGGAAAACACAGAAGAAATGGATGGATTTCTAGATACATATGAATTGCCAAAACTAAATCAAGAAGATATGAAAATTCTAAATAAAACAATATTAGTCAATGAAACTGAGGAAGTAATTAAAAACCTACCAACAAAGAAAAGCCCAGGTCCCAATGGATTCACTGCTGAATTCTATGAGAAATTTAAAGATGATCTAATGCTGTTATTCTTCCACTTCTTTAATGAATTTCAAAGAAGAACAATATTCCAAAACTCATTCTTGGAAGCAAGTATTATCCTAATATGAAAACCAGAGAATGACCAACCAAAAAAGAGATCTACAGGCCAATCTCCCTCATGAACACAGATGCAAAAATCCTCAATAACAGACTAGCAAATAGAATGCAACATAACATCAAGAAGATTATATACCATGATCAAGTAGGATTCATCCCAAAGATGCAGGGATGCTTCAACATACAGAAATCAATAAATATATCATATTAACAAAGCCAAGAATAAAAACCATATAATTATCTCAATAGATGCAGAAAAAGTATTTGACAAAGTCCAACACCCATTCATGATTTAAAAAAAAAAAACCTTACAGAAAATTGCAATAGATGGTCTTTATCTTAATCTGATAAAAAGCCATCTATGACAAGCCAACAGCAAACATCATATTAAATAGACAAAAACTGAGAGCTTTTACTCTAAAATCAGGAACAAGACAAGGGTATGCCCTATCATCTCTCTTATTCAATATAGTTTTGGAAACATTAGCCAGAGCAATTAGAAAAGAGAAATAAATAAAAGGAATAAGGATAGGAAAGAAGAAGTTAAATTGCCATTATTTGCAGATGGCATGATTCTCTATATAGAAGGCCCCAAAAACTCCACCGAAAGACTTCTAGATTTATTAATTCAGTAGCATAGCTGGATATAAAAGTCAACACTCAAAATTCAATAGTGTTCCTGTACATAAATAACATACTTACTTAGAGAGAAATTCGGGAAACAATACATTTTACAATAGCATCCAAAAGGGGGAAAAAAAACCTAGGAATCAATCTAATGAAGGAAGTAAAACTAAATGTTAAAAACTACAGTACACTGAAAAAGGAGATCAAAGATCAGATAATAGGAAAATATTTCTTGTTTCAGGGTAGGAAGAACAAATATAGTGAAAATAACCATACTTTCAAAATTGTTATATAGATTTAATGCAATCCCAACCAAAATACCAACAGCATGTTTCACAGAATTAAAGAAAACAATCTGACAATTCATTTGGAACCAGAAGAGACCTAGAATAACAAAACCAATTCTGGGCAACAAAGGCAAGGCAGAGGACATCATAATACCTGACCTGAAATTCTACCTCAGAGCCATCATGGTGCTGTCAAAAAACAAAACAATAAACAAACAAAAAACCAAACTAGACCTGAAGATCAATGGAACAGATTAAATGATGCAGAAACAACTCTTAGAGATATTTAACCACCTTATCTTTGACAAAGGAGTCAAATACCTGCACTGGAAGAAAAATAGCCTCTTTAATAAATAGTGCTGGAAAAACAGGCTTTTTACATGTCAAAGATTGAAACTAGACCCATATGTTTCACCATGCATTAAACTAAAATCGAAATGGATCAATGATGTAAATATTAAAACAGAAACACTAAGTCTCCTAGAAGATAGAATAGGTAGCACTCTTGAAGACACTGATACAGACAAAGACTTTATAAACAAAATGCCGATCACAAAGAAAATGTCACAAAGAATCAACATCTGAGATGTCATTTTTTTAAAAACCTTTTGCAGACCGGGGATTTAGCTCAGTGATTTAAGTGCCTGCCTGGCAAGTGCAAGGTTGTGAGTTTGATCTCCTGTACCAAATAAATAAATAGTTTTTGCACAGCAGAAGAAACTACCAACAGGGTGAAGAGATAACCCACAGCGTGGGTAAAAAACTTTGCCAGGTGTTCCTCAGACAAAACAAAGGACTAATATCTAGACTATATAAAGAACTAAAAAAAAAAAAAATCAGATTCCCCTCAAATTTAAAGACCCAATCTAAAAATGGGTACTGAAATGAACAGATGTTTCTCAGATGAAACAGTAGAAACAGCAAGTCAATATATGAAAAAAATGCTAAGCATAACTGGTCACTCGAGAGACACAAAACAACATTGAGATTCCATCTCACTCCAGAAAGAATAGCTGTTATCAAGAAAAACACCAGTAACAAATGCTGGAGGGGCTGTGAGGAAACAGGAACCTTTCTCCTTTGTTGGTGGGAATGTAGACTGGTGCAACCACAGTGGAAATCAGTGTGGAGATTTTTAAAAAAAAACTAAAAATACAGATTCTATTTGATACAGCTATTCCCCTTCTTGTTATCTTCCCAAAAGAATTAAAAGCATTATATTGCACCAATATATGCACACCCATGATTAAAGTAGCAGAGATTGTAATAGTTAAATGCCCATCAACTGATAAACAGGTAATGATGTGGTGGTTTTTTTTGTTTTGTTTCATTTTTTTGTTCCAAGGATCAAACTCGTGACCTCGCGCTTGCCAAGTAGGCCCTTGTGCCACTGAGCTAAACTCCCAGCCCAAAGATGCAGGGATTTTTTTTTTATATATACAATGAAGTACTGTTCTGCCATAAAGAAAGACAAGCTTGACACATTTCTAGCTAAATGGATGCACCATGAGACTATATAAAGTGAAATAAATTGGATGCACATGTTTAAATACAATATTATTTCTTAGTGTGAGAAACCAAAAGTCTAAAAAAGGAACAAAATATGTAATAGATACTGGAAAAAGGGAAGAAAATGTACAAATGAGAAGGAAAACAAGTGAGGGGATGGGGAAAAGGAAGGAAGGGAGAAGAAAAAGAGAATAAAAGGGAAAAATGGAAACAGCTTTTTTTAAATAAGGAGTTGAACAGGGATTGAAGGGAGGAGAGGGGAATAGCAAACGAAGAAGCAAGATATACCATGTACAAGTACAAATTCCCTATGATGAATATAATCATTATGAATATCTAAAATGTACCAATATATTTTTTTAAAGTTAAAATGAACAAAATTAAATCAAGAAGGAGGAATAGTATTGCTAACCTTATGGGGGAAAAAAATCTCTTATCTCACATAAGAGAATGCGCTGTATCAACTTCCTGTCAAAGACTAATTCCTCTTCCTCTTCATCCCTACCTTCCATGTCTCAGGACCCTTCCCTTCTCTCTCCTGCACTTTCAATGCTCCCACTCAACTTGACCCTTGTCCTTTGCTTTTAAATATGTTCAGGTCTTGCCTGTTGCAACAAACAGGCCCATAACAAGAATACAATGAAAAGCTTCCTCCCCTTCTTGTTCCTTCTGCTTTCTGCCCTGTCTGTTTTCAAGTACTTGTAGCCTCTGTGGTCTCATTTTCCATTCGTTTTGGTTTCTGCATGAACATGCATATATCTTTTGGCTTTAACATGGACACTGTTAAAGCCAAAAGATATATCTGAGCAGTCATCTCACTTGTTATGCCTACAGCAGGGGTCCTGGAGGCCACACTGGGCTTTTGATTCAGCCCTTCCTTGGGTCCAAGTCACCACATCCTCTGGCACTGTCACCTCTCTGCTCCTCCCCCTCCTCATCTTGGCTATCTCCCCTCCCCAGTCTAGTCCGCATATGTAACAAAGCCTTTACATACAGCTACTCAGCTGGAGCTCTCATCTCTCCGCAGCTGATTTCACCACACCAGTGGCTTTGCAAGGTTTCAGTCTAGGAGCTGATGGCTCTGTCGGTTTGGGTCTGTAGTGAAGCAGAAATAAAGGGGGAGAGAAAGGCTGAGCACAGCTGCTCACCAAATGGAAGCCATCAATTTTTCAAATATGTCTACCAATATCTGTCTTTTAACTGGAGAATTGTAGAGAGGCCACACTGACTCCAATTTGTCCCGGACACATCCGGTTGACAGACAACATTATGGGAAAAAGTGCAGGCTTTGAAACATCACCCATACCCCATGGTAAAAACGTGAGGTCCTGTAAGGTCAAGAAGCAAACAAGTTATATAACCTGAGCATTCACAATTTGAGTTTCTTTGTTCTTTATCTCAATAAAAGCTACTTGCTTAGGCTGGCCGGGTGGCAGCCATTTTGCTGATCCTTAGTGTGTGCAACCCTTTATTTTCCCTTTGCTTGCAGAACCCCAACAGAAAATTTAATTCATATATGCATTTAATATATCGATTCATAAAATAGGAGCTACATATGGTATTCTTCTATTTGTTTCATATATGTGACTTTTTTGTTCAATTCCTTCACCATTTCTTTATGGTATATTAAGCAGACAGTTCCAGTTTACTATTTTAATTCCCTTGTAGGTCTTAGCTTTTACTATATATTTCTGAGTTATTTTCCTAGCAGTTTTCCTTGTGATTGATATTAGTGGCATAAGATAACATGGCTAACAACATTAATTCCACCTGTAATTTTAATTCCTCTTTGCTATACACAATAATTTATTCACAGGTTCCAGACCCTGGATGTGGACATTATTCTACATATAGCATGTATCTAAAAGTCATCATGTCTAAGACCCTTTCATTTAACGTGTGCACACAAACACATAATCATATACAGCTTATAGACCCCACAAAATAAACAAATGACAAGCTCCTAGTATTCTTCCAGTATTTACCTTGCTGTATTAGACATTTTTTGTTGTTGTTGTTGTTGTTGTTGCTAGAACCAAATACCCAACACATACAACATAAAAGATGAAAGATTTATTTTTGTTTATGGTTTCAGAGGATTTAGTTATAGTTAGTTCATGGTGTCTGGCAAGCAGAACAGCAGAATAGTGCCACAGAAGAAGGGACATGGACCAGATATGGTGCCCAAGGTCACATTTCCATAACCTACCCAGATATAGCCAAAAGTGTGCCTTACTATCCCCTAGGTGAGTCCCAAACTAATCAAAGAGACAATTAAGCTTAATGGCCACATTCTGCCCTTGTCAACTGGACACCTAAACACATCTCCTTAAGCCATTCTTAACCTCCAAATGAACACAATACACAAGTTCATGATTCCATTTAACATGATATAGACACAGGCATCTGCCTGGCAAATACAAGGTCATGAGTTCCATCACCAGTACAAAAAAAAAAAATCAACTGGTTAAAAAAAAAAGAATCTACTGGTTGAAAGGACACCTGCCCTAGTAATGGTCAAGATAGTCAGTATGTAAACAAATGTCCTGTCTGAGTGACACTTGGGGTAAACTGTTAAGTGGTTAGCAGTCTTAACATCTGTCAAAAGTCCAAGGCGAAGTCACCTCTGAGACTCAAGGCAAATTCCTAACTGTGAACTATATAAAATTCAAAAGGAAGTGACTTAATCCCAGGATACAACAGCACAGGGTAAACATTTTCATTACAAAAGAGAGGCAGAGGAGATAGAACAGAATAGTGCCCAAATAATATTAAAACCCAGCAGCACAAATACTAAATCTAGGACAAACCTTAAGTCTTCTGGTTCTACATCCAGCATCTAGGACACACAGTAGCAAGTTGTGAGTTAAAGGGGCTTGTGGTGACTCCTGCTTATAGTCTGGCAATTTTCAGACCACATGGCCTCATAACCTAAAAACTCTTGCACTTTGTATGCCAAAATAACCAGTATCACATTGACAACACCAAAGCTTACTGCCAGCTGGAGCTGTAGCCTGCTGTTCTTTGACCATGAGGGTAGCAGACTGGTTGCCTGGGTGCCTGAGCATAGCGAAAAGAATCATAAGGTACCAATTCCCTCTAAGATCTTTCTTCAGGAAAGAGACCAGGGGCTCAATGAAAATCTTACACTTCCGGGCCCTTAAGACTGTGATGGACGGTGTATTTCTGATTCCTGAAGTACTCTCAAAGCATCTTTCTGCTTGTCCTGGTTCAAAGTATATGGGTTACAGGTCGGGGATTTAACTCAGTGGCATAAGTGCCTGCCTGGCAAGCACGAAGTCATGAGTTCCAATCCCGATACCAAAAAAAAAAAACCGAAAAACAAAAAACAAAACAAAGTGCGTGGGTTCTTTTTAATGACACTAATCTCTTCAGCACCCACATTTCCTTTCCACCCCAGCTTTATATACAATTCTTTTCTGGTCAAAATTTAAGTTTTTCAAATATTTCTGCTGGTTTTTGTTCCTGATTTTCACTATAAATCTGGCTAACAGCAGCCAGCACTACCTATACGACAGCTGGGACATCTGTCTGCCTTGAAATATTCTCTGCCAGATCAATTAGTCTGCCACATTTAAATTCAGCCTGGCAGAGTTCTCGGTCATGGGTAAAATATACAAAAATTCTTTGTCATAATGAAAGATGCTTGGCCTCCAGTTGAATTTCCAATAGTTCTCATTTCTACCTGAAACTTCATGAGCCTGACCTGTACTGTTTACATTCTTTTCAGCATTCTGATTTTCTGAGATCTGACCAGAATTGCCTATCAAACTTTGCTTACAACAGAGTTAGCCTTCATCTTCAAATGTTTCTAAACTCTTCCTACAAACTCATTCCAAAAGCTTCTGAACCACATAATTGGGTATAGTCGCAGCAACAACCATACTTCTAATACCAATTTTTAGCTTTTTGTCACCAGAACCAAATAACCAATAAATATAATTTAAAGGAGGAAAGATTTATTTTACTCATAGTTTCAAAGGGTTAGTCCACAGTAGGCTGGCTTCCAGGCAGAAACATCAAGGTAGAAGGGCATGGCAGAGAAAAGCTGCTTAGCTCAAGGCAGCGAAGAAGGCGCCAGGAACCTGCTATAGACCCCCACGGTGATGCCTCCATCCAGCCACACACAAAAATGTGCTCTACTAATCTTCTAGGTAATGTCTTTACTAATCTCCTAATATTTAATTGTCAACCTGATTGTCACACTATCTCAGTGGTTTGCAGACTCATTCTCAGTGGCAGAGTCCCTCTATATTGTTATGTAAGACAGACTAGGAGCATATTTGATTGGCATGTCGCTTCTCTTGCCTTTTAAATGTTATTCATCATCAACTCCTAGTGATTTATCTCCCCCAAATTGTCTGTAATTGGCCCACTATTCTGCATTTTCTCCTGCCATCACTCTAATCTACCTCTTCACAATCATTCCATAAATAGATTTTTACACTACTTTTTTTCTAATTCACCACCTACAAAATGTTTATACTAAATATACCATATTGTTGCAATATAATACACTATATGCCATGTATTTGTTAGCATAAACTCTGCCCTTTCAATTCAATACAGAGTTAAGGACTATATAAAATTTTAAATTAAAAATTGAATCAAAAATTTAAAAGCTACCAACAGTTAATTTAACTTTAAAATTGTACTTTCTGAGTAACCACGAATGAGATTTATATTTACATAAATTGTAACAAATCAAAATTTTATATAAAAATGAATAATTTATAGAAATACATAATATAGCAGTGGAATCAAATTTTTAAAAATCATTCAAACTATTTTCCATCAAAAGAAAAACTATGGAAAAATTAAATTTTTCTTAAAATTATTTTTAGTAAACATAACTTTTGATTTTTCTTTGATATGAGAAATTCTGCGTTAGGCAGCAAGATATTAATGCAGATATTGTTGATTATTTAAGATTTGATAAATGAATAAGTTGGTTAAATTTTGTCAAATTAAGTAAAAACATAAACTGTTATAGTTTAATTCTCAAAGTTCAGTAAACGCACAGAAATAGCAGGATTAAACATAACATCTGCAATGTGCTAAATAACCCATAGCCACACCAGGCCATCTCTGGCAGTATGACTTCAAATCAAGACTGTACTTGTGCAAATGAGAGACCTTCATTCACAGCCAACTATTCCAACAGTTTTATAGTGCTGATGTTCCATTTTCTGTGTCTTCCATGAATTTAGTATCAGTGCTGTTCATCTGATACCCCAAAACATCAAAACTGAACAACAAATTTTAAATACTAAGGAATATGATTTATCATTTGGGAACTTTAAAGGGCCATCAACTATTATAAGAACTAAGTTTTTTTTTTGGCACCAAAATGAACAAGTTTTTGCCCTGTTGGGAGTGATATCACCCTTGTTTGAGACTTCACAGTCTCAGAAACTAATCTTTATTACTCCTGTTCCTAATAGAACCTCCTAGTAAGTCTTAATACCTCCATCTTGCCTTTGATTTGTTCATAATGCTGTCAAATCATTCCTTAAATATAAATGTGATTGCCTGCTTCCTTTATTGCTTTCTGTTGCTCTCAGAATGAGGCCCAAATGTGCAACACTACTTATAAACCATGTGTGACCTAGTTCTTACTCTAGTGTATTTCCTATAACATCACCCAACTCTACATTCCTGCAGCACTGCTCTCCACCTCACTGTACCACACTTGTGCTGCAGGGACTTTACACATGCTGTTCTGCTGCCTGGAAGTCTCCTCCCTGCCTTCCTTGGCTAAACCTATTTCTCGAGATGTGGTTAATCATTCTTCACCAAGAAACTGTTTATAACCCAATTTTGTCAAATCTGCCTTTAATAAATTAATACTGCCAGATTTTTCCTTCAGTAGCACTTGCCATAACTCTTTTAGTATTTATTTGTGCTGTAAGTTCTGTAAATTCTAAGCTTTATCATTTCTTCCACTAATACCCCTCTACCATCTAGCATAGACTGGCACATACTAGGTGCCCAATAAAGTTTTTTAATAAATGTGTAATTGATTTATTTTATATATATATATATTTTTTTTTAATCGGTACTAGGGATCAAACTCACGACTGCCTGCTTGCAAGGCAGGCGCTTATGCCGCTAAGCTAAATCCCCAGCCCCTTAATATATGTTTTTAAAAACTTCAGTAGTACAAAGAAGTCATTGATGGCCATACCATAATAGTAGGAAAAGTAAAACTACAACAAATACAAACTATAGTAACAAGCAATATGACTCTAGACCTCAAGTCTTCCAGAAATGTTATTTTAAAGTCCAACTAAACAAGTTGTGTTTGATTATTGCCATATCGTTACTTTACAGTGTTATGGCATGTATAAAAACGCTAAAAGTGTTCTAAATATGATTACTTTTTGATATGTCAGATCACAGCCCAGAACTTGCAGTGCCTTGAAGATATCACTGTGAACAACAATCAGCACAGCACGATTCAGTAGTCACAGACAACATAGGCTTTCAGGGTCTGTCAAAAATGCTGTCTCAGCATTTTGCTTCCCAGACTTCTGTGCTCTGGGCTGAAGACAAGCAGGTGGGCAGAAGTAGTCTCATAAGCCTCAAGGTGTGAAGGCAGCCACTAACTCCAACACACAGAAAATGCCTTCATGCCACGGAGGGCACAAGTGTTTAATGCTAAAAATGCTGAGGACAGCAATAATGTACTGAAAAGTGTAGAAGTTTTTGTATGAAATTTGGATTAAATGTTACTTCCATTATTAACCAGTTGCCTCATCTTGGAAACCCATTTGACCCCTTTAGATCTCCATTGGATATTAAACTAGATATGTAATTAAAATATTTTCATTACTCTTCCTAACAATCTGTAACCATGAACCTTGCACAATACACTATGTTTAGAAAAATGTACTTCTTGAGGAACAATTATTTCATTTTGTTTCATTTTTTAAAAAATCTGACAAATTTCTAAGGACATTTAGGAGTGTTAGGTGACCAAAAGGAGGCAGGCAAATGGCCTAGGAGATATCAACCTAATGTACTGTTTTTATGGAACAAAAACCTATGACTGAGAACATTTTAAGAAAAAAAAATCTAGCAAGTGTATGATTTTGTCTAGACCTTTTTGAAATACTGAAAATAGCTCACAATACCCCATTTTTATTTTTATAATTACTTAAAGACCTCAGGCTAAATAACAGAGCACAAGATGATCCCTGAAGCTCCTGGGAAATGAGCCCCAAAGCAAATTCCTATAAAATGAGTGTTGGGTCACTGTCCTGTCATCAAATTAGAGTAACTGGGGGCAGAGGGTTTACCCCTTTGTGCACCTAAAACTCCATGTAAGAAGGCAAAAATTATACAATTCAAGGGCAAATATATCCATCATGAAATATTCAAAAACTTAATTTTCTAAACATGTGTTATCACAGTTGTAGCTTGATCCATTAATTCATTTTATGACTCTTTAAAAAATGGTCATATTTGTGTTTATGTAAGAGATGGCCATGTTCATGTTTGTGCAGGAGAGATGGCCATGGTCATGTTTGTCAATACAGAATTTTAAAACAAAAACAGAAGCTTGCCAAATGCTCCATTTGCAAACCAAACTGTTGACACACAAAAGCATGCGTAAACCAAGGTAGCACTGTAAAGTGTTTAAATTACCAGTATGCATTCTCAGTGGGGCAAAAATTATGACTTTGGAGATGTTTTTTAAAACCCTAAATATTACAACTGTATGTGGTCCTTGAAAGCTCAATCTTATCTGAAAAAAAAATCTCATTTTTTAATTCTTTATATATCTTGTTGCCACTGGGGTATTTTTTGATATCACACAAGCAGCATGACAATGAATTCCTGCAAGGTTAAAACAAACAAACAAACAAACAAAATGCATGGCAGGCCGATGCCACTGTACTGTGAGGCACAGGTAACTGTGCACTAAGGGCACTGCACTACTCAGTTGCTGGATCTCCAAGACACATTTCGAGACTTGGCCTGTGGCTATTTGAAGGCTGCTGCTGGCTTTCTGGGTATAGTGTACATTTGTTCCTCAGGCTTGTGTGTGATTTGGGCTATAAGAATTAAATAACAATGGCTTACAATTTATCATTTCATTCAACAAGATTATCTGTTTCATCATTACTTATGCCAACAGCTAAAAAGAAAAATGCCACCAAGCATGCAGGACATTCCTATAATCCAGGAACTCAGAAGGCTGAGGCAAGAGGATCATTACAAGTTTAAAGCCAGCCTGGGCTACACAGTGAGACCATGTCTCAAAGATGCAAAACAAAACAAAACAAAAACCAGCAGTATCTAAATATCAAGCAACTATATTCTCAATGCAACCAAAATAATAAAGTTTACTAAAAATAATTTTTAAGAAATTAGCTTAAATTTTCAATAGTTTTGTTGGAAAAACAACATTTTGAGTCCTTTTTTTTTGAGTCATGTTTTTAAAAAATCTGCTTATACTGCCATTGTTATGTATTTCTATAAATTTCTAAGATTTGTTGTCTCTCTGGAAATCTGTTTCATTAGACTTTTGCTTTCAGCAACTGTCTTCTTGTCTGTTTTGTTTTGTTTTTTTGTTATGCTTTATTTTGTGACAGAATCTTGCTATGTAGCCCAGGATGCCACTGAACTTGTGATCCTCCTCCTCGTTTTCTACAATCACAGCCAGTACCACCATACCTGGCAGATGTCCTACCAAAAATGACCTGTGTGTGAAGTCCTGGGTTTGATCCTCACTACTTCCAAAAAAATCAAAAACAAAAACAAAAAAAATTCATCATTTTTTTAACAGTGGGAGTGACTGCCTGTAACAATTTTCTACATTTTATCTATAGTAATAGAACCATTATTTTAATTTTGCCATGTTGATGTGGGAGAAAACAGCAGGACACAAGGATTTACTTGTCTGGCATGTCAGCATCTGAAGCAAGACTACTTCTCCAATGTAAGCATACTGACCTATCATATACTTTACGCTGAAAGAGGTCTCTATATGGGGAAAAGAGACAAAATAAATATCTTACAAAAGGGTGACCACAGTAGAGACAATGCCGATTCTCCGATTATGGACCAAAATGCTAAATTCCCACCTTCAAATTAAAATTTCTTAGTTTCTTTTAGGGTTAAAAACTAATGTGAAATTTTATTAGACTTTTTTTTTCTAGACCAGGAAGAGATGTTAATTAAACTAGTGTAAAATGCTGAAGTAGATCAAAGATCTAGGAAGGAACTTAAGTTTCAAAGGCCCCTGTTCATAGACCTTGTTTGGGACACAAGTTACAAATTGCATAGAGCAAAGCAAAACATGTCTCTTTCTAAGGTGGTGCATTCTCACAAGTGACAAGTGAGGGACCCTTGTAGCAGAGGGGGTTGGACAGTGAAATACAAGCAAAATAGAAAAATAATGATCTTTATGATTCTGAGGTAATTTTTGGTGATTAGTCAACTATTCAACACTGTGATAAAATACTTGACACAAACTACATATAAAGACAAAGAAGTTTACTGAGCTTATAGTTTTGGAAGTTTAAGGGCACATATATTCACTAGCCCTGTTCTAGTGAGGATCACACAGAGAATGGGATGGCAAGGGCAGAAGTATGCTTTGAAGCAAGTGTTGAGATCCTGAGCAAGGAAGTAGAGAAGACATAGGGTCTCACAATCCCTTTGGAGGATGCAGTCCCAATTAACTAACCAAATGATTCCCTGTTAGGTCCCTCCTCTTAGACGCTCCACAGCCCTTTCCAATACCACCGCCCAAGGATCAGGCCTCCAATCTCAGTGAACCCTTGGGGAACACTCAAACCACACTTAAACTATAGCAGGTAATACAGTGGCCATAGTAGCTGTGACAAGCAGAACAAACAATAGGAAAGATTTAGAATATCTTAGATGCTTTAGATGTTTCTTGCTGCGTTCAGCAAAGTCAGATAAAGAGAAGATGACTTCAGTTAGAACTGGATGGGGTGGGAGTGCAGAAAGAAAGAAATATAGCTTGGCTAAGAGAGACAGGGATCTGCCTCTAGCTTGCAAACTAATTTGGCAAAGAGTCTGTTCAAGTACAATTTTTGCAGTGTGCTCTGCTATGAATCAACAGTCAGTTCTGAAGCTAAAACTATAGCCTCAAGTCTTAATTTTAAAGAAATTTCTATTAAGAATTGCCTTCCAAACAATGAAAATCATTTCATCAAAAATATCCAAATGAGAGTACTGTATTTTCCTCCTACCCAAGTCTGTTCTTTCATATATTCTCCACATAGCTATCATTTTGAGAAGCCAGAAAGACAGGAAGAGTATAAAGGCTAATATTTTTCTAAAGAAAAAAAAAACATAAAATGAAACCGAAAGCAATCAGCTTTTTTTTATTTTAAAGAGAAGAAAACAGAAAATTCAAAAAACAAACAATTTAAAGAACAACAAAAGCAAAATGGTAAGGATGACAACAACTACAAAACAGTGGCAATACAGGATTTCAAAATAAGATGATAGGAATTTAACATTACTTGTTATAGTGCATACTGTTAACCTCAAAGTAATTGCTCAGACTATAACATACAGACATGTAAGACTGATCAAACAAAATTTCCCTTTGAGTAGTTTCTTGGCCTTTTACTGTATCTATTGTAACTTCTGGATCATATTTACTCTTTCAATTTCTTATATTAGCGAGACAATATAGTGTTTACACATGCAATCTGATTTTTAAAACTGTGGGACCATTACAATAGTTGATATATTGTGTATAGTCTTTGTAGTTGTTCAGAATGTAACATTCACCGCCACCGGGAACTCAGCGGAAGCCTGCATCAGGGGAAGGCTGCCCAGAACCTCCCCCATGGGCCCGCCCTGCCACCGGGAACATTGAGAAGGCCCGCCCAAGACTGAAAACTGCCCTGGACTGCTTCAGCTGGGCCCACCCTCCCACCTGGAACATGCAGAAGATCTCAGCAGGATTCAGTTAGTGTGAGAAAATTTGGAATTTTGCTCCCAGGTGGCGAACTTTGGACTAAGCCGGATTGACTGTATCAATGTGGTGAGTATACCCCGAAAATAGAGGTGTACAGGGGATAAATAGGGCCAGTAGTAAAACCCCCTACAACTAACTGTATGACTTTGTTGTGTCTGAAAATAGTGTGTGTGATCCCCTCCTACACATAGAAAACACCAGACAGAGTGAAAATGACAAAACGAAAAAGCAAAATGCAGTCTCAAACATATAGTTCACCAGAAGCAAGTATAGGAGACATTGAAATAGAGGACCCCAAAAGTAACACACTGGGAATCTCTGAAAAGATAGCAAGTGAAATAAAAAAACAACTGTATCAGGCTATAGAGGAAATCAAATTAGAAGTAGTCTCCCATGTAAAGATAGAAATAACAACTTTAGTAAAGCAGTTGTTGAATGCAGCTAAAGAAGAACTAGAGAGAAAAGTACATGAGCATGGGAAAGTGATTGAAACTTTGGATGAACAATATAGAAAACAAGCAGAATTCATGAAACAAACTCAAAGAGACATCCAAGAAACAAAAAATTCTATTGGAAGCATGCAAAACCACCTAAAGGAAGCTGAGGATGGGATTTCGGACCTTGAGGACAGGACCACAGTTAGTGATCAGGAAAGGATAGAACCTTTAAAAATAACAAAGCAGCATGAAATGACAATCCAGAAGCTTCATGATGATGCCAAAGGCAACAATATAAGAATAATGGGCATTAGCGAAGATACAGGAGTCCAGGCAAATGACATACGTAAAGTATTTACAGAAATAATAGCAGAAAATTTCCCAAACATGGGGAAAGAATCTTATATGCAGATAAGTGAGGCATATAGAACACCAAACAGTCACAATCAACATAAATCCACACCCAGACACATAATAACTAAGATCTCAGACATACAGCATAAAAACAGAATATTAAAAGCTGCCAGAGAAAAGACACAACTCACCTATCAAGGAAAGCCCGTTAGAATCACGGCAGACTTTTCAGCACAAACCCTCAAGTCAAGAAGAGCTTGGAGTGAGGTATTTCAAGCCATGAAAGAAAACAACCCAGACTGATGTACCCAGCCAAACTTTCATTCAAATTTAATGGAGAAACAAGATACTTTCATGACAAAGAACAACTGAAGAAATTCATTTCCACCAAACCAACCCTAGAAAGAGTACTGAAAGACATACTAGACAGAGATAAAAATGACCACAATCCCCAAAACAACACCAGAAAGAAACCACCAGGTAGGATAAGTAATTAAATAAGAGGAAAAGCAGAAAGAAACAACTGGAACATAACATGGCAAAGTCGAGCCAGTACATGAAAATCCATATGGAGAATTCTCAGAAGACTAGGATTGGAAGCCCTGTTCAATCCAGCTATCCCCCTCCTGGGTATTTTCCCAGAAGAACTGAAAAGTTCATATCACAGTGATATATGTGCACCCATGTTCATAGCTGCACAACTTGTGATAGCTAAATCCCGGAAACAACCAAGATGCCCATCAACTGCAGAGTGGATGAAAAAGATGTGGCATTTTCATATAATGGAATATTACTCAGCTATAAAAAAGGATGATCTTGAGGCCTTCCTAGGCAAATGGAGACAACTTGAGACTATCCTTATTAGTGAAATAAATAAGAATCATATTTATAAATATCATATTGTGCCTCTAGTGTAAAAAGTAAATAAGAACTACAAGAGTAATAAAACCAAAATGTTTAATTGCTCTTATAAAAAAGAGAGGAAAAGAAAGTGCTTTAAGGGATATACTGCATGTATGTTTGAGTGTGTAAAATAGATGACCATATTGCTGAATCTTTGTTGGATATTTGAGCAGAACTGTTTGTAGTCTGACTGCTTGAATATTTACTATGTACCCTTTAACTTTGTAACTTGAACAACTACATCCAGGATGACAGTACATAATTTATAAATTACTGATTTCTTAGTGGGGCTTTTTCTCATTCTCCTTTTTCTTTCTGTCTTTTAGAATTCTGTATTGTTGCTACACTTTTTTCTGTTTTTTTTCTTTAAATAAAATTTTAAAAATGTATAATTGCTATTGTAAAAAAAGAGGAAATAGGAAGCACTATAAAAGATATAGCTGCATATATGTTTAGATGTGTGGGATTGATGACCATATTTCTAGGTTCTTGTTGGATTGTTGAACAGATCTGTTTGCAGTCTCACTGCTTTAGTGTCCACTTTGTATGCTTTAATTCTGTAACTTGAATAACTATTTCTAAAAGAATAATATGTAATATACCAACTAGTGATTTCTTAATGTTTATGTTCTTTTCTTTAAATTCTGTAATAGTTCTACCTTTTTCCTGTTTTTTTCTCTTTAAATAAAAAAAAGTATAACTGCTATTGTAAAAAAGAGAAAATAGGAAGTGCTATAAAAGATATAATTGCATGTATATTTATGTGTGCAGGATTGTTACCCATATTTCTTAGTTCTTGTTTGATTGTTGAACAGATCTGTTTGCAGTCTCACTGCTTGAGTGTCCATTTTGTGTGCCTTAATTTTGTAACTTGAACAACTATTTCTAAAAGAGCAATATGTAATTTATCAACTAGTGATTTCTTACTGTTTGTTTTTTTTGAAATTCTGTAGTATTTCTCTCCTTTTTCTGTTTTATCCCTTTAAATAAAAAATTAAAAAAAAAAAGAATGTAACATTCAGGCACAATATGTTGTCCAAACCATATTAGCATAAACTTTTCCAAGGAACTAAGAGAGCTAGTTGTATAACTATCATACCTATCTTATGTATATGCATACTTTTCCTTTTCTTAACTTTCCCCTTTCCCCCATCAGAGTTTATCTTTTCTTTTGAACAGTTTCTTCCCAATTCACAATATCTATTGTACTTTTTCATTCTGTTTGTTCAGTTTTTCACACGAATGAGACAATATGAGGTTTACACATATTGGTCTGATTAATTTCACTTATGAGTATGGTCTAAAGTTGTATCCATTTAACTATAAAAGTCTCAAGTTTATCCTTCTTTATGGTTGAGTAATATATATATACACCAAAAAAGGAAAAGTCAGCATCTCCTGAGAATCTGCCATGCTGGGACCTGGGGAAACAACCAAGAAATCAACCAGCCAGCCTTCCTGGTAAGCTGTGCAAGCCACGTGCGCTGCAGGGAAAGGACAGCATCTCCCGCGAGCCTACCAGCGCATGGGCTTAGAATCAAATACCATCCATATCCAGCCCCCACCCTTAGCAACTGGATGGTTCTGAGGACAGTCTGAGTTGACAGCAACAAACGTACATAAAGCAAATAAATGATTGTATTGTTTGGTTGATTATGCTGACCTGGGGGCCAACAGTCTGAGCATCTCTTGGGAGGATGACAGTATGCAATATAGCAAATATAGGGGATTTCCTTCTATCTTCTCTTTCAAGGCAAATATTGTTTTCACTGTTTTCACTGCTTTGTTCTGATTAATTGTTTTGCTTTATTTAATGCTCTGTTTTGATTGTTTTAACAGTGTTTTGTTTTTGGTTTGATTTTGCTATACCTGATTGAATGGACAACTATTTTGAGGATAATGAGATATACTATGGTAGCTATGATCATTTTCCTGGTACCCTGTTTTGAAGTTCTGTACCAAATTTGCTGTTTTGTCTTGATTGGCTTTGTTCTGTCTGTTTTGTTGGATTTTACTATCTTTAAAATAAAAGCAAAACAAAACAAAAAACCACATCTTTTTTATTCATTCTCAGTTGATGGGCACCTGGGTTTTTTCCAAGATTTAC
Source organism: Hydrochoerus hydrochaeris (assembly GCA_004027455.1). Taxonomy (NCBI): domain Eukaryota; kingdom Metazoa; phylum Chordata; class Mammalia; order Rodentia; family Hydrochaeridae; genus Hydrochoerus; species Hydrochoerus hydrochaeris. The sequence continues at coordinate 82,404 of PVLA01001042.1, forward strand.
TATTACAAATTGTGCTGCTATGAACATGGTTGTACATATATCACCGTGGTATGTTTTTAATTCTTCTGGGAAGATACCCACAAGGGAAATAGCTGGTTCAAATGAGACCTCTAATCCTAGGTCTTTGAGGAATCTCCACACTGATTTCCTGAGTGGCTGCATCCATCTACATTCCCACCAACGGTGGAGAAGGATTCCTTTTTCCTTGCAGCCCCACCTTCATTTGTTATCAGCTGATTTTTTATGACAGCCATTCTTTCTGGGGTGATATGGACTCTCAGTGCTGTTTTAATTTCCATCTCTTGAATGACCAATGATGTTGAACATCTTTTTCATGTATTTATTTGCCATTTGTATTTTTTATCTGAGAAGTGTGTATTCATCTCAGATGTCCATTTATGAATTGGGTCTTGGAATTTGTGGGGTCTTATTTTTCTCAATTCTTTATATGTTCTAGATGTAAGCCCTTTGTCTGAGGAGCGACTAGTTATAACTTTTTCCAACACTGTGAGTTGTCTTTTCACTCTGTTGGTGATTTCTTTTGCTTTTTCATAACCTGAGATCTCATTTGTTGATTCTTTGTACTATTTCCCAAGCAGTCTGGGTTTTACATGAAGTCTCTGTCTACATGTATGTCTTAGAGATTTCTGCCTATCTTCTCTTCCAGCAGATTTAGTGTTTCTCCTTTAATATTTAGATATTTGATCCATTTTGACTTTAGTGCATGGTGACAGACATGGTTCTAGTTTTACAACATGTGGAGAGCCAGTTTTCCTAACACTATTTGTTAAAGAGAGTATCTTTCTTCCAGTGAACATGTTTGGCTCCTTTGTCAAAGATAAGGTGGCTGAGTGTGTTTAGCAATGTATCTGCATCTTTTATTCTGTTCCACTGATCCTCAGGCCTGGTTCTTTGTCATACCATGCTGTTTTTATCACAGTACTTTAGTAGTATAATTTCAGGTCTGGGATTGTGATGCCCTTGATCTGTAAAGGCCAATATTTAAAAGAAGAGTAAGGCTTAAAAATTATGTCTTGACAAAATCTGGCTATTGTAATTGCAAGCAAAACAGGCAGAAAATTAATTGGAAACATACCAAATTTGGGAAAGGGTTATACTGCTAAAGAAATCATGAACTCAGAAATTTTGGAAATTTCAAAACTACTTCCAATCTTCAAAGCAATCCTTGGGTACTCACACCCAGTTTGCTACCAGTCTGGCAGCTTCCAAACTGGAAGGTCTCTTCATTGCCCACTTCAGACTGCCCAGGAGGATGCAGGACAAGAATTCCCAAGTACAGAGGCAAGGGTATGCAGGCAAGTAGACATGTAAAACATCATCAGGGCTGCCAGATGAATGTGTCTGATGTCCACAAGTCAGATAACTTCACATTGGTGGAGACTCAGGTCAAGGAACTTCATGTTTGTTGGGTTTTGGGGGAGTAGATAACTTGACCACATTCACACCTGATGTAAATGACTAAATATTATCTACACTTTGAACTGGACACTCTCACTGGTAAAAAGGGATAAAATTTGAGAATTTCCTCTCTTGAAAGGAAAATGGATCCATGGCACATGTGGAAAAAAACAATGTGCCAGTATTTAAATGAGTGACCATTAGGGGGCACTGTGGCTGAGACTGCTAGTTAATTAATTTTCTATTGCTTCCATAACAAATTACCTTAAATTTAACAGTTTAAAACAACAAAAATGTATTACCTTTTAATTGCATATGTTAGAAGTTCAACATGGCTCTCACTGGGTTAAAATGAAAGTGTTGGCTTGACTGTGTCCCTTTCTGGAGACCCCAGAGAAACGTGTTCCTTTGCCTCTTTCAGGTTCCAAAGGCCACCTACATTCCTTGATTCACAGTTCCTCTTCTTTATCTTCAAAGGCAGCAGTGGTGGGTCAGGTCCTTCCTGTATGTAATCCCTCTGGGCTTTCTTCTACATTGATGGCTCCCTTTTGATCACAGGTGAGAAAAATCCTCTGCTTTTACGAATTCATATGATTAGATTGGATCAACTTGTATAACCCAGGATATGTCCCCATCCCAGAATTCTCACCTTAATCACATCATCACAATCCCTTACTTACATGAATATTTTGGGAATCAGAGTATCTACCTGTTCACCATAGATAGTTACAGTTCAACAGCAATTTCCTTCTTCGAAAGTAGAACCTTCACATTATTTACGGAAAGCTGAGAATATTACTGCCCAGAACAAAAACCATGTTTCCTTAGCTTTCTTTGATGTATCTAATGTGACTATATTCTATTCTAAGATGCAAAGAGAAGTGATATATGCAGTTTCTAGAAAATGTCTTAAAGGCTGTTTTTCTTTCATCCTTCCTGCTGGCCAAAATGTACATATGAGGAATGAAGGATGATCTGGCACTTTTACCATGATATAGAAGGTATATAATAAGTGCAAGAGTGCAATGAGAAAAGAAGCCATTCCATCTGGTCATGGAACCACCATGTCAAATATTCTAATGAGGAGAAGGTAACTTCTATCTTTTTAATCACTGTTAACTAAGAGTTTTGATGCTTATAATCAGTCTTAACACACAAAGTGCAATGCAGTTGACAAGAACAGGAAACAAACTAGATGGGTAGGAAATGAGAAGGGGAGGTTTGGAATTTCTCCAGGTTTGGGCCAGTTAAAGGAGAAGTCATGTATATGGCCATGACTATACACACTAAAAACCAAAACAGGAAAATTCAAAGAAGATGTAACTCAGCAAGGCATGGGAGGACATACAGTGCTCAGGTACAGCAGCCCACACTGTAGGAATCCCTGTTAAAGTTCTTCTCTACAAACTTTAGAAGAGTCCAATATTAATTTTGAACTTTTCCTCAGTTTTCACTGGGAAAAAAGAACTTCCAACTTTAGCAGCTTAAAGCAAAGAACTGTTTCTCACAGGCCCTGATCCCATGGTCACACAAGGGCACACAATCTCCATGCTAACATCCGTTTCAGTAATCAGCTTCTAAAGAAAAAGAGTACATCTCTTACAGCTGGACACACACAGAAAGCAGTTCCAATAGAAGTTCCACAGCCCTGGGCTCCACTGAAGAGAATAGAAGTCACTCTATCCAATGAAAAGAGGCCAAATTTAAGAATTTAATGGCTTACAGGATAGTTGGAAGAACTAAAGAAATAGACTTCTCTAGACTAAAAGGAAAGTAGTGAAACAGACTCTAAGTTATAGGAAATTCTCCTAGTCACACCCAGAACCGGCTCATCAGAGGAGTCACATCTCTTTTGTAATCAGGAATCCAGTAGTTAGTAGGATGCTGAGAATAAAAACACTTTCTCAGTAAGCAAGTACTACCATTGCTAGTTCCAAATCACACTTGCAGCAGTCTGTGCCTACAGAATGGATGTGAGAAGATTTGTCTCTGAAAACTCACAAAGATGGTTCCTGGGATCTGTGCTGTTATTATAGGAAAACAGCAGGCATAGCAGAGGTAGCTACAGTGCACCTCCCTCCAGCCTCCATTTACTACTCTCATGCTTACCCAAATGCAAATCCCAGCCACTATTGTATAAGGAGCCACACAATGTATGAAAGACAAATCCAAGCAATAATCCAACATTTCCCTTATGATACAGCAGTAGACTATTATTGTGAGGCACTACATTCTGCGACAACAATAAACCCTTTTTTTAAAAAATCAGTTTTATTCCTGGCCACTTTAATTTTAAGAAAGTCACACTAAATGTAATCAGGATCTCAGGGATTCAGAAAAAGCTAAATTTTTCTGGACTCTCTCTCTTAACAGAATATGTAATACAGTAAGTACCATGCTTCAGACAGATGTGGATCCCAGATGCATTTCCAGTTTAGTAGTGGGTCACATTCAGTTTCTCACCAGTTCTGTGAAGTAGTGCACAGGTTAGAGATTGTGTTTAGTGGTATCATGTTTTGCTGCACTCACAGTGACTTGATCAAGTAAGGTGGTTATTTTCCATGTAGAATCAGTGGTCTGAAGCCAGGTAATCCAGGGCCAGGAAAGTGATTCTTTCTGTCTTTCTGTTCTTTTGTCCTTAATTTGTGGTCTTCATCTTTAGGGATATAAAATGACTATTCTACATCCAGGTATTGTGCACAACTTTCAGGATGTTAGAAGGGAAAGAACACAGACAAAACATTATATGCCTCCAGTTATAGACAGTGTTTACCACCTAGTGACTTCCACATATATCTCTTGAGCACAAATGTTATCACATAGTAACTTTTATCTGCAGGGAAACTAGGGAACTAAAGGGTTTTATTTGGGCCATGAGTACTGATGAAATCACATTTCTTTTAGAAAGGAAGAAAGTCAGCATGAATATTAGGCCAGTAACCAACAGTATCTGCCTCAGATAAACTTTATTTTCTTCATTTTACAATAAGAAAACCAAAGTTCAAAGAGATAAAGTAATGTGATTACACCTTGACTTGGATTTGAATTCACTCCTGTGACTACAAATTTAGAACATGTGATAAGCATTTACTTAAAACATAGATAAAACTTTTAAAAACTTTTTGACATATAATTGGGTAAAAGATTATTTTAAAAAAATTTTTGTTTGGTTTGGTTTTGGTTTTTTGTTTGTTTTTTGTTTCAGAGAGCAGTAGTGAGAGTGGGAATGGAAAAATAGAAAAAAAAAAAAAAGAGATGAGATTTCCCTTGGGAGTATCATGATCTCATGTTTAAAAAACAAAGCTAAAAATTCTATGGTTAAAAGCAACCTTAAAGATTATGGCACATTTTCAGACTATTTTCCTTTACATTTTTGGTTAAAAACATATATATAGTTTTGTGTCTAGAATTTATTTTGACCTGGAAAACTCATTTTATTGCCTCTGTCAACTCTTATCCAGGAGTTTAGAATTACAATAGCTATTAACATAGCTAACTGAAAAATCATCAAATCATCTCTAGTTACTATATGAAAGTTCCCAGAATGATGAATTTGATTCTCATATCTATAAACCTGGGTTTGGTTTTATTTTTGTTTTTGTTTTGTTTTGTTTTCTCTTACATGGAGAAAAGGGAAATGGCACTCTTCTGAAAGGCAGAGAGGCTATGAATAGTGACAGGGATGGAGCTCTTACAATGCCTTTTTCAGTCAAAGAAACTAGGTAATTGAGACTGCCAGCTTGGAAATCAAGGTGTGACTGTGTTGAGGGTGGACTGGCAATGGCTCTCATCTCCAAGAAGGAATAACTCAGGCCCAGAGCTTTGGAAGCAACTCACTTTTTGCATCTTGTGTCTTTTTCCCTAAGATGATGGGAGTCATCCTTACTTTGATGTGTCCTCACTGTGAACCCTGGGGATTTCTCTCCCTTAATTTTGCCTCCTTGAATCTGGCTGAATCTTGACACAGAGTATATCAGCAATGTGGCAGAAAGAGATGGTTAGACAAATGCAGTCTAATCCCTGGTTCTAGCTACTGATAATATCTAATTCATCCCCAAATACAGTAGTCATTTGGGAGCTATAAAAAGCAAGTGAATTACACTCCTGTGAGCTTAAGCAGCCAGAAAGAGCTAAACAACATAAAGTGAACCTAAAAGACTGAGGATGGGAAAACTGTAAAACACTGGGGGTAAAGAATCTGCACATAGATTAAATTTGATTGAAGCCTGGAAAACAAAGAGTTCCTGTTGGAAAGTCACAGAATAATCTGGACTTTCTTGCTATTTACAGTTATAAGGCCAGGTGGGGTGGTGCATGCCTGTAATCCCAGCACTCAGAAGGCTGAAGGAGGAGGATAGTCACAAGTTTGAGGCCACCCTGGGCTACACAGTGAGCTCAAGATCAGCCTGAACTACATGGCAAGACTCTGTCTCAAAAAAAAAAAAAAAAAAAGAGAGAGAGTTATGTCCAGTTATTCACATAGTAACACTGTGAAAGAGAGTGGCTTGCAGGAGTTTGGCTTACATTAGGTTCCCTTTAAAGAGTTAGGGATCAAGGATTTTATTTTAATATCATGGAAGCTCAAGAAGCTGTCTGGAGCAGTGCTTGGATGGATGGAGGAAGTGTTTTTCTAGGTACCTACATGTTTACAGCTTTTAATCACCCTTCAAGGAAGAACTGAAATAACAAGCTAGTGCCCTGCAAGCAGACTTGCAACTGAGAGATGTAGCACAAAGTCAGGTCTCTAGGGAGAGTTCTGCCCAAGGAATTTTGTTTCTGCTTCACAAGTGCATTAAAAAAATCAAAGAACACAGGCAAAACATTGGGTCTGCCTCAGGTCTGTATCATCAGAATCTAAGTACAGTTGGCCCTTTGTACCCATAGTTTCCACACTCACCATTTTAATCAAACAAGGACCAAAAATATCAGGAAAAAACTATCTGTAACATATATATATATATATCTTTTTTCCTTGTTATTGTTCCCTAAACAATAAAATATAACAACTACTTCATAACATTTACATTGTACTAGGTACAAGAAGATGATTTAAAGTATACAAGAGGAGGAGAAGCCATGCTGAATCTTGGAGGAGCACATCAAGAAGCCAGTTTGCCCTACTGGTAAGCTGCGCAAATCATGAGGAGTCCAGGAAGAGAGAAGCCAGAATGCCTTCCACCTGAGTCAGCAGAAGCTGGGTCGGGGAGGAGAACATCAAGAAGCCAGTTTGCCCTTCCCATAAGCTGTGCAAACCATGCAAGAAGAGAGAAACCAGTTCACCCATCCTATGAGCCAACTGGTACATGGACTGAGAATCAAGAACCCCCACAAGAACCCCCACAACATCCCCTAAGCAACCAGCTAGTTCAGAGGACAGGCTGAGTTGATAGCAACTGAGGTACAAAAACAACTAAATGCTTGTATTGTTTGATTGAGCCTGTAGGCCTAAAGCCAGTAGTCTGAGCATCTACTAGGAGGACAGCAATATGCAATATAGCAAATATGAGGGATTTCCTTCTGTCTTGTTTTTGAAATCCAATATTGTTTTCACTGTTTTGTTTTATTCTGATTTATTGTTTTGTTTTATTCAATACTCTGTTTTGATTGATTTTATTGTTTTGTTTTATTTGATTTTACTATGTCTGATGGAATAGACAACTACTGTGAAGATAACAATATATATTATGGTAGCCATTGCTTTTTTTAATTTTAAAGATGATAAAACCAAACAAAAATAAAATAATAAAGCCAATCAAAACAAGACAGTGTGACACAGGATTTCAAAACAAGATAATAGGAAATCACCAATGGTTACCATAATACTTCTTGTTGTCTTCAAAATAGCCCTCATACCTTCAGATATAATAAAATCAAATAGAACAGAACAGAACAGAGCAGAACAAATAAAAAAAATAACGAATGTAATACAGGACTTCAAAACAAGATAATAGTAAATCCAAAATGGTTACCATATACATATATATATATATATATATTTCAAAACAGTTGCCATCAGATATAATAAAAATCAAATAAGATAAAACAGAATAAAACCCAACCAAATAAAACAATGAGAATGATACAGGATTTCAAAACAAGATAATAGAGAATTAACAATGACTACCACCTCCAGAGGAGATCTCCCATATATGCTATACTGCATATTGTTATTCCTTAATAGATGATTAGACTACTGGCTTTAAGCCTGCAAAGTCAGTGAAACATTAAACACTACAAGCATTAAATTGTATTTTACCTCATTAGCTGTCATCACAGCCTGTGTTTCTCCAGATCAGACAGTAGCATGGGGAATGGGGCATCTCCCTGCCTATACTAGAAGGGGTGACATCTGGCTCTCCCCCAGTCAGCCTACACATGGTACCAACTCACAGGAAGTCATAGCTTCTTGTTGATTCTTGTTCTCCTCTCCTGCAGCCCACAGATGGTGCCATCTCATAGGAGTGGGCTGGTGTCTGGGTCTGTCCCAGTCAGCCAGTGCATGGCGACAACTTATAGGAGGTCTTAGCTTCTTGTTGACTTCTTGGTCTCCTTTGGTAGCCATTGTTGATTTTCTATTATCCTGCTTTGAAGTTCTATACCACTTTCACTGCTTTGTTTTGATTGGCTTTACTCTGTTTTGTTGGGTTTTATTCTCTTTAAAATAAAAAAAATAAATAAAGTACTCAGGAGGATACACATAGGTTATATGCAAATATTACCCCATTTTATAAAGGGACTTTTGAGTATCCACAGATTTCAGTACTTACAGAAACCCTAGAAGCAGGGAAGACTGTACCAGCATTGAGCATACATGTGCTGAGATCAGAGGCCTACGTTAGTATCCTCAAAATCAACTGTAAGAATAGTGCAAAACACAAGTTTCCCAGACCATTCACACAACAATTCTGATTTAGTATTTTGAACCTGGGATCAAGGAATCTGTATTATTATCAGATAGCCATGTGACTTGAGACCAGTAGCTCTTGGAATGTCCTGATTGCTTTGTAAAAACTAATGCTGGTCTTTTAAAAAATTAGTAAGCAATCAAATTAGAAACTCGATGATAGAATATAAACAAAATAGAGTACTCTCTTGCCACCTTTTGTTTGTTATTGTTGATGTTGTTTTGTAACATTCCTGAATTCACTTTGGAATTCTTTGGCCTATTTCCTGAGGACCCATAACACAACCTGGAATTATAAAGCTATCTATCAACAGCAACAAATTCTAGATCTTACCTCTCCAGCAAGTTGCCATTTTTTAGAGCAAAAGTCTGGACATTCCTCAAAGGGAGGCAGGGAGGATCATATGAAGGGTAGATGATTTGCAAAACACTTTCCTTTCAAATTTTCTAGATTGGAAGATTAAGTACCTATTTTCCAGAGGGACAAATTGCTGGAACTGCAAAGATCATCTACGTAGTTTATTAGTATTATGTAGAAGCTTTAAATTTTTTTCATGAACATCAGTAGTAAAACTGCATTTCACATCACAACCCAGCACACACACACACCTCACATATAAACCAAGTGTGCTTTTGTGCATGGAAATAATCATTGCATAATACACTACTTACCTCTACCAAGTGAGATGCACTAATACTTTTTATGCTCAGCCTTTGTCTTTCCCTTGCCTTGTTATTTCTCTTTCTCTACTTCTTTCTTTCTCCTTACTTATCTCCATGATAGTCATAACACTGTAAATGGCTGCATCACTATTTGAAAAATGCTGGGGTAAGTGTAGGACTTCAACAGGTTTGAGGAGAAAAGGAGCAGGAAGAGAATGGAAATGGAAATGGAAATGGAAAAGAAGTTTGTTCAAGTTTCCTCAAAATCAACTTTCTTTATCCTAGTCAGAAGCTTCAGTTGCATTGCAACCATTTTCTTATGTGCAGTAAAAATGATCACAATTTTGTTTGCTATTGTTAATTGAGTATTTGGCCTTGAAAAATATCAACTAAAAGGTCAACTTTGAGTAATTTTTCATCACAAAGCAGTGAAAATTCACCTTAGCCCCATCTTTGTCCATCACTTTAAATTTCCATAAAGCAAAACAATTTAATTGCTACCCAACATATTTCCCACATATCTTATTTAAAAAATCTCTCCCTGGCTTTTTTAAAACTATCAAGCACTTGGTAAATTAATTATACAAAAAAAAAAAAAAAACTCTTCCAAGACATCTCCATTACAAATAGTATTTTTAATGGTAAAGCCTCTATATTTTTATGCAGCTCTAAACCAACAAGCTGGTTTTATTTTACTTCTTTTGAATACAATATACTATCATCCACTGAATGCCTCAGAGCAAGGAATATATGAGAGACAATTTGGAAGCTAGGTGTGGTGGCCCACACCTGCAACTCTAGCACTCTGGAGACTGAAGTAGGTTATCAGTTCAAGGCTGCCCTGAGCTACACAGTGAATTCTAGGCCAGCCTGGACTACCAAAAACAATAACAACAACAAAACATGTCTAAAACATAAAAAGACAATTTGGATCAGAACACAGGCACTATTTTGACTAAAAGTAGGAAAATATGAGTATGAAAAATAATAATGAAACATGGAAAACTGAAAAAAAAACAAATAGTCGAAATTGGTGGAATGACCAAGTAAAGCAAAGTGTAACATTCAATAATAATAATAATAATAATAATAAAAAAGATGGTATTTCATAAGTGTACCAACTTCATGGAATGTTGTAAAGCTTAAATAAACTACTGCATGGAAAACAGAAAAAATACAGACACTCATAACTCACATAAAATGAATAAAAGCATCATTATTGTGCATGATAACAGATGGTCTGTAGAAAAAAGACTAGGAATGACTGTAAGCAAGCAAGTATGAAAAGTAGTAATATTCAGATCAAAATCTTTTTTCCCTCATGTTGGTATGAAAATCAGGAGCTTGTATATATTATTTCAACAGATGCAGGATGGGTAAACAAATTATAATAAGAATACAATTGAACAATAACAATATAATGGTTGATTTTCAGATACTAAACCAACTTTGCATTCTGAGGATAAACCATTGGTTATGTATTATCTGTTCAAGTAGTGTTGTGTTTGACTTACGTCTGTGTCTGTTTACATGGGATACTGAGCTGTAATTTTCTTTTCAGGTCTTTCACTAGTTTTGGTTACCAAGGTAAAACTGGTCTTATGAAATCAGACATTTTTGCAATGAAGAATTTTGAGAAACTTTGAGAAACATTAAATTGTGCACTAAAATGACAAGACAGGATCATTTCAACATATATTTCAAATGTAAAAGAAACCATTCTTGTTCATTTTCCCAATTTCCATAAGAAATATACTCTATTCAATTTCACACCTAGTTTAAAGTTGGATGAATTACTGAGTGAGATTTTAGAACATCAGAGATAAGCGACTGGGGGATTGTTGTCACTAGATTTATAGGAGGAGAAAACCCAAACCCTTTGAGATAGACACACTTTCAGAAAAGAGTATCTTCCTTCCTTTACAGACCTCCATTATGCAGCACACAAGATTTTATGAGTAACTGTCCACCTTTACCCTTTCTCCTTCCTATGAAGATACACACTGCTCTGATCGAGACCAGTCCAAACAGGAGACGTAATACAATGCACCTCCAGGAGCTCGCGGCCCAAGTTGCCAGTGGAACTGGGCATGCTCAGTCGCCAGGCAGATTTCTCAGCGAAGTGCAAACTCCAGCGGCGAGTCCCCTGTGCGCGGCATTGGGGCGGCCCCTCGCGGAATTTAGAAGGCCGCCTCAGCCAATGGAGCTTCGCAACTGGCTGGCGGAGCTCCTGATTGGAGGTCGCGGAGGCGGGGCAAAGGCGGCCCTGCGTGGGAGAGGCGGCAAGGCTAAGGAGGCATCCAAGGGGGTCATAGTCCCAGCCCGTGGCTTTACTTTCCGCTGACCCGACGGTCATTATGCCGAAGAGAAAGGTAAGGCTTTCTTCGAGGTTGTTCTTGGGTGCTCTGTAGAGCGCAGAGCAAACCCTGACCTCGGAACGGGCTCGCGGCGGCCGCCAGGGTGCGGGGTCTCGGCGCGGCCGCCTGTTGCAGCTGTCTCTCCCTCCTTCCCTCTCCTCGTTCCTTCTCTGGTCTCTCCCCCGCTCCCGCGTCTCTGTACTCGTCTCCCTCTTGCTTCCTCGTCTCTCCGTCCCTCACCCCCACCCGCGATCCCTGTGCACCCGTGCGCGCCTCTGGAGCCGAGTTCCCGGGCGTACTCTAGCCATGGACAGTGCAGCTTGGGTCGGCGACAGGGGCAGGCCGGGGCAGGTGACACGGAAGGCCCGCGGGCAGGGGCGGGGACAGCGCGGGTCGGGTCGGGTCGGGTCGTGTGGGTCACCGTCTGCTCCGCGGGCCTGCGCTGCTCACTGGGCCACAGTTCTCCCCCGGGTAGGGCTGCGACTTGGCGCTGTCTTCCAACCCATTTGTGAGGAAATGCTTGGCACCTTCTACAACCCGGGGTTTGCAAGCCAGCCGGAGTGCGTATTACATTTAAAGTAAAACCAGGAGTAATATCCTGCTCTACCTGTGAAAGACCGTGGACCGATTGGTGTGTGCGACGCAGACTACATTATTGTAAACTACTGAAGTTTTAACGAATCAGAGGCATTTTCTTTATCACTAATAATTTGATGCAAATATGTCTCCTCTCTAAAAATCAGAACGTTATTTAAATCCTTCCGAGTTTAATGCACACATACTGTGCGCCTGGTGCTGTGCACTTGACTTGCATTGTTTCATTTAATCTGTACACGTGTTGAATAGATGGTATCCCATCAAACCTGGTCTTTAAGATAAGGTTCCACCAACCGTGCTATTAGACGCCAACCATAGCTAATTGCAAAGGTTAAATCAGATGCTGTGGAATGGGGAGTCCTTACTCTCAATCTTTATCTACTTGCTTAGGAGAATCCAGACTGACTTCTGGATTGTATGGTGCTTTAACAATACTGATACTTGAGGCTTGTTATTGAAAGTAATTTTTATGGCAATATTGTCTTCCTAATACTGTTGTACTAGAATGAGGGTGTTCAAATGACATCACCATTTTCAGCTTTTTCTCTGAGGATTAATGATGAGTTGGAGATTCTTGTGGAATCAAATGAACTAATCAAGGAAGGGGTCACAGTGAGTTGAGAAATTAATTAACAGATGCTTAGATAGAACAGCTGATTAGATGTGCAGCCTTTATATGTAGTGGACTTAAGCTTGGTAAAACCAACTATCCTGCTTTTCCTTCACTGTCTCCCTGTTTCAGAAAAGAGCGGTTGGCATCACTGGCTTTTGGTTATGGTTTTATTTTTCTGGAAACTAGGGAATTTACAAGAATGAGCTAGCCAACACTCTTGGCACTAATGACAAGCCTTTGAACAGGCATATGTGTGTAATCCTTCAAGACACCAGAGAGTTCTTTAGGACTGGAAAACTCTCCTTGATTAATTGGAAGGCTTTGTAAGTAGGTGTGGAGCCCACTAGGTTGGTACCTGGGTAGGAGCGACCACAAATGAAATATGGTTGTGATATTCATTTCATCTGTCAAACCCTAGAGCTGCCTCATGAAATCTTGAAGTTCATGTGAACTTATGTTAGGAACCAATGTCATCAGGAAAAAACCATGTAGGTGGAAAAAAAAAAAAAACTAAGAAAACTGGAGACAGTCCATACAGCACTTGGAGATATGTAAAGCTGGGGTAACTACCAAAGCACGTACATACCACCCCATAATATTTTCTTTGATTAAATAACTGTCTGTTCTACATCATAGCTTTAACAATTCCCTTTGGCCATTTTAGCTGTTTGTTTCACTTTTCCTAGAAATCAGGAAATCTTCAGGGAACTTCTAAATTCTGCAAAGCAAGAAGTGGTACTAAAAAATCAATGAAAATATCTAGAATCCTAGGATTGTTTTAATGTTGTGGGGACACAGTTTGTTCTTTTGGAACTTATGTTTAAAGCAGTGACTTGTTAACACTAGCAGGCACAAAACAACTCAATAATGTTTAGGCTGTTACATGTTCCAAAATGTATAGCTAAAGATTCCCAAGCTTACAGGATAAAGAAATGAGATTGAATTTCAGCTGATCTTGAACATGTGGGTAGGACTCAGATATACAAACATGAAATTAGATATTCTGTCAGACATTTGAATACCTCTTCTGAACATTTGTGGGCCTTAAGTATATAAATTGAAGGCCATAATCTCATATTAATATAAAATAGTCTTATGGTACTTCTTTTTTAAGTTTATTTATATATTTGTTTGATAGTAACAGTTGCATTACATCTTATGGAATTTTTTAAAGTAGTTACTGAATTCCTTTTTAAATCTGTACAGTATTTCTGAGTTTATAAGATTTAAAGTTGAGTTGCCTGTGTTACATAATAGGTGACTGAGTGACTGAGTGAGTGAGTGAAGTAGGGAAAAGAAAACATTGATGGACTCAGGTGGCAGGGAACAGTGAATGACTGAATTCTAGACTGTTCTGGTCAAACATCCACAAATGCCTGCTGTCATCCTATCTTTATTTGATGATTGGATGTTGTACAAAGAGACATAAACCAGCAAGGCCTAGAATCACGGTCCTGGCATGATTAGCAAACACATTTTTATATCCTTTTTATTTTTCTAGTTCTTTATCCTAAGAGCTATTGTATCTAGTACATGATCAAATATTCTCTAATGAGGCAAGTTCCATGAGTTTGACAAATACACAGTTATGTCTCTTTCCACTGAGAAGCTTAAGGAAGAAAACTCTGTCATCCCTCAGGCTTTAGACTTTTGAATGAACTTGTTTTCCTCAGATGGAAAAGCCAGTAGCATTAGGTTTGGTATAGGGGGAATATCACTTATAGCTTAGCATAGTGGTACACATAGCTGTAATCTCAACTACTCAGGAGGCCTAGTCAAGAGGATTGCAAATTTGAGGCCAGTCTAGATAACCAGTTTCAAAATACAGCACTTAACAGTGTAATGTCTTTCTTAGTTTTTGAGATTTAAATGAAGTTGTTTCTTGTGTTACATAATGGTAAGTGAGTGAAATAGGAGAAAAGGTAACACTCATTTTAGTTCAGAATGAAACTGAAGGGACTGGGATATAGCTCATGCTCCTTGGGCTCAATCTCCAGTACTGGGATGGAAGGGTATAGATATATAGATAGAGATAAATGTGTGTGTTTACATAAGTATGTATACATATCACTTTTCATAACACCAAAGACAGAAATTGTAAAGGAAACTTAGTTAAATTTGGCTGCATGAAAATTAATATTTCAGTATAACAATAAAGCAGTTAAAAATTTAAAATACATTAAAAACTTTTATATAAGATATCATTAAAAACATATTGCTATTTTAGAGTCTCGTGTGTCCTTATGAAAAAGATAGATACTTTTATTGGACAAATAACTGACTCAAGTAGATGAAAATATTTATCTTTACTAGAAATCAAAGATGTACATTATTAAGAATAATGACATGTGTTGTTTTTTTTTTTAAATCAATCTGGTTTAAAAAGGATTGAAAGTATCACTGCCCAGTCTTGAGGAATAAAGATACTTAGCTCTCTCAATCTATGGGAGTTAAATTTCCTTTTTAAAATGTATTGCAGATGCTTACCACAAGGTCCATTCATCCATTTAAAGCATGCAGTTCAGTGATTTTTGTTAAGTTACCAAATTATGTAACCATTCCCATAATCTAGTTTTAAAAGTTTTCCATGACCTCAAAAAAGTACCTCATTTTGTTTATATCTCTATTACTACCTCTACTACCATTTCACAAATCATTATTCTTTTATTTTTCTCTTAGATTTGCCTTTTCTGGAAATTTTATATAAAAAGAAATCATGTAACATGTACTTTTTATGTCCAATTTCTTTCACTTGGCATGTTTTTGAAATGCATCTGTGTTATAGCATGTATCAGAACTTTATTATTTTTCTACTCCAATAATATACCATTGTACAGATATACATTTTTTTAGCCTTTCACAAATTGAGGAACATTTAGATTTTTCTAGATTTTGAGCTGTTATGAATATTTATATATAATCTATTACATGGATATATATTTCCACTTCTCTTGGGAAGATTCATAAGATAACAGGTAGGTGATATTAAAGTCTACACTTGACATTTTAAGAAATCTTCAAACTGTTTTCAAAAATGTATGAGGTGTTCCAGTTTTTCTACTCCCTTGCTCATATTTAATCCTTGTACAGGTTTTTTGCTTACAGACATTTATATTTCTGTAATAACTATTGAAGATGAGCATCTTTTCATGTGTTAACTAACAATGTTTTCTTCCAGTCTAGCTTTACAAATTTTGTCCTGTTTTCTTTAGAAGAATAGAAGTTTATAATTTTGATGAAATTTATTTATTGTCTAATACATTGTTTTTTAATCCTAGGTCACAGATATTTTCTCCTAGAAATGCCACAGTTTTAACTTATCCTTAGGTCTGATTTATTTTGAGCAAATTTTGTGAGTGGGATAAGAATTTAAGTAGGGTTTGTTTGTTTATTTGTTTGGTTTTTGTTTTTTAATGTGTGGATACCCAGTTGTTTTAACACCATGTGTGTGTCGGAAAGACCCATCTTTTCTCCACTCAAATTGACTGAGCACTTCTGTCAAAATTCAATTCATTACAAATACAAAGCTGTCTTTCTGGTTGTCAATTATGTTTCACTATCTGTAAGTCTATCCTTACACCAGTACTACACTATCTTGATTACTAAGATTTTTGTAGTAAGATTTTAAATCTGATAGTGTCAGTCCTTTACTTTGTTCTCTTTTCTAGAATTATTTTTCCTATTAGGTGTTTTATGTTTTCATGTAGCCTAATGAATCAGCTTGTAAATTTCTACAAAAAAGGCTGTCGTGATTTTAATAGGGAATGAATTGAATCTATAAATCAGTTTGAGGAGAATTGCCTTTTTAGTAATACCAGTCTGAATATGGAGGAGCCTCCATAAGTGTTTGCTGAGTTTGAGTTAAATATTGATGTGGAACCTATATTGAGACTAAAACATGGCAGCACTGTACATTTTTATCTATTCATTGCATGTAAACATGCATTGTAACATCATCTTTGTGCAAGGTACCATCACCTTGGGAAATTAGGTGAAGTACCGTTTTTTTCAATGCTTTGTAGAGAGTGCGTTAATTTCCCTTATCATTAAAAATCTTTCAGTCGAACAAAGTATATAGACACACACACATATATATACACACAAATATTTATAATTCATAGGACAAACTGATAATGAGGTACAAAAAAGCTATGAGCATTTAGAGGTTTGGCCAGACTGAACTCTCAAGGAAGAAGAGCTCACAAAGAATTGTTTGGCTAACAGGGTTAGGAGTTGTAACTCTTACTAATTCTCTTATTTTTTAAAAGTTGTTAACTGGCACTGTGCTTCTAAATCAGAATATTACTTGATTGATTATCCTTTTTTATAGTCCTGGAGATTGAACCCAAGACTTTCCTACTAAACTACATCCCCAGGCCTTTATAAAGTTAAATTTATTTACTTATATATGTATTTATTTATTTTTATTTTGAAACAAGGTCTTGCTAAGTTGCTCAGACTGGGTTTGAACTTGCAGTCCTGCGACAGCCTCCTTGAGTGCTAGGATTACAGACATGTGCCATCACATCCAGCCATTTATTATCTATTTTTGAAATAGCTTTGTTTCCTAATCATTTTGACATGACCATGAAATCAATGATGGT
This sequence comes from Hydrochoerus hydrochaeris, assembly GCA_004027455.1. Taxonomy (NCBI): domain Eukaryota; kingdom Metazoa; phylum Chordata; class Mammalia; order Rodentia; family Hydrochaeridae; genus Hydrochoerus; species Hydrochoerus hydrochaeris. The sequence continues at coordinate 99,561 of PVLA01001042.1, forward strand.
TCTGATCTTTCTTTTACTTCCCATAGCACCTACCATAGAAAAGCACTGTAAATACTGAACAACTGGGTGCGTGGTTTTCAAGGAAAGAAAATGGTTAAGTTTAAATATTTCACATGCTCTAGAGGAAAAAAAATTCAGCATGATTTGGCACTCACTATTTACAAGCTATATGAGTTAGAGCTTACATCTCTGTTCCTAATTCTCTTGAACTCAGATCCCTCGCTTGTATAGCAGGATAATATGTTATTTCTCACTGAGTTGGGGGAATGAAGTGAGATGGTAAATATGGAGTGCCAAACCATAGTACCTGGAAGGGATAAAATAGCCAATGGGTACTCACTATTGTCATGATATTAATTACAGAGAAAACCACATTGAAATAATAGGCTTATAATATACCACAAGCTTCCATTTTATGGAAGGACAAATGGCCTATGCAGTGGGTAGGCAGCAAGTAGGTCTTACCCCAGGGTCTAGTTAACTGCATTTGTGGGAGTAAGTATTCAGTGGTCAAATAACAAATACAGTGTTTTTGAAAGAACATAAGCTTTAATCTTGGGCATTTTTATATGGTTGATTTTTCTCACTAAAAAATATGTTTAAAAATATCTTCAAACAACATTAACATTCCCTTGGCAAATCAGTTAAGTGTCTTCTTTTCCTGTGTCTCCCCCCCCAAAACACTGCTTTTGTTTACACCGAAGTTAAATATATTTCGCTTTCCTGAAGGGTACAGTTTGGAAATGGTGACTGAAATAAATACCATTTAAGCCGTCTGCTTTCACAGTACCAAATATGTTGAAATACGATGTTAGTCTCCTGAGTAATTTAAAGATCAGTTTGAAGATAAACCAAATCAAAAAATGTTGCATTTCTTTTCCTCTGGCTGCTTATTTATTGTGCATCTTACAGTCTTCTTGTGAGAATTCAGTCAAATCACATAGTGCTTGTTGGTCAAGATATTTATTGAGTTGAATAGTCTTATATCTTGTGGCCATGTCCAGAAACAAATCCTATTTATATGTGCCCAAGGTAAATGATTTTTCCAGCCATACATAAAATAAACGATGTGCACATTCAGAAATAAGAAAATAGTTTTAAATTTCAAAAAAAGTATGTGAAGTTAAAAATACATATGGGAAGGGGCTGGGGACATAGCTTAGTGGCATAAGAACCTGCCTGACAAGTGCAAGATCCTGAGTTGTTCCATTCCTGGTACCAAAAAAAAAAAAAATTATATATATATATGAAGTATTATATTTATATTATTATTATGGTTTCATTTGAATCTCACCTCAGTTTGGTGAAGGCTATCCTCATCTCCCAGGTAAGTGTTATTCATTGTGACTGTCCAACATGTAAGGGACTTTCTATATATATCAGATAGTGTTTTGCCTTACATTAGTAATCTAAACTCAACTATTCAATAAGGTGTGCACAGCTCTTATCTCTGTTTTACAGATGAGGAAATTGAGGCACCAAGAGTATAAGAGGCACTCAGGCCTTTTTTACTAAGACATTTGCTCTTAACCATTATATTACCAGCCACTGAGGTTCAAATCTGCTCATAACTGACTGAATCCAAGGAGGCCATATGTTTGAGGAAAAAGGGTTTATTCAAAGCTAGATCTGAGAAGATGGAGGGGCTCAAATTACCATCTCTCCTTGTTCTGGTGTGTTAGGGTATTTTATAACAAACAATAGCTCAGGAGGGAATATAAAGTAATGATAGGTATTTTCAGGCCACTTCTCTCCCTTTCAGGATAACAGACTTCTTCCCTTGCCTCAGGGAATGAAATTGGGCCTGCTGTCCTGGTGCCCGCATCTGCCAGGATCTGTGTATTCTGTCCTTTCCTTTGGGCTGAGGAGAGGTGAGGGAGCCATTTATGCCCTAGGCTTGAGGAAATTTGGAAGACACTTGACTCCAAAGGGGAAAAAAAAATAACTTTTAAGATTTCTTTGGCAGTGCTAATTACAATTACACTGTAATGTTTCCCATATATATTTTATTTCTCATAGCTTCATACATTTTTAAGGTAAGGCATTTAGAGAATGAAACAGGAATCAAAAGTTACATAAATGTATGGGTGTTCATTTTTGTTTAAAGTGTTATCTCTATTAAGATATAGGCTGGTCCCATCACTTTTTCCTATCAGTCATGGAAAGTTACCCAACAAGTCCCTGTTATCTGTGACCATGCCCTCAGGCTCACCTCAGGGTCCAAGCTTGTGATTGGTAGTGAATGCACATTATCATGAAGCTTTCTGGGTATTTCAGTAACTAATGGTCTGTTGTTTTATATACGGAAGATGGAGACCCACGTAATTTCTTAACCCAAGTATTGACATCTTTAAGCGTCAATAGTCTACTTTCTCAAATCCCACCTTGAACTGTTCAGCTTGATGTTTCCAAGATACATCATGGCTTCCTTAATTTGTTATATATAATAATATACTCCCTTTATGCCCAGGAATATTTAAACACTTTCATATTACATGTTATATTCAGAGATTTTAATATAAATGTTGAGCCACCATAGTTAGGTATTGGCATTTAAAAATGAACAGGTACTTTTATTTTTAGAATTTATCAAATAAGGATTAAGTGTAATAGCGGTGAAAATCTGTTAGATGTAGAACCAGGTAAGTTTTTATTCAAATGCTCTGGAATACCAACTGATTGAGTACAAACACAGTTTTAAAATATACAAAATTATATTTTCAAATTATATCTTAATTAGTTTGACCCCATAAGTAGAAATAAAAAATCTATCCCAAAAAGTCTTAGTCACTTTCCTTTTTCTCCTGAGTGTTTGTCTCTTTGTCTGTCTTTCCCCTTCCCCTTCTTCCTCTCTTTTTCTTCTTCCTCTCCTTCTCTTTCTTTTCCTCTTGTTTCTCCTCCCTCTCCCTCTTTCTGCATCTTTTGTTTTAGGTGTAAATAGTCTTCCTTTTACTATTTGACAGAATTAATTAAAATTTCTGCTTTGTGAGACATCATGAGTACTAGTAATGGTGCATGTAAGAGATAAATGAACCAAAGACTTGAGATAATCAAAGTGTGAAGTTTTAGACTCCTTCTGAAGTTCTGTGTATATTCCATATGTACATTTTTAAAAACTATGTTAGTCTTCCAGTTAATTTATTTTACCTTCTCACTGTAATTTTTAATCTACCCTAGTGATCACGTACAGATCTCATCAAAGCTAGGTGATTAGTTCCCAAAAAATAGAAGAAACAGAACTGTGTTTGCTATTTTCTAGAAGTCAATTCATTTCTGGGCAAATAGGAAAATAGCTCTTTGACAACTTGGTAGCCATCTTTGACAACTCTTATATAAGAGTTCAGAGACTTGGGTCTAATGTAAGCTCTACCATTCTACCTAGGGAGGTTCATTTCATTGCTTTGAACCTCTATTCTTTATCTGTAAAATGGTAATATTAAGACTGCTTTTGTTTATTCAGCAGTATAGAGAGGATAAAATGCAATAATAAGAAACAAATTATATTGAAAATCTTAAGGTACCATAAAAATGTTTAAAATGATTCAGTATTTGTCTTTAGTTTTCAGAAACAAAAAATACTTAGATTATATGTGACTATTAAAACCCTCAGAATATGGTAGTAAAAATTATGTACAAATCAATATAGATATTTTTAATGAGTCACTATTATTATTTCAAAAGGTTCATAAATGAAGTAAAATACTCTGTGTGTATCATATGCTTCTTGACTGGGTTTACAGATTATAGTGTATCCCAAATTGTGTTGGTTAGAATTCCTTTGCTGTAGCCAATAGCTCAGAGGCATAAAGCCCTGCCTGAAAAGTGCAAATGTGTCCTGAGTTTGAATTCCGGTACCAAAAAAAAAAAAAACACCCTTTGCTGTAATAGAATGTCTCAGAATGACTTGCAGGAAAAAAGGTTTATTTGGGCTCACAGTCTCAGAGGTTTTAGTGAATGGTCATCTGACTCCATTGCTTTTGGGCCTGTGACAAGAAAGAAACATGATAGAAGAACATGTTGAAGAAAAGTTTCTCAACCTCCCAGCAGTTGGGAAGCAGGAAGAGAGAAAGGGCGCTGCCTTTTGCATGATGAATGGTGCTGCCCACATTCAGGTTGGGTGTCAGCTCCATTTGTTGTTATGCACACACACATCTAGAAGGCTGCTTTTTCTTCAGTGATTCTCAACCTGACCAAGTTGGTAGCCAAAATTAACCATCACACAAACTGAAAACTCTTTGATACCTCCCACCCCAGATCTGCAGCCAGTTTTGAAATTTGTAGACTAATATAAACCACTTTGAGCAGTGTACTGATAGGAGTATGGGCAGGAATTTCCTGGGCAATACCTCCATTTGTGAAGGAAATTAATCTTCTGTGAATCAGGTATAGTTATGTGTTAATTTTAGCTGAAGAGTAACAGAGTAAAGAATAGGCACATTTCAGCCTCTCTGGTTGAGTTTTGGGGTTTGGGCCCTGAAAGTTTTCTTGTGCAAATAAGGATACAATTGAACTACTTTTTTTCTCCAACCTTGGATTTATAACATAACAAAAAAATTAATTACTAAGGAAGTTTTTAATAAAAAATTTAAAATATTGGCCAGCAAATTAAAGACAGGTTACCTCAATGTGATACATTCTCTAGATTAGAAGAAATGATTGGTGATATATTTGCACTGTTGTATCTGCTGCCAGCTTTAGCATATTGGCATGGATAACCCAGGGGTTGTTGAGACTGAATTTATTCTATGCTGCCGAGTGAGTACTAGAGTTTCATTAGTACTCTAGACTTTCAGCTAATGTATTAAAGCTATAAAGCAATAGTCCTTGCTACCTAAATTCTTAGCAGTAAAACTTTAAGAGCCTACTCTTCATCATAAACACTATTTGGAACTTTATTATTTCCAGCACTACCTGCTGAGAACCTTTAGCCCTCTTCTGTATGGCTGAGGACTATACTCGTGTTCTTCACAGCTTCCTGCCGCGCATCACTGTCTTTCTCAGAATGACAAATCTCAGTAAGCATCTCCTGAGGGTTGTAAGGATTTTTCTGTCTTTTCTGAGGCCTTTTTGAGTTTTGAGGGTGAAAATGGGCTCATTATTCTGCCCTGTTCCTCTGGGATAGTCACCATTGGATGTAAGAGAAGCTGAACAGTTCTTCCTGTTGATTCCTAGTAAGTGCTTTGTAGAATAAAAACTCCAAGTTGCTTTTCTTAGTTTCTAAATGAGGACTGCTAGAAAGACTTAAGGAAATTACAGTTGTGTTCCCTTCTGAACACGTGAGTGTTCCGCTGATACAGGTGAAATGAGGCTGCAGATAGCACCAGTGTCTGCTTCCCAGGGTGTCAATGCTGCCTCTGCCTACACTCCCCCACACCACTGGAGTAAGTGGTTTTGAAACCAGTTCCTTTGAGTTACACATGTGAAGCACCAGTTGTAATATGTGTCTTAAACAGAACCAGATTCTTAAGACATGTAAGAAATACACAAAATGTTGAATGTTATCATGTGATTTGTGCCAGGGACTAGACATGCATTGTTTAACTGAACTTAAGAAAACATATTATTTCTTTCTTTTTTTTTTTGTTTTGGCGGTACCGGGGATCAAACTCACGACCTTGCACTTGCCAGGCAGGCACTTATGCCTCAGCTAAATCCCCGGCTAAAACATATTCTATAGTACTTTTTTCTTCTCCCGGTATGAACATTTTTATTTGGAAAAAAATTAAAGATATCCAGGAAATAATGCACTTATTTATCCACTACCCAGAATTCACAAGTATCAATATTTTTATTGTATTTACTTCAGATACTTTTTATTATAAAATAATTGCAGATAGTTTTTCTTTTAGACACTGCGTCGGTCCCTTTTTTTTGTCATACCCCCCTAGAGACAACCATTATCAAGAATTTAAAGTGCATTCTTCTTGCCCATGTTTTACACATTATATATATATATATATATATATATATATATATATATATATATAAAGTTAATTTGTGCATTTTTAAAAATCTGTAAAAGTAGAAGACATACTCTGTTTGTATTGCTCTGTTACCTCTATTGTGATATAATGACTGGGTATGTTTTGTTTAGGTATATTGTAATTACTAATATAGTTGGACTTTTTCTAATGATTTACTGTGTTTGCTACTCACCACGTTTTTCTTTTTTTTTTCTTTTCTTTTCTTTTCTTCCTTTCCTTTTATCAGTATAATTTGCTTCATTCCACTCCCTCTTATTTTGAAAGTTCAGAGACTCTATTTCTGTACTTAAGAAATGGTAATCTTTATATTTTAACAACATCTAAATTTATTCAACATTTTATTTATGGATTTTATCCAAGTTGATGTGCATAGCCATGGTCCATTTATTCTCACTACCATATACTGTTTTCTCATCTACCACAATGTATTTAACTATCATTCTGATGGTGGATATTTTTTGTTTTTAATTAATTTTACTTAGGATATGTTTTTGACATCTTTGTATTTTTATGCTTCTGTCCTTGGATTTGGTGATGACTCTTTTGAATGTCATCCTGCTATATAAGTATTAGCTACAACTGTATTGTTTATTCTGTTACTTTTAAATCTTATCCTCCAGAACAGAACCAGAATCTGGGAACGCTTTCATTTCTTATGTCTCTTCATTCATCTCCCAGCTCTTGCACTTGGTACTATCCAGAGTTCTACTTTCTCATATGGTGACAACTAGCTACCTAAGTCTGTTAAGCACTATCATTAGTTGACTATCTAATTGTATTTAATTTTTACCAATTTAAGTTTAAAACTTAGTATGATTCCATTGTTGGAAAAATTTTTAAATGTTTGAAACAACTTGGGTGCAAATACTATATAAATCTTATAAGTTCTAAATATGGATCAGATAGTCCTGATAAAAATTAGTGTTTGAAGGGAGATGAAGTGCTGGGGATTTAGCTCAGTGGCATAGGAGCCTGCCTGGCAAGTGCAAGGTCATGAGTTCAATCCCCAGTACCAAACAAATAAATAAATAAAGGGGGATGATCTGTAAGTGTAAAATATGCAACAGACTTTAAATACAGTACAAAATTGTTGTGAAATATCACATTTAATAATTTGATTATATAATGAAATTATAAGGCAGTCAGTTTAGTACAATGTTGCAGTTTACCTGTTTTAGTTTTTAAATGTGACTATTACAAAATCTAAAATTAGTATGTTGTATTTCTATTGGATAGCACTGACCCAAGATTTCTTTTAAAACTTCATTAAAAGCACACACAGTAGGTAGTATCACCTGCAGATAAAGGTTAAATTTATTAATACAGTTTTTGCATTTTTTTGTATACTTACCTTCCATTTAGATTTATGTTTGTTATGGCTACACTTGAACCTTTAGTGATAGATTCTTGCTGAAAGAAAGGTAATGAACTTTCTTAAAAATAGTATTCAGAAATGATTTTATTTTGACATGACATTTGAGTGATAGCTAGATATAGAGTTTCCTCAACTCATGCTGCTCTTAATCATTTCCTTATAGTGTCTTGTTTTATTTATTTATTTATTCCTTGATGTGAACTTCTAATATGGAACTCATGAGTTTAGTTGGGGAAAATTCTCAGGCATGATGGTTTGCTTTCCTACTGATAGCCACTGTTCTCTGCTAAAAGTCTGTTAACTTTTAACCATATGTGTTCTAACCATATGTGTTCTAACCATATGTGTTCTAACCTTTTGTACGTTGTTCATCTCCTTTTGCTATTTGTTCTATTCTAGGTTAATTCCTGAGAGGTCTGACAGTATAATTTCTTGTCCTGTTCCTTTTCTAGAGTTTATGCTTTTGAGTTTTTTATTTCAATGAACTGCTTTTTCTACAATTTTAATTTCAAAAATGAACTACTGGCTTTTTTAATGCCTATTTTGTTTCTCTTATATTTTTATAAATCAAGGACATTTTAATATAAATATATCATTTATATGAATGGTATCTACATAGTTTATATATATATTTGTATATGGTTTGAATGAGAATAACAAACCAATATAATCACCATCCAGCTCAAGACTGCTTCTGCCAGTCAAATCACCCTCCCTGTCCTCATCCAAAGGTAACCTGAGTTGATTTTACATTTACTACTTTTTTGCTTTATCATACATTTGTCACTTGCATGCATCTTTAAGCTTTATTTAGAATAACTAGGTGTTTCTTTTTTGGTCCAGCATTGTGTTTGTGAGTTTTATCCAAGTTGATGTGCATATCCATGGTCCATTTGTTCTTACTGCCACATACTGTTTTGTCATCTACCACTATCTATTTAACTATCCTTCTGATGATGCATATTTGGGAGTTGTTCTGTTTCATTCTGTTCTTAATTGATTTTAATTAGTATATATTTTTCAACACTTTTATTTTTCATGCTTCTATGTCCTTGGATTTTTGGGTGGCTTTTTTGAGTATCATTCTGCTATATAAGCATTAGCTACATCTGTATTGTTTATTCTTTTATTTTTAAATCTGATTAAAGATTCCCCACTTCCCAAATTTATTTTTACATCATGTGAAATGAGAGAGATGTCAGAAAACAAAGCTTATTAGGACCAATATAGAGTGAGAGAGCAAACAGGAGTATCCTCTCACAAGAAAAAAGAAACTAACAAAAAGCTTAATTCACCTTTTGGAGAAAACAAATGAAGGATCATGACCATGTCAACCTCAGCTCTGGCCAAGATGAGGAAAGACTTCTCTATTGGAGCCACACTCCAAAGACCTGTGCATCCTGACAAGCTGTAAGCCTCTATTCTAACAGTGAACAAAACACTTACGCTACATAGCTCTCAGATACACCCCATTTCTTCTGTGGAAGACAAGCTCTCCTGTTTAGTGGAAGACAGTGGGGTTTACTAGACAGTTACTCTTTAGAACTCTTAGGACTTGGAACAAATTTATAAGCCTCCATCTAGGATTCAACAAATCCCTCTGGGACTCTCGAGCCCCCAGAATAGTAACTGATGGCATACTTAATGTGATACCTCTCAACTTATCCTGTGGAGAGTGACTTCATTCACTTAGAAAGATTTCTGGCTGGTTGCTAACCAAAAGCTGTCTGCCTTTTTGAGACTGCTGTGGATCAGCCATATCCATTTTAAATAATCCTTTCATGCTGAAATTCAGATCCTTGTGTCCAGTTCTACCCTAGTCCACCCTATTGTTCCTGATCTACCTTACAGCCTTTTGGACCAAAAGGGTTGGGTTTCTGTGTCATATTATGCAGTCCTCCTTCCTCTCTCTGATCTCACAGTTAAGTATTAATGGTGGAGAAGGATGAGACAGTTTTAATGGTAGGCCTGTCCAAAACAGCATAGCTGTTCCTCTCTATAAGAAAAACAGATGAGCAGTTTCCCAAGAATCTGGATTTAAAGAAATATGCTCAACATTAAAGCTCTGTTAAATATAATTTATATTTTGTAATTCAGAAGATACCTTGATACCTTTATACCTTAAATATAAAGTGGCTAGTAGAAACAAGATCTTGTATCTTTCTGTTGCATAACATCTTGTATAGCGATTCACAATTTATAAAATGCTTTCTCCAGCCTCTCACTTGATCATAACCATGGCACTTTGAGTTAGATGTCATTATCACCTGTCACTCACACATACAGAAATTGACCCTCTGTGATCAAGTCACAGCTCCTGATCACAAACCCTCTGTTTTAAAGATTCAGGCAGGTATCTTGAGCCCTGCATTCATACTGCAATAACACATTTATTTCAGTGTAGATGCCTGACTGTAAATACGTACCTACTTGTTAATAGAAAGCCTTTGCAAAGGGAATACCAGAAAAACTGCTTTGTCTTGAGTTTTAGTTCTTTATATCTAGTGTCTCACATCCATCTGAAAGCATCAACATTTTCATTATACCTTTTGTTTTTGTTTTTGTCTTTGATGCAGTGTCTTTCCAGGTTTCTTCTTTTGAATAATTTATGTCTAACACAGATATTATTAGATCATTATTGAGAGATTGGTCTCTTGGTTATATTGCCTGTCTCTGATCCACTGCCTTGAAAGACTGAAAATAATGTTATTACCATGAATTAATCAGATGATAACTAGATGCTGCTTGCTTAATGGTGTATCAGTTATAAGTAGAGGGTATTGTGGACTGAAATCTACTGAATGACTTTACAGGTATAGATAGAGCTTAGCACTCCTACATAAGACGGCTCACGCCTGTAATCCCAGCACTCAGGAGGCTGAGGCAGGAAGATTGTTGCAAGTTCGAGACCAGCCTGAGCTACAAAGTGAGCTCAAAGCCTACCCAAACTGCATAGAGAGACCCTGTCTCAAAAAGACAAAAAAAAAAAAAATTAAAAAGGTTGGTGTATGGCCAGAACTATTGAGTTTGTAACCATGAAAGTAAGCAAAGGCAACAGCCCATGTCAGATTTATGTTCATATGCTCAGAAGTGCTGTGATTTTGCTACCTGTAATAAAACTGAGCACAAGGTCTGGAAAGCAAACTTTGTAGTTGCTTCCTGTGAAGAGAAAGCTATTTTCTTTCAGGTTGGAGAAGGTATGGTGGTGGCGGAGGAACAGGTTTGTTTAGGGAGACAGGAGAAAACTTCATAAACAGGAGAGGTTTTGGGGAATGGAAAGTGTCAAACTGTGGTAACAGATTTAGTTCTGAGCAGTAAAGAAGGTCCTCTGTGTCCTTTGGTTTAAAAAGTTTTTTGTTTTTTCCCAGAATTTTACATATACAAGATTTGTGTTTTGCTTGCTGTTTGACTGTTTTTTAATTTTGCCTTATTTTATGTAGACTTTCTGTTGTACCCATTCTATTTTTAATGCCCATGGAAATTCCATAGTTTAAATACTTCTCTATTATTTATTGACTATTTACATTATTTCTAGTTATTCCTTATTAAAAGTAATACAAATGAAATTGTATTTTTACAAAGAATTTTTTGTCCTAGTTTCAAAAAATAGAATTACTGAATCATCATATAATTAACCCTGCATGTCTTGTTCTTGTGGCCAAATTGTTCTTTGAAAAGATTATATCAATTTATAGTGTCACTAGCCCTACCAAGCAAGGAGTTTTATGATCTTGTAAATTTCGTTTATCAGATGGAGGCATCACTGCATAGCTGTTTTATTTTGGTAAGCCAGATGTTGCAAATGTCAGTTTGTTATTTGTATTTCTTCTGTTGGGACCTCTATTCATATCAGTGACACATTTGTGCTATAGAAAGTATTTAGTGTATTGCCTTATGTGATTGTAAACCACGTTAAATAATTTTCTAATAGCTGAATTGTTTTAATCTTACTAATTTTTAACCAATAGAAACATATTGACATACATAAAGTACATTTTATTTTAAGATATTAGGAGAATATGAATTGTGTTTTCAGGATAGTTGTGTGCAGCCTTTGTCAGGCTTGAGGTCTCACGGGAGCTGGCAGGTATGGCCCCAGGGAATGGACCAGAATCTGGAAACAAAGCAGTGGGGAGTGGCAAGGCCCCTGCCTGTCACTGTAAGACTAGGAGCATAGTAGAAATGCTGGAGGTGATGGAAAAGTAGTAATCCTTTATGAATTTGTAATGTTGCATCAAGAAATGGACTGAAATTTGAAGCAAGACAAATACAGAATGAAAATAGGTTTTTGTGTTTGACCTCATCTTTAGCAGCATCCTACCCACCTCATCTTTAGCAGCATCCTACCCACCTCATCTTTAGCAGCATCCTACCCACCTCATCTTTACCAGCATCCTACCCACCTCATCTTTACCAGCATCCTACCCACCTCATCTTTACCAGCATCCTACCCACCTCATCTTTACCAGCATCCTACCCACCTCTTCTTTACCAGCATCCTACCCACCTCATCTTTACCAGCATCCTACCCACCTCATCTTTACCAGCATCCTACCCACCTCATCTTTACCAGCATCCTACCCCTATCTTGAAGGAAGAGAGTGGCTAGTAGAAACAAGTGGGTGGATCCCAGGCATCCTTGCCTCTGAATGCTGAATCTTCTTTTTAACTGTAGTGGACTCATCTGAGACCAGTGTAAATTGCTGAGGATGCATGTATTGAGAAAAAGGACTCAACTGTGTTCTTTTGCCGTTTGTATTTTAAAAGTAAAGCAGTTATGCAGCTAAATGCTGGGGGGCGGGGGACAGCACCATTTCACAAAGATTTTTACCTGCAAAAATTCTGTTGGTATATTTGGTCCCAGAAATCAAAATAATTTCATATATTTTAATTTTCTAGTATATGGTTTCCAATTTAAATGTAATTCACTGAAATATTTTCCTTCTAGTCTTCAGAGAATACAGAGGGCAAAGATGGATCCAAAGTAACTAAACAGGAAGTAAGTATATTTATTCTTTAAAATTTTCTAATTCTTTAAGTGGAAATATTTCATACTGTTACAATTATCTGCATCTGAATGGATACTTTATAAAAAAGATTTCTGAGACTACATAAACCAGAGAGAGATGTATGGTATAGACTCATTTTGTTGGGGTGTGTTTCATTCAGGTATATTGACAAACTATTTTCCAGTTACTGTGTTGTTTATATTTCTACCTGTTGGTCTGTTGGAGTAGATACTGGGAGTTCCTTCTGAGCAAAACACAAGATAATAGGTAAAAGTATCAAGAGAAACAAAGTCTTTCATAAAAGGAAAATGAAATGCTGATTTCATAAATTTTCAGCTCCAGTGAGTGAGTTGTAAGTTGTTTCTTAGATTCCAAATATTCAGCTAAAAGAATGCATCACTAAAATAAAAAACTATGGAAGGATTCCACAATATATCAAAATATTGAGGTTTTCTTGTTAATTAGGAAAATTCTTAGGGTATTGGGATGACTAGAAAATGATTTAAAGATGCTTACATTGAAATGCAGAAACCTTCACAAGTCTTAGAACTTGGAAGAGATACTCTGAAGATCTAAGAGGAGACAGTGTTAAAAAGCAGGAAATGAGGTGTGTCTGGAATGACAAAGACCATGCCCCTTCTCCACAGAGCTTTACATGCATGGAAAAGCAGCTTGTACCCTTAACTGGTAAACTAAAAGGATCATAAAAGAGGCCAAAACCAAAGAACTATATCCAGTTAGTCAAATTCTCTGACTGGGTGATTCATATTGTGGTTAATAATTCAGAGCAATTTGTCAGGATACCAAAACCCCTATACAAGATTAGTACAAGGAAATTCTGTCTGACAAATGGAAAATCTTTAGTAGGAACTGAAAGGAAATAATTTAAAAGCAAAACAAATAAAACTTGTTCCTGCCATTTATGTACCTCGTATTCGTTGTCTGACAGGGTTTGGGATAATCATGAAGATTGTAATCCAAATTCAGGCCATTACACAAATGATAGAAACAAATAAAAAGAAGAACCAACCCCAAAATGATACATGCTTGAATTTCTTTGGGAAATGGCAAGATACAATTTTGGGGACAGTTGGCTAACTGGAACTAACCTTAAATGTTTTTGGATTTGGGTACCAAAAAAGCATTTGGGTTTCTCCTTGATGACTGATATTTAAGTTGACCCATCAGTCAGGCAACCTAGAAGTCATTGAACACAATAAATATTTGATAACAGAAAATCTTCCCAGTCTCTGTACACTAAAAACAAATCAGGATGACTAATATATATAAAAGGTATGCTTTTGATTCTTTAGCTGTCTTATGTGTACAACTTAGGATTTTTTATTACTACTTGTTTTATTATATTTTATATTGTTTATCTTTTGTGTATTATTATATTATTGACAAAAGTTTTCTAGGCAAAATTCTATATGTCATTTAAACCAAGGCTGGATTAAAATTCATGATAAGTCTTCAGGACATCAATACAGTTGTTTGAAGAGTGAAAATTCAGTGGGCGACTTATAAAGACTGTTAGTACATTGATGGATTGATTTTCATTGAATCAAAATTTAATTCATACCGAATTTGCCAGTTATGTCATTGAGTGTGCACGGCCTTGGCCATGGTAAACAGATTGCAGTTTTAAAAAGGGATTTGAAAATTCTTCACCACTGCTGTAGTATTTGAAGAGCATTGAGAGAGTACAGTACTTCAGGAGACTTGAACAATAAATGAACAAAACAACATATTATAATCATTACTCAACAGTTTACAAAGTCCTTTCATGTCCCTTGTTTTATCTGATCCAAACAATAACTCTAAGATTAGTGAGTGCATTTTTCTTCTTTTTCTTGTGGTGCTGGGAAGTGAATCCAGAGCCTTTTGTGCAAATGCTAAGCATACACTCTAGTACTGAGCTATATCCCAAACCCCACATTTGTTCCTTACCAAAAACTTGAGTCTGTAATGCACCAAGCACAATTCTAGGCCCTGTGAATCTCACAGTGAGCAAAAGAAGCAAAGCTCTCATTTTAGTAGGTAAGGATAAGAAGAAAGTAAAATAAAGTAGATATATGCTATGTAGAAAAATAAAGCAAGGAAAAGGAATATTGTGTCAGAAAAGTGTTGTTTTTAATAGAGAAAAGCAAATATTGTCCTTATTTTAACTAGAGCAAATCAGGTTCTTGGACAAACACTTGATTTTCTCAACTGTTCCAACTTGTAAGTATCAGAACTAGGAAAGATATCCAATCTCCTGATCTATAGTCCTCAGCCTGAAGGTACCTTTTGCGGCAATCAGAAAAATCTGGGAATCTGGTTTACATTTCTTAGTCTTCTCTGTTGTCCAGCCATTGCTGTAGTGTGTATCTTTCCCTGCTTCCTAGGTTTGAAAAGACAGCAATTGCCACTTCTTACTTGCTTTTAAAAGCAACTTGACTTTTCAGTTTTGCTTATAACTATATGGTCAGGCTCAGAAGCAAAAGGACATCTTGTAAAAATAAGAGTACTTGCAGACTCCAGCAGAATGATCCATATGTCTGAAGCAACATTCAACAGAGTCCTGTGATTCTATTTGAATCTAGCTGTCCCTTGAACCTTGTCACTGTCATATTAGACTTGGATGCCAATTCTGCAGCTTGGACATTAAAATGAGAGATGCCATGTCTTTCAGAGAAGCCTTTGGTGGAATTCCCTCCAATGATGATGATGAATTAATCAGTAAATGCTTATTGGACAATTCTAATGTATCCACCTCCTATAAACCATAGTGACAAGCCCTTACATTGTTATCTGTCACTCTGATGGTGACTTGTCACTCTAAAAGCCTTCCTTCTTCCCTTGAGAGTGATTGTTTTGAGCAGTTTTTCTGAATTTCCACACTTACATCAAAAATTTTTTAAAAATTAATCTTTTCTTTTCCCTTAGTCTTACCCAACCAACCTGAGTCTTAAATGATTACTTTAAATCTTAGTGGTTCAAAGAGGAAAAATAACAGTATGATCTATTTCATATCCAATAAATATAGTTCTATCATTTATAGATTTTAAGGCTATGAAAGCTGATGGATCTTTCCAGGAAGGAGTCCACACTTGCATGCATAATCAGTACTGCTGGCTGAGTGAGAGGTTAATCTCAGTCTTCACTGTTTGCATGAAAAGCAAATCTCTGTGGTGGTTACTGGAAAGGAAATGTTAGGAAAAGTCTTTTTATGGCATAGAAACAAAAGTGGTAATTTTAATGTAGGAAGTCATAAAATGATTTTACAGTGAAAGATTTGCTTTTTGAGGACTGGTTTAGACAGCTTATAGAGGAAAAAGGTAAACTTTGTTTTATAATTTCCTATGCTTTTTATTTTAGAACTCATTTACTAATCATATATATAATATTAAAGAGAATAAAACAAAACAAAATAGAATAAAGCTAATCAGAACAGAACAATGAAAGTGATACAGAACTTCAAAACAAGATAGTAGGAAATCAACAATGGCTACCATAATGTGTCTTGTTTTCTTCAAAATAGCCTCCCGTACTATCAGACATAATAAAATCAAACAAAACAAAACAGAATAAAGCCAATCAAAACAGAAGAATTGAAAACATTACAGGACGTCTTGTACTACTCTGAATGAAGTCTTTTGGCTCAAACAGCTTTTAGGCCCTGCATAGCAGTGCTTTGACTGGAACATCTCTTTGGAACTCTGAAGACCTTGCTGATGTCACTCAGCCTATTCATGTGTGTAGGTGTCACAGAAAGGAGAGGACAGGAGCAAGAGTGTTGCCATTGTGGGGCTTTTCACATAATCACGCAGTAGGGTATGCAGATATGAGTCAGAGGTGATAAACAGGGAGATAGAGCCTGCTCGGTTCATACCTACTGACCACTGAGCGGGAGGCAGTCAGGTGAGGGTCCTTCACTTCTCTCTGTTTTATTAGTCCATGTTTATGGTACATAATGTTTACATTGCTCAGGGAGTTGGTGTGTGTACATAACCCAGGCTGCCACTTTTCCCCTCAGAGGGTACTATTCAGCCTGCTGCTTTTGTGAAACATGCTAGTAGTTGTGAAGGCTACCCAGAAGCTTCAAAGCTGAGCTCTGCTTAGTAATTGATGGGTCACATTTGCTCTTCCACATTTAACACACATTGAAGAAGCACAAGATTCCCACTTGCGTGGTCTGAGTGATCATGTTGCCTTTTTTTGTTATATGCAGTTAATGTGATGTATTACACCTAGAATGAGAAAAGCATTCTAAGATTTGAATTACTAGGGCTCATGGGTACATCATGCTTCTCATAGCAGGCATTGTGGTATTTCCTGTGGAGAATCTAGTGCCTGCCCTCCTCCTGTACAGATCCACAGGGCTTAGATCAAGCTGCATGCTGAATGACCATACGTCCTCCTGCTCTGGGCAAAGGTATCCCAGTCAGCCACTTAACCCACACAGTTTCCTGTTCTCAGCACATTATGCTGGCCAGCCTTAAGTCCAGCTGTGATCTTAGCTTGAGACCTCAAAGTTAAAATTATTCTTGAAGGTATTATTTCCTTCTGTAGTTTAAAGACATGAGTTTAGCTTCTCTGTTTTCAGCAAAAAAAAAAAAAAAAAAAAAATCTTAGTTGTGCAGATGGAAAGAAATATTTCTTCAAGTTTGGCTTCACCAACTGATATAAGCATGATTTTAGAAATTTTCACAGTTCCTCATGGTCATGTCACAGGTTCCCACTGACCAATTTTGCTGATCCTTTTAAGAAAGGCATTTCAAACATTTAAGCTCCTGTAATGAGGCACAGTCTACATATAGCAGTAGGAATTACGCAAAAGCTTGAATTCATGTATTCAGCAAATACTGTTGAGCATGTAACACATATTGGTTAGTACAGTATTCTACTGGAGATACAGCAGTAAGTAAAACAGACAAATGTGTAGAGTATTTATTTCTGGAACATTTGTAAAGAAAAGTAATCATAGGTTTGGGATGTGAGTCCCTTGGTCAGCCCGCCCCTGCTGGGTGGTAAGTAGAGTATCAGTTTTAAGTGCCACTGCTGAAGTGCCTAAGACATTTCTTCTATATTTTCTTTATAGTCTCTTTTGCAATTAACCTGTACCATCTTTGAAGAAAATATTTCCTAAAAAATAGCAACTTCTACACTTGATATCAATATCTAATCTGGAGTTTCTCTGTTTTCTAAACTTCGAAATTAAAAGGTTAACAAGCCTTTTACTCTGGTTAAATCTTTAAACATGTGCCCAACAGGTCAGTGTTTATTTTGTTAACTGTGTAAAATTTTTTTGTCATTCAGTTCCAATGTAGCAGAAATTTGAGAAACTCTTATTTTGATTTCTATATATGTTTCTTCTTTTATTAACTTAACAATAGTTAGTCTAGTTTTTTATGAGTCTCACTGGAGACCATTTTTTAAATGACCTCAGTGTTTCCACTGTTAATATTTTGTCACAAAAGAAACTTATGTTTTAGGGTAGTGCCAGAATTCACCTTTCCTTCTCTTAGCCATCACACCCTGAACTGATAGAGGCCATTTATTTGTACAATTTATGCCTCTTTAGAAACACTTGCTGACCTGACTGAGTACAGTGGCACCCCCACTGTGGTTCTAGCTCTTCAGGAGGCTGAGTGAGGAAGAAGGATCACATGTTCTAGGCCAGCCTAGTCAACTTTGTGAGACCCTGTCTCAAAATTTAAAAAAAAAAAAAAGGCCTAAGGGTGTAGCAAGGTCATCCTGGGTTCCATTCCTAGCACTGAAAAGGGGGGGGGCACTTTGCCTAGGGGACTTGGGATGTGCTTCACTATGCTACTATGGAAAAGGTGGTGAGAGTCATACATTATATTCTTTCAGCACCATAAGGTATAACAAGAATTAATTTTAAAACTCAATTTAGTTGGGTTTAATTACAAAAACATTTCTCTCCATTCCTTTTGTAGCCCACAAGACGATCTGCCAGGTTGTCCACGGTAAGTGCCTTGAGCCTCTTTGCATCACATACATATTCCCTTCTTCCAGACCAAAGCAGCAAAAGGAAGATTAAGTTGGCTTTTCCCTTTAAAAATTTCCTGGAGTCACAATTTCTAGCAGATCTGACCCATGTTGCCAAGCAATTCACTTGATCAGATATGGCAATGAGAAATAGCAGCCAGCCCCACTGC
Source organism: Hydrochoerus hydrochaeris (assembly GCA_004027455.1). Classification (NCBI taxonomy): domain Eukaryota; kingdom Metazoa; phylum Chordata; class Mammalia; order Rodentia; family Hydrochaeridae; genus Hydrochoerus; species Hydrochoerus hydrochaeris. Next base: position 118,093 of record PVLA01001042.1, read on the forward strand.
CAAGAACATGAGGTCCAGGTTGTCGTTTGCTATTGCTGGACACCCAAAGCAAAGGAGGTCCATACAGCAAAGTCTTAGTCTTTATATCCTGTGTATGATATGCTGCAGTGGGCAGATTATGATTTTCTGTCCACAAGTTGTAAGTTAGAATGTTTTACTCCAGTATCAAATGTTCAGAAAGTTGTCTGAATCCATATGCTTTAGCCTAATTTTAGACTGAAAGTGTCTCTGAAAAAAAGTAGTCATTTTACCTTTCTCTCTTGGCATCTTCTCCGGTGGCTGATGTTCAAGGGAGAGATGAGAATTAGAATTAGAGCTGGGATGGACAGGTGTGGCCAGGGCTCTGCTGTAACCCCACTCTATTTCTCCCTTGCCAGCCTTGAGTGCTCTTTACTGGTTCTTGTGCTCTTCTGAGCAAACCAGCCTGATTGGTAGAAGATTTTGGTAAAATTTATGCAACCCCAGCTACCCATTGTGTATCTCCCCATACTAGGTGTTACAGTACGGATTCCATCCTTAACCCACATGTGGTACTTGGAAGTGGGTAATTAGGACCTTTCCCAAATTCAAAGCTGGGTTGGGCTGAGCCAGTGTTATTTACATGAGTCTCTTAGGGAAGCAATGTCAGAATCACAATGAAGGCTTAGAACTGGTGGCACTGCTGTAAGTATCTAGCCAATTAAAGGAGTATCCCTTGTAAGTCAGATGTAAACCAAAATTTCAAAGAAGACTTTTCCCGAGTACCAGGAACCAGCAATACAGCAATGATCCACTGAGATCATTCTGAGGCAGCAGGATTATAGACTATAAAAATCTGCTTTCTTGGTCTCATCAAAGACTAACTCCTGAGTCAGGGTGTAAGGTCTGTCTTACAGGAAGTAATATAAAAGGATATTATTTTCTGTAAATGAAAAACACATGTATATTAATATAATATGGCAAAACTCAAAATTTTTTTTAAATCATGAAAATTTAGAGCCATAAAAGCTGCCATATTTAGGAAATGAACTACAGATTTAGGATTCAAGAAGATTAGCAAAAAACATTCCTTCAGTTTTTTTATTTGAAAGGTAATCTTTAACAGTGGATCCTCTAGAATCAAACTGTCTGTGGTTTCACCGTATGAAAAGGGCCAGATTCAAAAAGAACCTGAACCCTTTAGAGGCACTGGGGAGAACCCTGCATTTTTCTCCACAGGAGGAGACTCTGGCCAGTGTTTTCTATTTGAAAACCAAGCTTCTACTGTTGGAAGAGATGTACATTTTTTTTTCTTAGCTCTTTGACAGAAACAATTTCCTTAAAATAAATACCGAAAATCCATGGTTTAAACTGGTTGTTTCCCACATCTTCAAGGTGCCACCTGGTCTAAGTCACCTGGTGACCAGGTCTGAGGTTCTGGAGGGAATGCCACAGCCACAGGGTTTGGCTGCTGCTCCTGGGAATGGGAGGAGGACCACATGAGACAAGAGAAAAATAGTTTCTTAGGCTCTTTGGCCAATAATATCTGTAAATCCTTAAACTTTTAAGAGGCCAACAATGAACATGTTGTCACTATAATCATTTTTTGGGGGGGTTTGTTTTTGTTGTTGTTTTTAGGACAGTCTCACTGTGTAGTTCAGTGGCCTTGAACTCACCTTGTAGCCCAAGCTGGTCTCGAACTTGCAGTGATCCTCCTACCTCAGTCTCCCCAGTGCCAGGATTTCAGGCATGCACCACCATGCCTGGCTTGTCACTATTATAAAAAAGCACTAGATATGAATGAGCCCAGTGTCTGGGTGGGCCAGATTCTCATCTTCAGCTGGTGTTGGAGAGGAGGAAAATAGGAAGAAGCTCGCCTAAAGAGTCCGAGATGTGTATCTTACGGGGAAGGACTTAGAAGTGGTTTTAGCTACTTCCTAGACAGTAGTCTTCATTACCAGATGTGCTTTGCCTGTGATTGTGCTGTGATTTCTAGATTGTTGAGAAGGCCAGTGCACCCAGAAATCATTGGAGTTCTTTGGCCAGAGGCCTGAGTCATTCCTGCTGTACTGTAAAAAATGGAAGTACAGAGACAGCAGTGATGGAAATTTAAACCTGTTCCCAGAATTACTGTATTCTGGATCAGGGAATCACAAGCTAGCTTCCCCATAGCACCTGGCATTAACCTGGCATGATGAAGAGAATTGTGAAATTCTGCCGTCCTTATCTGCTGCCTGATGCTGAATATAGGCTGAGATGGGCTTTGAGTAAACAGTCTCAGAATAAAGCTGTCTTTTGTCTTTTATGTTCCTCTTGGTGTTGATAATTGTCCTTGTCTGTATTTGTATAATTCACATTATCTTTGCAGAAACCTGCTCCACCAAAACCTGAACCTAAACCAAGAAAAACATCTACTAAGGTAAGAGAGAATCCCTTCTTCCTCCCATCTTTTGCTTTTTAAACAATGAATAGGGCCAGGGATTTAGCTCAGAGGCATAAGCACCTGCCTTGCAAGTGCATGGTCATGAGTTCCCTGTACCAAAAGAAATTTTAAATGATAAAAAATAAACAATAAATAAATTATGATGCCATACCCAAAACTCATCCAAGAAAAGACCACATTTAATGATTTGGGTTAAAAAAAATGGTACCACAGCCAGTTGTAATGGTGCATGCCTGTAATCCCAGCACTCAGGAGGGCGAGGCAGGAGAAATGCCATGAGTTCAAGGCCACCCTGGGCTACATAGTTCAAGGTCAGCCTGAACTACATAGGGAGATCCTATCTCAAAAATAAATAAATAAATAAATAAATATCATTACCACTGTTTTGGGTTTTCTTAAAAAGCATAAGGCATTTTTATGATTCAGCAGGAGTGTTTTAATTTGGTTCATGAGCCACAGGAAATTGAAGCAAGTTGCTATGAGAAGCCCCGTGTCCACAGGGGTGCTGGCAGCAGCTTGGGTGGACTAGGACTGGACCCTAGCAGTGCTGTGGCCACCAGTACAGGGTGTGGCAAGGGGCATTGGACCTCATGTAGAGGGCCAGTCTGATGGTTAATGATAGCAATATAGCCATTAATACCAACAGTAATACTAACCTTTATGTTGTGCCACTGTCCTGATTGCTTTTCTCATGTAATCCTTGCATCGTCAAACCTGTTGAAATACATTACACACAAATAACCTGTTTTGCAGACTGAAGTACATAATAATCAGGAATTGTACCCAAAATGACTTTTCTGCACTCTGCCCTCCAGAGTATCATCTCTGTTGTGAACTGTTTGAAACTGCGTATAATGTTAAAAGTGATTTCAAAAGTGGAGCTCGGTTCTGTGGCTTTTAACATTAGGAACTTTTCTTCATCCAGTCATTCATTTTCAAGCACTGTTTTAGCCTTCGAGTCGTGCAAGCCATGTCTGCATGGGAAAGGGTCTCACCGGGTTTCTCCCTATCTCTGCCACCCTCTCCATGGAGACTGCTTCTCTCCAGGAGAGGTGGTCCACAGTAGCATTGTCCACAGAGGGAAAGCAGCCTGCTACTTTTCACAGACTGTTTTCACAGACTCAGTAACACAGTTGGAACGCAGCAAAGTTGGATTCCCATTGTCCCTTGAAGGCCTCCATTGTGCCTGTTTCTGTGGTTCACCTTGTGTTTGAAAAGTGTGATTTTAGCCAACATGAGAATGGTGTCTAACATGATCTTCCCTGTGCTTTGATTTCTCTGTTAGAAAGAACCTGGAACAAAGATTAACAGAGGTGCTAAAGGGAAGAAGGAAGAAAAGCAGGAAGCTGGAAAGGAAGGTACTACACCGTCTGAAAATGGTGAAACTAAAGCTGAAGAGGTACTTTCCCAACTATCTCCCACTGATTGAATCAGTGTCTTAAAAGAAATTGCTTGATCCTTCAGCCAGCGATAGCACGTTCATAATGTCTCTTTTTATTGCCTGTAATGTTATTGCAGATCCACATCTCTCGCTCAGCTGTTAGTGTCTCAGCCTCCAGAAGTACCCCACCCAGCACCCTGTCAGTAAAGGGGCAGATTGAAACAGTGAGAGTTAAGGGTACAGTAGAAAATTCTGCATGTTTGCAGTGACTAGAATCAGATAGTAGTGTGGTGCTTTTATTATGAACAGTGGGGAGTTTCAGGTAAGGGCTTTTGTGGTTGTTTGAAAAGCAGAAAGCAAAAAATGCGGCAGATTGTCACCATAATATATCCCTGCCTTGTCTGTTCTCCACCCAGAGTTGAATTAGGTTTGCAGTAGAGATGCCAAATAACACAATTAGAAGTGTGTGTACACTTTTATCATTATTATTATTATTATTGTAGTTTTAGTAATAACTGTATCTTTTTCTTTATTTTTCACAGGCACAGAAAACTGAATCTGTAGATAACAAGGGAGAATGAATTGTCACAAAAAGTTGGGGGTGATTTTATGTAACTCTTGGGACACCTTTTAAAAGCTATTTTTACCAAGTATTTTGTAAATGGTAATTTTTTAGGACTCTACTAGTTGGCATACAAAATACATAAGGATGGACATTTTACTCTCATAGTCATGCTGTTTGGAAGTTTTCATCATTATCAAGTAAAATAAATATCATCTTAATATTGGAAGCTGTGTACCAAGCTGATTGAGCAGTCCATGCACCTGCTTTAAGAATTTAGTCCTGTGTATAAAGTGGTGTTTTTACTGTGCATATTTGAATTTTTCACGCAATTTTTCTAGAGCAATAATAAGTGGTGCTTTTGTACCTAGGTTTTATGTGATTTTAATGAAACATGGATAGTTGTGGCCACCTGCTGACTATTTGTGGTTTAAAATAAAAGGTTTTCCTGTCTGCAAAATACCTGTCTCTTAGTATCTTTACTAAATTTTAGAATGTTTCATATTAGTATTGAAAATGACGGGGAAAATTTCAGCAGTCTGTCATACAGTTATTTAATTTTCTGGCCTTTAACATTATTATTTTTGTAAAAATTATGCTAGTGTAGAAAAATTGCATCCAACTCACTTTATGGCAGAAGTGGCAATACACAATAAAACTTAATTAAAGTACTAATGTTTTAAAAGTTCTTAAAAATAAGATAAAGCTCTGCTAAAACATATCTAGTTTCAAAAAATTAAGAAAGAAAAAGCCTATCAATGTGGGCTCATCTTTGAAAATCTCCCACTTTCAAAATAAGAGTAACATTCATACTAAAATGCTTTCCCATCCATACTAAAATACTTACCCATTCTTTGAGGACTTCACCCCTTTGAAAGGTCTTCATGCAGTATGACCACACTGTGGTTTTACCATCAGCTGAGAAGGGAGTTGGCGGAGATATTATTAGGGCTCCCATTTCTCGGCTAGGAAATGGGAGTATGGGTAGAATGTGATGTGTACTGGAAGGGGAAAAAACAGGCATGAGTCGCCTTCTGAATTTTAAAGAGTGTCCTTCTCTCTGTGGAAGGACATAGGAAGGCCAGAAACAGAGAAATTATTCTGTAAATATAATTTTTTGTTGTTTGTGTTCTTCATGAGATTGGTAAACTATGTAAGCTCCCCAGGGAGGCTGAATTCTCTGGATTCTGTTTAAATGAAAACTAGCATCTTTACAAACACAAGAACTGCTCAGGGAATCCTACAAAAAAGGGTGCCATTTGTCAGGGCTTTCCATGCTTTTAGGTCATAGTTGTCAAGAAAATAAAGTCTTTTCTCCAATGCATATTTTGTGACTAAGAATTTAAGCATGTATCATTGCCCTATGTCTGTCATTAGTCAGTTATAGATATCAGCTGTATTAAGCCCAAAATAATCTTATCTCTAGTTTCCTGGGCTTCTGATTATGAAGTAGGCCATAATTTATGAGTTTTGGATATGCTGAAAACCACTTGGACTCGGAAAAAAATGTCTGATATCCTGAGAACACGTTATTAAACATATGTTCAACATGCTGTTACTACACAGTGGAAATACAAGTGGGAATTGAAAAGTAGGGTGTGTGTTTAAATTTTTAAATTACAGTAAAAGACATTGTTATTAATTCCCCTCAGAATACTCTCCCTCACTTGAAGCACATTTATTCCATCATTCTTGCCACTTTCCATAGCAGTTCTGCAAGTTCTCTTTCAGGAGTGTCTTTACATAAGGTGTGACAAAAAAAAAATAAAATACAGTAAATGCTGTTGGCAAGTGCCATCTAATGGAAAGGCAAGCTCCTAAAAATTTAGGTGTGTCCTCTCCACCTGATTCACTGGATCTCTGGTATCTTGTAACTTCTCATTCTTCCTCAAAATCAAAATGACCTCAAGGTAGTTTTAAATCAATTCCGGACATCAAGGCAGCCATGATATAATGAACCTTTATAGTATCTCAATGCTGATGGTAAAACTGCAGTAAATATTGTTATACACAAAATTTTGCCTGCTTATATATTTCTGCTCAATTGAGTAATATCCTAAAAATGCAATGTCTGAATCAAAAGAAATGTACATTTGACATTTTGATTGCTGCCACAAAAGCTCATACCACTTTCCATTCCCATCAACAGCCTATGAGTGTCATCTTATCCTACTCTTGCCAGCACTATTATTTTGGCCAATCTAGTAAATAAAAAATACATCTGCTTTATTTTTACATTTATTTTATTACTAGTAAAATTGAATTTTTCTTGAATTTAATGGCCATTTGAATTTCTTCTGGGAATTTGATTTTTTTATATTTTTCTATTGAAGAATCAATATATTTTAAATAATTATTTATAATGACCATTCATGCCATGAAGTTTACTTCAGACACAGTGAACAAGAGTTCTGTGTAGGCCATTCATTGGTTTATGTCTGTTTAAGTATATGGGTTTTACTGTCACATAGACAATGCATGTGAATATGGTAGAGCTGACAGCTACCCAAAATAACCTAGGAATCTCAGATGGGTACTACAGAACTTCACTCCTGATAAATACAGTGCCAAGGTACCATAAGGAAGATATAAGAATACCCCTCTACCACCCCAAAGCTACGCCACTGATGAATTCTCTAAGGGATACCTTTTATCCAAGACACTCACTTGCTAATCTGGAAAATCAACCCTGTGAATCCACAATAACTTTATTTCAAATGGTGTCCCATAGAATTGAACTGCATTGATTGTACAATCAGAAGTGGTAGTCTGCATATCTAAAATTCTCCCAGAAAGGTGTGCAGTGGATTCTAGTGGAATAAGAATGGGCTTTTAAGAGGCACATGGCCCTGAAATTCCCAATTATAAGTTCTGTGATAAAATAATCTGAACCAAAAGTCAAAATGGATCAAAAATCTGGTCTAACAGCTACACCATGTCATAAGCTTCCAGGTAGACATGCACATAATAAACTTGAAATAAGGTGTGAAATGAAAGTTTCTTTCTGTTCCCAGATTTTTGGAGACTTCTCTTGGCTAGAGGCACAAGTACTATCCCATATGCTGCCAACTGAGCAGGCTTAGAGAAGTCACCTCAATACTTACTATCACATGTTAAAGTGTCCCTTCCTTGAATATATTTCTCTTAATCATGAATTCCAAACTTTTATTCAAAACAGTGATTGTTAAATTTCAGAATAATTATGATTAATACAATAATAGAAGTTATTTAATACATTTATATAAGCTATCAATTTAGGTGGTAATTTATGAATAATTATTTTTAATATCTCATTTCTGTCCTCTAGTAAAAATAATTTTTCAGCACCAAATAGAGGCTCTGACTCACTTAAAACTATAAAGAGTACTTTGTGTTTATGACTGTTCCTTTTGAGAGAAAAGAAAGTCTGAAAGTCTAGTTCTAAAATTATATTTGCATGCGAATTCAGTGGTGATTTTTTTGAGGGTATGACACCAGAAGTACAAGAAGCCAAATAGAAGATAAGTTGTGTGACATCAAAATTAATAACTGAGAAAGTGAAGACACCTACAGATGGGAGAAAATATCTTCCAATTATATATCTGATTAGGGTCTAGAATCCAAATGCATAAATAATTTAAAAGACAACTCACTTTAAAAGTGGGCAAAGGATTTGAATGGACATTTCTCAGAAACGTACTGATGGTCGGTAAGCACATGAAGGAATGGCAAACATTAATCGTTAGGAAAATGCAGCTCATAACCATGAGAGCAGTTTATGCCCACTGGGATGGAATAGTAATAATAGGAAAATAACACATTGGCGAGGATGTGAGGAAATTTGAGACTTAATTCATTGTTAATGGTAATATGAAATGATGCATGCTTTTGGGAAAAATTTGACACCTCAAAAGATTAAAGTCACCTTATCACCTATCAGTTCCACCCCGAGGTATATAACTAAGAGAACTGAACATAACGCAAAACTTTGACATTAGGGTTCAGAAACACATTTCTTGCAATAGCTTAAAAGTGGGAACTGAGCTACGCATCTTTGACATTGTAATGAGTAGATAAAACACAATGCAGTAAGTCTATACAATGAAATAGTATTGAGCTGTGGAAATAAATGAAATCTGCTATCACAGAGATGAACCTTGAAAACTGTGCCAAGAAAAAGGAAGCTAGGCATAGACAGGCCACATCATTTGTTCCCATTTATAGGAAACATCCCAAGTAGGCAAATCTGTAGAGACTCAGAGGAGACTTTGCCAGAGGGTTGGGAGGGAAGAATGGACAGTGACAACTAGGGTACATGGTATCAAGGATAGATGATAGAAATGTTCTGGAATTAAATAATGATGCACTGATAAATATACTAGTTGACCACTGACTTGTACTGGTCAATAAAAAATGGCATTTTTATTAGGCTACTGAAAACAGGACTTAAAAGTTAGGAGACCTGTGTATAAATCCCAGCACCATTCCTCAGTGTGAAGTGTAGGATTAAGTGAGATAGTCATTGTGAAATTGGCTAGTGCACTGTCTAAAATACAGTAGGATTTTCCTAAAGTCAGTAAGGTAGGAATTGGATGAATACAAATGGGCTTGGTAGGAATTTTCTGGGGGTAAAGTCTCATGTTTGTCATAAAGGATCAGCTTTGAGTCAGTCTCCCTTAAACAGTACAAAAGAAAGAATTGTGCTTCACTTAAAAGGCAGTATGGGCTGGGGGCGTGGCACATCTCTCTAATCCTGGTACTCTGGGAGGCTGAGGCAAGAGGATAGCAAGTTGCAGATCAGCCTGAACAATTTAGCAAGGCTGTGTCTAAAGGCCAGGGATAAAGCTCAGCAGCACAGCATCTGCCTGACAAGCTCAAGGTCATGAGTTCAATCCCCGTTACAAAAAAAAAAAATGCTAGATAGCAAAGACAAAAGGTCTAGCTCAGTGAGAAGGCCCTGAGTTCAATCCTCAGTACAACCACTAAAAAAAAGGAAAGAAAAAAGAAAGAAACCTGGCAATCTCAATGGCTTAAATCAACTCAAGCAGGACTGCCAGGGTCAAGTCCTTCCTTTGTTACTGTGACAACCATGGACAGTTCACACAGTCCCTCTTAACTTTGCGCTCCCATCTGAAAATGGGAATAAAAATTGTACTTAACACTGAAGGGTATTATAAGTGTTAAACAATACAAAGTAAGTGTTCAGAAAGTATTGATTTTAATCAAAATGAAGAGAGGGTGAAGGTCTGGCTCTAGGAGTACAGGCAACATTGATTCATTTTCTCTTAGGCTGCTGGGCCTGACTCAGTAGAAACCTAATAAATACCTGTTGAACCAAAACGTGGTCTTCAAGGAAAGAACCAGGCCTACAGTTGATACAACTGCCAACTCCATCTCCAAATTAATTCCAACTGAATGACATACCCCAAACATATGAACTACAGTTTTGCCCGGTATTCCTTGGAATCAATGCAAAAATTAAACTGTATCATTTGGTTTGTATTTGCCTAAAGACTTTTAAAACACTAATCCTATAACTTTAAGAACCTCTTGTGATAATACCTCTCTAACTTGTGAACACATAATTTACCTTTGATCTAGACCTAACTTCACTTTTCTAGAAAAATTGTCTGTAATACCTTTCTAGTTATAAAGTATTAACAATCTAATGGAGAATAGTCTTGCAGAGATAAAAGTCATGAATCTCAAGGTGGCAAGAACCCCCAAGGTCATCTCCTCCCTCTGCGATGCAATTTAAGAGTCCCCATTACAACAGGACCAAGCAAATGAGTTGCTCAGACCAATTGAACACCTTCAGTTTTTCAGAAACTCTGACCCCAATAGCTCAGAAAGAATGTGCCTTCTAATGGAAGAGGCAATAATTATCTCCTGTTGCTTCCAGTGACTGATCCCAGCTCTGCCAGGATTGAGAATATTTGAATTATTTGACTCTTCCCTAGCAACTCTTCAAATATCCAAAGACATCTATCATGTCATAGCCTATCTGAAACTTTTCTCTTTGTCCCACCCATCTTCATAGATTACACCCCTAAGACATAAATCTCTTTTTAAATGTAATGGATTTATATGACCTGCTTAAATTCAGACAATTGAGAAATGGGAGAAGAAATTTTTCAGAACAGTCTTGTTAGGTTGAACATAGAAAGTGCCTATATTCTCTCCTCCTTTGGACCTGCAAAGGCAGCAATTTCATGTAATTTGACTCTTTTCTCCAATTTCCCCCCTTTGTGAATTTTTATTAGTATATCGTCTATGAGCTCAGCATCTATGAGCTCATCCTGAGCTCATAACTGATATATTTTACCAGGCAAACAGTACTCCATGATAGCACCTAAGTCTGTCTGCCAGGTCATATATTCCTCAAAAACATTTTGATCATCTAAATATCTGGCATATGGAAGGCAGTAGGGACTTGATGGTGAGAAGCTGAGTTCCCTTGCTCTTATGGAGCTTTGAGTCAACATTAACTACATAGTAACATGTATGTACATTCACAAGAGCCATTACAGAATCCTAATCTCTTCCACAAGTAAACTCTTAGTGTCATTCCTGTAATGGATTTCATTTTGAGAGCTATATTTCAGCGACCCTAACAGATGTTAGTAATAAACAAACCCACAAGAAACCAAAGAAGTTAACATACTAAATAGCATTTTTAAGTTGTTGCTATAGAGTGCCTGCCAAAAATGATTATTTGGATTTGGCTTAATTAATGTTTAGTTGTATTTCCAAGAAATAATTAGCCTCGCAGCTTGTGGCTCTTCCACTGATAATCATTTTAGATTAGAAAGTTCCGGACAGTCACACAAATGACCAGTGGAAATTGGCCAAACAGGTAAGAGAGTTTTAGGGGGAGGGACGTGAGACAGGTGGCCTGGGTTGGGAAGCACAGAACTAGGACTGCCTTGGTGATGAAATGATACAGTTTTCTTCTCAGGGCTGAGTATCCTTTGAATTCCAAAAGGATTTTTTTCTACACATTTTTTTAAACTTTAAAAACAAAAGAAGATAGAAATGATACAGAATTTCAAAACAAAATAAGAAATTAACAATAGTTAATATATTACATATTATCTTTTTTTAAGACTTCAAAGCAATGTAACAGGAAACCATGATTACCATAATATATCCCATTATATTCAAAATAGCTGCATAACCCGAACCCTAACCCTAACCCTACCATCTGACAGCATAAAATCTAACAAAACAAGACAGAACAAAGCCAAACCTAACAAAATTGTGTAAACAATGCAGGAGTTCAAGACTATAAGAAATTGACAATAGTTTCCACCTTTCCCTCCTAGGTATTTCCTCCCCTTTGCCCTTCCATTAACTATTTTGCTTTTGGATCCCATTAACTCCTTCTGTTTCTTATGCTAGAGTTCATGCATATGAGTTCAAACTGTTTCAGCCATGAAAATGATCTCCAGCTGAGTCCATTTACCTACCGGAGGCTTGAGATTATTCTACTTTATAGCTGGGTAGCTTTCCACTGCATGAAAATACCGTATATTTCTTATCCATTCTGTGATTGATGGGCAAGTTATTCTTGCTTTTTTGATTGTTTGTTTGTTTGTTTTGGTCTCCTGTCACATGAAACAATTATTTTCTCTCCTTTGATTTTCAGTCCGTGAATTTCCAGTTAAATGTGTTTCTTGTTTCTTGATCACTCTCCCTGTGTTTCTTTTTATTGCTGACCTGAGGCCATCTACATTAATGGTTACAACCAGCATACATTGGTTTGTCTCTGTCCTGCTATCCTCCTGTTACTGGCCCTCCACTTTTCCCCTTCATTCAATTGCCTGCCCTGTTTGGTGATCTTCCTTTGCTGCTGTTCCTGGGACCATGGTTATCTTTCTCTCTCTCTAGAATATCCTTTATCACTGTCTCTTTTCTCTAACTACTTTTAATATTCTATTCTTGTGCTGAATTCCTGGGATCTTGATTATTATATGTCTAGGTGTAGATTTACTTTGGTTATGGCTAGTTAGATTCCTATATGCCTCACTTATCTGCATGCCAGATCCATTTCCCATGTTTGGGAAGTTTTCTTCTATTACTTCTGTGAATATCCTTTTAATTTCATTTGTGTTGATCCCTGCTTCTTCACCTACACCTATCACTCTTAAATTATGCTTCTTTGCATCATCTTGCAGTCACTGAATTGTTATTTCCTGATTCCATGTCATTTTTAAGAGATCTTTCCTTTCACAATCACTAGCTGCAATCCTACCTTCAAGGTTTGAAAGTCTATCTTCAGTCTCTTTCAAGCGGTTTTGTCAGCTTTTGATTGAATCTTTAATTTCTTGCATCTCTCTTTGAATCTGTTTCATGCATTGTAATTCCTTTATACATTCATTTAAGGTTTCCATCATTTTCCTATGCTCCTCTTTTTTGTCTATGTCTTCTTTCAGTATATTTGTGATTTCTTCTTTTACCTGAGACATTATTTCTGGTTTGACTGCTTTTACAATCTCATGAAGTTAATGTCATGGTTTATGTCAGCAGCCCCCAAGCCTCATGCCTTTGCATTATGCATTTGTGTTTGGTTCACGTCTAGCGCTTGGATTGGGGGTGTGAGTGCTACACCAGCCTAGGCGTTTTCTTACTTCATTTGCTATCCTCTCAGAGATTTCAGGTGTGTGACTTTCACTTTCTTCCATGACTGCATCTCCCAAAATTATTCTGTATAGGTTAAAGGTCTGAGTTTGCCTTTTGTTCCTTCATCTTGACATTCTCCTGGGTTCCTCCTGACCCAGTTGGTTGTGGGACCCCAGGCACTTCCCATATTGGCTGTTCCCATGTTGGCTGCCCCTAGGCAGTATAGGGGGATGAGACAGGCACCTGGGTTCCTCTAATTACAGATTACAGATTTACAGGGAGATAGCAGGATGTGAAGCAGGCTTCTTCAAACCTATTGCAGCTGCACCGTGGCTTTGCTGATGATCAGGGGTGCATGGGTGTGGGGCTGCTTCTCAGCCTGTGTGTCTACACTGGGACTCCCATGATGGTAGCAGACACACAGGAGTGTGTTTTCCTGATTTTGCTAGTGGGTGATGGCTGCCTGAGGGAACCAAGGGCCTCCAGTGGGGGCCTACAGATGTACAGGGCTTACCTGGCTGTGTGTCCCTACTCCTGCTGGCTGCCTGCAAGAAGGAGACTTCTGGTGGCAGCTCCCTGAAAGTGAAGGCAAATCTGCTGTTTCTCTATGCCCATGCTGGCCACCTGTAGGATATGGTCTTTAGGTGGCAGCACACAGCAGGCAGAGGTAGATCTGTCTGTCTCCCTCAATCCGTACTGGACGCACAGAAGAAAGGGCCTTCTGATGGTGCCCCGCAGGCAGAGGCAGATCTCCTGCTTCTCTCTGCCCACGCTATATATTGTTACCTTAAAAGTAGTTGTTCAGATTACCAGATTTAGGCACAAAATATTGTAGCACAATTTGTAATACCTCAATCTTGGAAACAACTCAAATGCCCATCAACCACAAAATGGATAAAAAAGATATGGTCTTTTTATACAATGGAGTACTATTCAGCTATAAAGAAGCATAAACCTGAGGCTTTATAGGTCAATGGATGCAACTTGAGACCGTATGCATAAGTGAAATAAATCAGGCTCACATGTGAAAATATATTGTCTCTCTAGTGTAAAAAAACAGAAAGAGTAAATATTCAAATGAATTTGTTTGTGTTTGTTTTTCAAGAATTTTGTGAAATCTTAAAAGCAAAAACTAAATCATAAGGTGATTTAAAAATATATTTTCACTCTTTGCTGGAATTCAATTCAAGAAATTGGTACTTAATGAACTCTTAAAAACTTATTAGTGGGCTGGGGATTATTAGCTCAGAGGCATAAGTGCCTGCCTAGCAGGCATGAGATCATGAATTTGATCCCCATTACCAAAAAAAAGAACACACCTTGTTGGTGTATCATATACAAAGCACCCATGAGCTATAGTTAACAAGTAACTGTTAAGCAACTCTTGTACTGAATTCTGGGTTATAAAGCAATCATAGTACAAGAAGAGATGTAATTTTTTACTTTGCTTTTACAAAACAAGATGAGTTCCTGACTGTATCTACTGCTGGATTTTTTTTAATGAAAAAAATTTCAAAACAAAACAGTCGAGAACAATAGTTAATACACTGCATATTGTCATCTCCATAGTAGTTACTCAAAATATAAGATAATGTCATAAAAAACTCTCCAAACAATATTAGCACAAATCTTCCTTCTCAATGAACTAAGAGAAATTAGTAGTATAACTATCTTGTATTTTTTTCTTTTTCCCTTCCTTCCTTTCCCCTTTTCCCCACCTAATACCTAATGCCACTTTACTTTTGAACAGTTTCTTCCCATTTCACAATATCTATTGTATATTTTGGATCTTATTTACTCTTTCAGTTTCTCACACCTGGGAGACAATATGATATTTACACATGTGAGTTTGATTATTTTGCTAATGAATATGGTCTCAAATTACATCCATTTACCTGTAAATGTCTCAAGTTTATTCTTCATGGCTGAATAGTACTCCATTGTATAAAGAGATCACATCTTTTTTAATCCATTGATGGGCATATGAGTCGTTTCCAAGATTTAGCTATTACAAATTATGTTGCTATAAACATGGGTGCACATATATCATTGTGGTATGTTTTTAATTTTTTCAGGAATATACCTACAAGGGGAATAGTTGGATCTAATAGAATCTCTAAATACTAGTAGTTCTTTTTTCTTTGAGAAATCTCACTATTGATTTCCTCAGTGGTTGCACCAGTCTACACTCCTACCAACAGTGGAGAAGGGTTCCTTTTTCCTCACAGCCCTGCCAGCATTTGTATTTGGTTGATTTCTTGATGATAGCCATTCTTTCTGGAGTGATATGGAATATCAGTTTTGTTTTAATTTGCATCTCTAGAATGATCAATGATGTTGAACTTTTTTCCATATATTAATTTGGCTTTTTTATGGTAACATTGAATATTAATTCATCAAAACTGAGATGAATTAAAACCCCTTGTCAAGTAACAAGCTTCTACTCTGTGCACCATGATGAACAGAAATAAGTGAAACTGTACTGATTGTTTCTGCCTTTCCTGTTGCCTTCTTGTACCACCTTTCTTGGCCTGTACTTTGTGCTTATTTTCTTTATGCTGTGGAACATTGTTTCTGTGTTTATTTCCATCTCTAGAATTTGAGCCTCTGAAAGTAAGGTCAGTTTTACAGATTGTGCCCTAATTCCAGATATAGGAGCTCTGCTCAGTGATTAATTCCAGATATAGGAGCTCTAATCAGTGATTTTGTATAAATACTTAATGCTGATAACATAAGTAATGGGTTGTGATAACTCCTATTCTTACCCACTTCATGGGATGAGGAAATGTAGGAACAGAGAACAAAACTGCCCAACATCATACAATGAGTAAGTGGTGCAATTAGAATTTAGACCCTGCTCCAGAACCTGTATATCTTTTTGATAAGGAAGCAAATTTAGGCATATAAGTAAAAAGAACTCCAGAGTAGCTTGGTCAAGGGAGCATGATTGGCTCAGTCCTATCCTCCGTTCTCCAGCTGCAGTTCTTTCTAACAGTGAACTTTCACAATGAGGACTCTGAGGCAGAGAAAGACTCAGAGATGGTTAATACTACACACTTTGCTTTCTAAGGCCACTGAATGGACTAATTAATTTTACAAAAAAGTCCAAGAGTTCTAAGAGAATGGTCTTCCTCATTAACTTCTCCCTTATCCAAGTAACCAGACACATTTTCTGGCCATTCCAGTTAATAGCAAGCTTGCTATAAAACTTCAGTGGCATGGAAGAATGCTTAAAAGGGGAGTACTGTCCCACACCTCTCTCCACTAATTGATAGTTGACAGTAATCCAAATTTAAATAGCATGGACTTCAGAATTCCAAAATAGTGGCGGTGAAAATCTCAATACCCTAAAGAAATTTTCTGAGAGGTCTATCTAATAAGTACAGCTTCTGCCTACTTTTTCTTCTGTGAAATCCAAAGTAAAATTTCTAATTTTAATAGAGCATAAGTTTTTAAGACCTTGCATATGCTTAACAATATTTTAAAACAACTGGTTTTATCTGCATTCAATTTCAGTCAAAGCATCACAAAAGCTTACAGATAAATGGTCCTATATAGGTGCAAGCAGAAAGTGTGAATGACCCACTGCCATAGTCACCGCATTGGACATTAGTTCTTTGAATATGTGCACTGATGTGCAAACACTGCCCTTATGCAGGTTGTGAGTAACTCATTCTTCCCTCTCCATCCCCAAAAAGCCTGGGGGAAGCAGTGCATCAGTGGGGGAAATTAGGCAATGCCAAGGCACATAAAAACCAGAGAAATTCAAGAGATTAAAACCTCTGGTGCTGCTTTATTCTGCTAAATTGAGCTTAATCGCCAAACAAATCTCTAAAATGTGTTAGTTTATGTCTATGAAATTATGTAAGTAGTTCATATTTCACCTAAAAAAAGCACAACTCCAACCATTATGTTTCGAGATTATGCTTTGCTCCAATCTCCGTATTTTTATTTTTTTCAATCATTAAAGAAAATTTAATCCTAAAACATAATTACTGTCAAAAACATTATTTAAGAAAAAAATGAAACAGAACAAAGTAGAAAACAAAACAAAACACCACTAGAGGAAAAAAAAAGTGTTTATAGTGTTCTTCATCTATAAAATAAGAAAAATAAGAATGTATAATTAAACAGGCCCAATGAGAATAAAGTAAGTGAGTATCAGAAAACCTGGCCTGGAAAAAGAAGAGACTCTGTCTTCTTTACAAGTAATGCATGTCTGTGTGGCCGTTCTGGGGGCAGAGAAAATGAGACAGAAAGGAGAGCTGTGTTTCCATAAGTTCCAGCTAAGTATGTTATTCAATAGTTTATTTTCATCATATGAGTTTTTGATTCCTGCAGACTTTGAAGTTTGCCTCAAGGGAAAAAACTGAATTGGGACTCTTTGTGACTAGAATCTTTGGCCTGGAAGTTTGGCGCCTTCAGTTGTTTCTCATGCCAAACTTTTGAGATTCTGTTCCCATTCCAAAAGCTGACAGGAGCTTCCTTGCAAGTTCCCCTGAAAGAAATGAATGAGACTAAACTCCAACAGATTTCTGCCTTAATAGACCCTTAACTAGCCTAATAAGCTTGATGAACCAGTAATTTGAAAGGCAGAATGTAGAGTGCAGCAGCCCCACCTCTACAGAGGAAACCTGAAGGGCCTAGTGGATCACGCAGCAAACAGGACTAGTTTTGAGGTGGTCTAGATGCCTGAGAAAGCCTGCAGTGAAAGGGCTGTGGAAAAGCTGCTGCCATCTTTTGGCTGGTTCCTTGGGAAACATCGACTTTGAGCTTGGAAACACGTAAAATTAAAAGTTTCACAATGTCAAACCTAGTAAGCATAACATATTCTATCACTGACACCTTCAGAATTAAAAAAGGAAAGAAAAATTTAAGGTGGTTATAAGTAGCTCCTTTCTAGCTCTAAAGCAAGGGGGAAAAATGACTACAATTGAAAATGATATTAAATAATGACCAGAAGAATCTAGGTGAACTATACAGAGAATTTCCAGGATTCTTACAGCAGCTATATTCAACTCTATGAGATCTATCTACTTACTTAACAAACATTTGATAATATCCTCTCCTGTCCTAGAATACAGCTCAGGATAATTTCAAAAACTCAGTATACTGCATTCATTGTAAAATGAATAGTAATATATAAGAAAAGTAATTTATAATAAACAACATATATAAATATCAGGGCATGGCTTCACAAGAAGATATAATAAGATATATTGATACACAAAATAAGTTTAGATTTAAGAAAAATAAGATAATATTATACAGTGGATTATTATACTGGAAACTCTGAAATCAGAGATAAATATATCTATGAATATGCACACAATCACAGTGTTACACTGTTGTACTGGGAACTCAAACACCTCAAAAGACATTGCCACTGGTCACTTGATTTTCTGAACTCACACAGTACTTGTTAAAGTTCTTGAGACAAGTGCCACTGCTTGCTTAGAAGGAAAACAACTCCTCCAACTTCAAAGACCTAGTCAGCTCCTTGGACACAGGGCAGAGATCCTGGCTTTGATAAGTCAGAATCAGCAGAATACTCAGGACCCCCAAGATAACACACTCAACTCCAGACAAACCTCAGCATCTTTACAGCCAACGAGGTGATCCCATTCTAAGAGTCTACAAGTGATCTTTGCAGAAAATGTCAGTGGCATAAGTCCCACTAACAGCCCTCTGTCTTGGGCTTTTTAAGCCCTCCACTTATAATTTAAGTTACATTTGTAAACAAAAAACATTCTCAGTAGCAACTATAAAAATATTTAATACATTTATGAACAGTTTGTATTTCCTGTCTAGAAATACTGAGAAAACCCTCAGTGGAGTAAGTTTAGATTCTGGGCTCAGAAACAAAGTTTTCAGAAATAATCTCCCAGGCTTTGGTGACAGAAATAAACAGGTGGTCAGCTGGAAAGAAAAATCTTTGTCTATCATCATACCATTCTGAATGCATGGGCTCTGAGCTGATTTCTCAGCTAAACTGGTAAAATGCCTGGGAATACAGGTGCCATGAGCTTAAAAAGAAAAACTCTTTCTTTAGGCAACAATAGAATTCATGAACTGATTCTATAGCATTTAGGCCTATAGTCTTTTTATTTCAGCTTTGTTATTTTTAATCTATTTTTTTAGAAATATTGTGAGATGTGTGAAAACAGAGCACCCAGCAACTCATCTTTGAAGATAAATGATGCATAACAAGTAATGCAAGAGTGCCCATATGAAAATGGATTATTATGATTTCCATGAAAGGCTAGTTTTTCTGCCTTTCATAACAAACCCCCCCACAAAAAACCCAAGTAAACGAAAAACCATTGTTTTTGTTAACAAACATCTGCCACCCCCCTAAAAAGATGGCACATATTTCAATACTGATATTGTGTTGTAGTAAATTTCTGGAGCATAGTAAGTTAGTGATCACCTTGGATTCAAAATACAGATTCAGTATGAGGAACAACAAAAGGAAACAATTTTGTGGCTTCCATAAAAAGCATACATTAAGAAGATAATTTATAAAAAAAGTCAGACAATGGATTTCAAGATGAAATAATGAGTGTTAAATTCAGCCTTTTAATATCCTGAATCCTGAGTATCATAGAATGGCCAAATACAATTTTGCTTCAGATTTTCTTCTTTTATATGAGCATTTGTTTTAGGATAGTCAGTTGTTTATTTTTAGTTGGTTTCTGAAATTAAATGTATTGATTTAAAATGAGACAGTTTTAATAAGATATTGCTGTCCTTGTTATGTTTACATTTACATCTTAATCCATCATGTCCTCATGGAGTCCAAGAGCTAAAGAGTAACTTGAAGCTGTGCCTTTTTAGGACCAGGTGAAACGGCAGTTATCAAAGTAATAGGGTCAGCAGATGGCCAAACAGCTTTTTCTGCATTAGCATATGAAAAGGAATGTGAGAAAATTAACTGTGTATGACTCAAACGCAACTTATTTGCTTCTGGGTATGCATATTTCTGCAACCAAATTCATCTTTAAAAAATGCAACTCTTTGGGAATCCTGTAAAAATTCATTTCATGTTCTTGGTCATTAGTGTGCTTAATAATAAAATTTACTTGTATTTAATACTTACATTCCACCCTCTAGAGCTTTACACACATTATTGCATTTGTTCAGTAACCCTGTGAGGTACTGGTTCTCTTAGGTTCACTGCAGAGGGAAGAATGTACTTTTCAGTGTTTCATGTAAGCTGGTTTTTAGTACAAGGAATTGATGCTGACCAAAGTATTGGATGGGCTGAAGGGATAGGCTGGGCTTCCAGAAGCAATTCCCAGAGAAACACAGAACTGCACCATGAAGAAAGTCACTACTTCCAAGGAAACCAGAGCTCGTAAGTGCAGGAACACATCTGAGAGCAAGAATCCAGATTTTAAAAGGCTACTGCAGATGCCACAGCCAACACAGCCTATGACACTCCAGAAACTGGAAAAAGGATGCTAGAATCCTGCTGCAGATTAAACCTCACATCTCCAGAATTTTGTTTGCCAGCAGATCAACAGCCAAATGAGGCAAGATGATGGCCTCCTCATAGCTGCCTTCCAGATTTAAAACAAATTTATCATAATTATAGAATAAAAATCATAACTGAATCCCAACTGCCAAAGAGTAAGAAATGCAGATTTAGCTTTGCAGCCTCTTCTGGAAAGAACCAACCCTTGGACAAAGGTAGTGTTATGGTTTGTACGTCGTGTCAACTTGAGAAGTCCAGAAGCTTAACTCAGTGATTCAGCAGTTCTGCATCCTGGGGTGTAGAGGACAAGCCATTACTGGTCTAGGATATTGTTCACTGTGTCAATTTGAGAAGGTCAGAACATTAAGTGATTCAGCAGGAGGCCAGGGTCCCTAGTTTGTAACATCCTCAGCCCCTGCAAGAAGAGACCATGCATCTTGTATGAGCACTGCACCCACCCCAGGGGAGCAGCCTGCATACAATAAAAGGCAAATGAGGAGGGACTGATTGCTGCTTCTTCAGAGGAGCTCTAGTCTTTGTCTTCAGCTTGGACAAAGCCTTCTGGCTCCTGGCACACTGTTGGCCTGCCTGGGACTCATCAGCCTTCATCGCATTCTTCAGCCATCACAGACTCTTCAGCCTTCCATCATAGATTCTTCAGTGTTCTGTCAGATTCATCGGCCTCCTGAGATTAACTTGCACCGCGCATTGCAGTAAGCTCCAACCCTTGGGCTGGATCCTTTCCACCTCCAGTGTGCAGACACACGCTTCAGGCTCCCTCATCCAACTTTGTGGCTGAGCATTGTAAGCCAATCTTTTAATTCCTTATACATTTGTATATGTTGTGTTATATCTGTTTCTCTGATAAACCCTGACTGATACAGGTAGAATGTAGCCTGAGGAAGGAAATCCATATTATCCCAGGTGGATATAATTATTATCATCCTCAACCTCTCCTTGTGAGACAAAGAAACAGGCATAAAGGACTGCCCATGCAAGGCAGTCTGGTCTACAACCTATCACTTACTTAACCAGTAGATATAGTTACCGCCCACTGGTCAAGTTATGGCACTTTGCACTCACAGGTTAAAGGGAAATTCCAGCAGTATTGTTTGTCAAGGTGAAATATTTTAAAAATAAATAAATAAATCCAAAAAAATTAGACAACAGCCAAACCCCTAGTACACCTTGGACTCTTTCTGGCTTTTACAGTACCAGATGAAACCTACTTATTCAGATTCAGCAAAGCTTTGAATTTCTCCTTTTCTGAATCTTGGACTATAATTCCAGGTACAATTAAATAGTATTGAGGCACTGTTTGGAGCAAGAAAAACTAGGAATATTGAGGGATCCAACCCAGATGAATTCCTTTCATCATTAATTTCAAACCTAAACATCGGTACCTACTGCTGAAATGTATGAAGGTGCAGAGACATTGTAAAGCAAGCTCCAGAGTCTTCTTACCCTTTAGTCCAGAGCTTATATAACACAGACACTGCCAAATTTTACTCCACTCATTTACGTCCCTCTGGGTTTCCCTTTGTAGTCATGCTCAGACCTTGTGGATTTGTATGTGTTACTGAAAGTCGAGGGGCAGTGATGGACATTGCTCACAGTGTCTACTGTGCCTCCTGGGACAAGTAGACTATGTGTGGACAATGGTAGTGTCAAAGTAGAAGAGACATAGGCTGAATGACTGCCAACCACGATGATCTAAGGTGTGAAAACAACTCACCCTTACTAATTTAAGTCATCATGATAAGGTGCTGTTGATGACAACACTTAGAAGACTGGACATTTAGCTGTACATTTTCTTAGCAAAGGCAAGAGCTGATCTAGGAGATCTAGCCTTGGGGCAGAGGCAGGCTGGGTCAGATTTGTAGGGAAGCATGAAAAAACATGTTGCTAACATGATAACCTCCACTTAGTGGCACTTCATCTTCTCATGGATGTCATCTCATTCTTCATACACTCAAGAGTTCTCATTCCTTTTTTGTTTTGCTTCTGTTGTCTGGTCAGGGCAGTGAACCCAGACACTGTTGGAGAAGAGAAGAATTAGAGTTAAACAAAAGGAACTTTACCTCCAATTTCCAAGCCTTTTTCCCTCCTTAAATAGCTCCACCCATGGAAGAGTTATCCCTCCTGTGTGCTGAAATCAGAGATTGGAATCAGCTGCCTTCCCTCTAGGGTAGAAGCAGACCAGAGGAAAGATAGCAGGGAGAAGGAGGATGGATGCTATCCTTCTGGGATCACTGGTGATTACTGGGAAAGAAGGCAGTGCAGTTCACCTTATGTGCCCCAGAACACATGCCCTGCCTAAACCAGATTCTGCCACCCTAAGACGAAAACTGAAGCTCCTTTAAAAGACCGTTTATATACGATAGCAACTATGTTCATTGTACATCACTTTTAGCTGTTCATTAAACCAAATCCCCGGGGACATTTTATGCCAATGCTTTGGAAATTAGTCTTTGTTACTTTATATAATTGAAAACAATAAAGCTAAGTGCCTGTTACACTCTTGTGTAATTTGAAAGAGGGACTCTCAACCTCAGGTCCTATCTCTAGGCCCCTCAATGGCCTCAGAGGTAATGATGAGAAACTGCACCATTTTTATTATATCAGAAAACCTTATAGAAATGGGAATTTGACTTAAAGCTGTATGAACAACTAAAATGCCAAGTTTTTCATTTTTTTACTGAGATTACATCAGTTCAGTACAATACTTATCTCACAGGATAATTGATAATTGATTATTGTATTGTCTTTGGAAACTCTAAATAAGTCACTTAATGTATTTGATTAAAATAAATGAGATAAATTAATCACTCAATAAAACTTTCAAAAAGAAAAACCTTCAAGAAATAGGCTCCATGTAGAAAAAATTAATAGTGATTTACCTAAATATATCTAAAAAGCAGACACAACCCAGTGCCCATCAGCTGAAGACTAGATAAATAAAATGTAGCATATCTATACAATAGGTTATTACTCAGGCTTAAAGAAGAGTGGAGAATTTACACATATGATATGGATGAACCTCATAAAGCAATATGCTTAGTGAAAGAAGTCAGTCTTAAAAGGTGTATTAGATGATTCCACTTTGGTGAAATGTCTTTCAGGTGTAAATCTGCCTAGATGGGAAGTTGATTGGTGATTACCTAGGACTGAGATGGAGAAGAATGAATAAGGACTGGCAATAAGTATGAGGGTTCTCTTTAGGGTAATGAAAAACTAGATCTTGGTGGTTGTTGCACAACTATGTAAACATAGTAAAATCTATTAAATTGTACGCTAAAATTGGTAAATTGTATAGTATATAAATTACATATCAATAGAGTTATTAAAATTTTCCAGAATCATAAATGGAACTCCATAGTTTCCATTTAACTTTGCCTCAGATCAGCTTGAATTTATGGAATCTAATGGCCTGGGAGTAAAATTGGGAGCTTGGAAACTGAAGACAGAAACAAAGAGCAGCTGTGTAATCTTCCCTCCGGAGCAAAACCAGGACTACTCTCTGCTCTCAGACCTTTCCCTGGGCCTTTTCCTGCACCGTGTTCCTTCCTTATGGCTGGAGGCTGTTACCAGAGGCTGTTATTTCCACCCCCCACTCCCCTGAGGACTCAAGCTTCACACATCTCCACTTCCCTGAACAGTGTGTCCTGTGGCCCTTCTACCCCATTGAGTCCCCATCTCTCTGGGGAGTTTCTTCTTCCTTTGCAGTTAGTCTTACCTGGCACTAGATCTGTACATTGTAACATCTTTTCCTTTTGTTCTCTTGAGCTGCTTAGTAAGTTTTTTCTACCAAAGGCATCAAGTGGCACAAAAGTGTTCATCTAATTGTGTTTTGTAAGTAAACTGTGAAATTTTCAGAAAGTATATAAAAGTGTAAAGAAGAAAATGCAACTGTTGCCTAAATAATTTTTGTTAATATTTTGGCACATTTCTAAGATTTTATGAGTTTGTGCAGGGTTCATGTGCATGTATATACAGTTTTTTCTAAATATATGCATGTGTATTTGTTAATATATTTATATTTTGGCATAGATAAAATTACATATTTTAGCTAGTTGAGATCATCCTATAAATTCATTTTTGTACATTGTAACAATCATGTAACTAGGCTTCCAGTTGGCAACAGTTACTAAAACGCTGAGTCAAAAGCACAAAGCCTTACAACATTCATGTATAAACAAAACACTCCTAGTTTAAGTTTTTCTATTCAGATTTATTCTACCCTATTTTCAATATTCTCTTATTTATATTTTAGGTCTAATTTTATTATATGTTTTTTTATAATACACTCTAAAGGCTTTCTAAAATAAACATTTTTCCATCATTACTGCTATAGTTTGGATGTTGAATGTTCCAAAGACCCAGGAAGCCTCAGTCCCCAGCCCCTAGTGCTTTTCGGAGGTGGTAGAAGTTAGGAAAGAAGATGTTGCAAAGAAGTTATTTCACTGGTGAGCTGCTCTTGAAGGAGATATTGGAACTCTAGCTCTTTCATTTCTCTCTCTTTGCTTCCTGACTACAGTGAAATGGTGGCCTCCTCTGACACACACACCTGCCATTATGTACTACGAACTACAGGCTCCAAGCAACAGGGCCAACCTACCATGGACTGAATCCTTTAGAAACATGAGCCAACATAAATTTTTCCTCCTTTTAAGTTATTTTCTCAGCTATTTTGTCACAGAAACAGAAAGCTGCTTAGCACCATTTTTAAGGGTACAGTTCAGAAGTGTTAAGAATTTTCACATTGTTGAAAAATGGATCTCTGAAATATTTCCATCTTGAAAAACAGAAACTCATTAAATGACATGAACTTTTCCTCTTTCACCTGTCTAATCCTCCTTGTCTCCTCTTTTAAGGACAACAGTCATTAGATTTAGGGTCCACCTAGACAAGCAGGATGACCTCTTCATTTCACATCTTAAATCTGCAAAGGCTAATTTTTGAAATAACATAACAGGCTCTAGGGTTTAGGGTGTGGCTCTATCTTTCTGGGAGCCACCATTCAGCCTACTACACTTTATTTCCAGAAACGTGATAAATTTTCAAGTGGTTACAATAAAGGTATCCTTTATCCCTGTTTTTAGTAAGTAAAATGAAATTTAAAAGGGATAAATATTTGACAAAGCCCCATGACACATCTCAAGGCTGTCTGCTGCCTGTGTTGGTAGGATCCACCTATCCTGTGCCTGGTCTGTCACATGGCACTGTCTTCACCTGCATGCAATCAGCCTCAGTCAAGGGTGGTCATCTTTACATTCAACTAATCTTGACCTCAAAGAAGTAAAAATTTGCTTTAAAAAAAAAAAGGATTCAGTCTAATATAAGAATACAGCCATGCAATTAATGTGTTCTATCAATTCAATAGTTACCAACCCAACTTAAACTCAGATATTGACACAATGTTCCAAAAGTGCCTTTTTGCACTTTCTTATCCCTTGAAATAAAGATATATTTCTTTAATCCAATTATTTCTCTCAACACTTGTTGATTATCTGCTATAATTTACAGCATAATATCCCTTAAAGTACTTCTTTCCCTGTTTTGGACATTTTTATTTTAGAGTAAGGATCATCTGAACTCAGAAACACACAGCTGCATAAAGATATTCTAGCATTCTCTACATCCTGGATTATTGTTAAATCTTTGAATGTTGTTTTGTTAACCCTTTTCCTTTGCTTAAATTCAGGATGCTTTGAGTAGCATTATATAATTGTAACTGGCTACTTCCTAAAATCTCTTTTTAAAAAAACTACTTTTATAATTCAGGTTTAGGAATAGTTTGAAACAGAGCCAGTGATATACATTTAGTTAAGCCCATCAAAACAATTTTAAGAGACTAATATCTTGCTGTTTTTCAACGATAGCTTATTCTGCTGAGCATGGTTTTTTGATGCATATCTTGTAGTAAATTTTAAAAAAATGGCTGGTAATTTAGAATAATAACACTTTTTAAGTGAGAGAAATTTCTTGATAATATTGTGTGCTTAAGGAAATAATATACTTAATGAACTCATACAAAATTAACATCTGTTATCACTGATGAGGAAATTTAGTGGAAATGCAAAAATTGAAGTGGCATTAATTTGGTTATGCTGGAGAGAATCATCCAAAGAGACTTCTGTTTAGATGCTTTAAAATGTAAATAGTGTCCATCAGGGGACATAGCCTCACTTCATGTAATGCATTTTCAGATAAGCAAGGAGGGGAAATTTGCACTAATTCTATAGGGGGATAATTAAAAATAATTAGATACCAAGGAGTTGTCCATATATTTTAAAAACTAACTTTGTGAAAACAGAGATGGATTTTGCATTTTCAGGAAATGGCGATCATGTAGCACAGGCTTGGAATATGAAGTCCCTAGTGATGTAAGCTTCCTTCCTTGTGTATACCTGCCAATTTACTTGCTTAAAAAATTTTTTTATAAAGAACTATCTCCAGGGAAGAGAAGGTATGTGTTTAATGACTCAGTCCTTGGCAACCATCAAAAAGTATGCTAGTTAAAGGCAACCTAAGAGTGTAAGATGTAAAATACTTAGAAAATACTGATATGGAGGGAGAGTAGATAGATAGATAGATAGGTAATACCTTATGATGAAATTAAAGGATGACAAGGCCAAATCTCAGTACAATCATGTTTGTCTCTTGCTCACATCACATGAGAGTTGTAAATTGCCAAGGCTTATGCACAGATTGCCCAGACTTTGTGTGTCTTCCCTTCTGGGACGCAGACTGAGGCAGCAACCACTATTTGGAATATGCAGGACTCATAGTTGAGGACAGACATTGAGGAGGACAAAGCCAAATCACACAAGGGCATTGCAATTTTCTTCTGGGACACAGCATATTCTCCTGCACTTACATTCCATTTGTAAAAGAAGTCCAGAGTCAGGACAGGGAAGTACATTGTAGTACAAGGAAGCATAGCTGGAAGGGAATAAGAATTGTGAACCAATAAAATAGTATATCATACCTAAGATATAAAAAAAAAACAGTGAAACAATATAAATACATATTTTTAAAAAACTATTACAATTACTAGTGAGGCAATTCAGACAGAAAGCTTCTCCAGCTAGTAATAGGTAGAGCCAAATTTTATAGGATCAAAAAATACACAATTTTAGGAAAATATGATTAAATATTACAAATGAAAAATTAGGGCCCTTGAAACAATTTGATTTGATTTAAGGCAAATTCAATTTTGCTTCATTTTATGTGATATTAAAAGTCTAACTCCATCTATCATAAAATTGTGATAAAATTATTTACCAGGTTTCAAATCTTGCATTTGAACGGCTCTTTGAAAATAAAATACTGCAATATTTAATAAATATCATTTATTCATTTGGACAAAAGAACATGATAAGATAATCTGGCTTCTTGACTTCTCTTAAGTCGCAGATGAGAGAGAGGTCCTTCTCTGAAGAAACTCATTTTTTTGCATTTTTATTTATTCACAGAATCCAACTTGGCTTCATATGTTAAATATGTGATGACCTACTTAATGCTGCTGCTATTATAATAAGTGTGCTTAATTTTGAAAAAGATATTTCCCTCCACACACACACCAGAAGACAACAGATGTATAGATGCAAGATTTTTACTAAGAATTAGCACTTACATTGTTCAGTTATGAAAAGTAATTTACTTCTTACAAATTTTCCACACTCAGATATTATTTTTGAGAATAATGGGAGAAATTACATGTGATGTGATTTGACCAGGTGAGCTAAAAATAAACAATAAGACAAATACAGGGTTAAAGTAATTTAGGATGCATGGTAGTAAGCCCAGTTTCAAGCAATAGGTTAAGACTGAGGAAAAATTAAAAGTGGAGGCAAAAAGAGCCTCTATTATTCTAGTCTCTACATGGTGTGGTAGGTACAATTATTCGCTTTCCTGCCCTTCTCCCCACCAAAACCCACATCTGAATGTTTAGAATCTGTGAATATGTTTCTACACGGCAAAATTACTCCACAGATATGAGTAAGGTTATGAATGTTGAGATGGAAATTATCCTGGAATGTCCAAGTGGGCCTAATTTAATTGCATAAATCCCTAAAACCAGGGGTCACTTCTGGACTGTGGCTAGAGAAAGATATGGATAGCATTCAGTATTCTTTCCCAGAGAACTTTGAGCTGATCTCTAAGAAAGAACACAAGAGTGAGGCACAATGCTTCTTTGACTTCTGGCCTACAGACATATATGATAATTTGTGTTGTTGGAACTACCATGTTTGTGGTAATTTGTTGCTGTAGCAATAGAAAAGTAATATACTTGGTGAAGCAGTAAAATGAGTAGCTCAGTGCTACCCTTATGTCCCTGGTGTAACTATTCCCTGAAGATCCAAGTTACTTGCCAAATCAGTACCAAATCCCTGTCTTGGAATCTCACCTAAGTTTCTGGGGCTACCCCAGGTACATGTCATTGTGACCCAGTACTTTTTAACCCCAAAAATTTCTTCTATTTTATCTCTTCCAGTTTCCTCAATTTCTGTTGTGAAGCAATGTTTCAGACCCTCTGAGTTTGATTATTCTTCATGAGGTAAAGTGGCAAAAAAACCCACTAGCAGTCCCATGGGTCATACTCTCCATGTGATCAAGCTATTTGTGATGAATTATGGAAATGATTTGGAAATAGCATTTTTTCACTAGTACAGTGTTTGGCAATTTGGTTTGTTCATATTACTGAAATGGAGAGCATATAGTGTTAAATTCTTTGATTGTGTCTGAAACATAGACTTATTTTACCTGTTAGGATGCATTCTCATTAAATCCACTTAAACTCCATTGCAACGTATGTCTGTATTTTTGTTCTTGGCTGGACAGACTATTATGGAAAACATGTATCTGTCTAACTCCAAAGGGGATACTCAGGAAGAAGCCATACAAAGAACCTTTAATTAAAAGCAAAGGCAAAAGTGAGTCATTTGGGAAAAGTTACAAAAAGATATAGAATATTTGCAAAGGAAAGAGATGGGTTGATTCCAAAAACTTGTTTAAAAGAATTTGAATGGAAATGGTCATTGACTGGAAGAGAGAAACAGTCACATAAAACTGTTGTGAATGGCTTTCTTTACACATAAAATTGATTGGAAAATGGGTTCAAACAACAGGGAAGGCGTGAACAATAAACAGACTACATCTACTGAGGAGAAACAGAAGTTCTAGAAAAAGATACTGTGAAAGAATAAAGCCATTTGCCAAATAATGGGGGAAAATGATCAGATATGAATTAACTGACATTATAAAATTATTTATATTTTTAAATGCTTTCATTCATATTCTTTTTTCAGCATCAGAAGATTTAGTAATGTTGAGAAGAATGCTTAATGACAGAGTATAATATTTGGACCTCAGATATCATACTAATAGAGCATTATTATGCCCCAAATATTGACTATAATATAAAGTCATTAAAAGGAAGTCATTAATAGAAAGCTTATTGACATGATCTCAATAATACAGATTTGCAAAACAAAAGATTATCTGTGATCCTAAATTAGAGATATTTATTCATGCCACCTTTCTTTCCACTGTAACCCAAGTTAAAGCACCAAGAGTGTCTTAACATATTTCTCCTTGGAGAACAGCTAAGTGCACCAAGAACACCTAGTTTCAGGCCTCATTCCCCCACTTCTGGAAGTGGGAACACAGGAGGCCTCTCAAAGCCTGTTCTATACCCAAAAAACAGATAATGTTACTTTTTTTTTTGGACCTGGAATTGAACTCATGATTCCAATCTTGCCAGGCTGATATTATGCCACTGAGCTGTCCCCAGCCCAATGTTACCTGTTTTTTGTCTGATTCCCAGAATGAGGTAACAGTAGGAAAGTGCTCTGTGAATCTTAAAGTTCTCTGTGTTAGAAGGCTTATATTAGGCTTTTTAAAAAAACATAGTTTTGGCTTTCCTTGTAAGTGGCTGTGGCACGAGTGACCTACAGGTGAACCAGGAAGAGAACCAGTCAATATCTCCAAGATCCAGGCATGCTGGAACTTAGGGCTCTGAGCAAGAAAGCAACAAGCCCGCCTACCTGGTAAGCAGCCTGGCATGAGCAAGCAGCGGGAGATGTAGGTGCTCAGGCTGAGAATCAAATACCACCTCCCCAACAACTGGGAGCCAGAGCTCTGAGCATCTCTTGGGAGGATAATCATATGCAATATAGCAAATATAGGGGATTTCCTTCTATTATCTCTTTCAAGGCACATACTGTTTTCACTGTTTTGCTTTGTTCTGATTAATTGTTTTGCTCTATTCAATATTCTGTTTTGTTAGGTTTTATAATGTTCTGTTTTTGGTTTGGTTTTGCTATACCTGATTGAAAGGACAACTATTGTGAAGATAACAAGATATACTATGGTGTCTATTACTGTTATCCCGGTAACCTGCTGTGAAGTTCTGTATGAATTTCACTGCATTGTCCTGATTGGCTTTGTTCTGTCTTGTTCTGTTGTATTTTACTATCCTCAAAAAAAAGAGATAGTATTAAAACACTATTTTTGTTCCAATAAATGTTGTTAGAGTTTTTGGTAGAAATTTTATTGAAACTCAGTCTAATGATAGTTTCATGAGCTGGTTCTTGTCATCACCCTAGGTCACATGTTTACATTATTGTCCATTGTACACAAATATTTGGAAAACAATTTGCTTCCCCTCTCCCTGTTTTGCCCAGAGCTAGCCCTACTGACCTTTGCCTCTATTTCTGAGTTCTCTTCTTTGATTCTTTTGACAAATTGTGTCTTCATTCAGGTGTGGGAACAAAAAGCAAATACACTGATCAGCAAATATGAATCACTACATATTGTGTACATCTTGCTACACAAAGTACTATTCAATGAGTTCAGAACAATGAGCAGATTAATTTTGTTTTCTTCTCCTAAACTGACTTGCTCTTTGTCTGAATTAAATCAACCAGTATGTTTTTGGTTTCTGATAGACTCCTCTTAAATGTCATTTTCTATCTTCAAGTTGCTATTTTGATAATTGGTCATGTATACTAGGTGGAAAATATTTTACCATCCAGAAATAAAGTACTATATACTTAAGCCTATTAAACAGGCATTTTCACTTTGTAGTTTGTTTCATTTTGTTTTGTATTGTGGAAAATTTTATGAGCATCAGCATATTGAATAGTTGAATGAATCTCTATGCACCTGACCCAGATTTAACATTTAACAGCTCATCACTGGTCTTGCTTCACTTGTGTTTATGCTCCTTCATATCCCATATTATTTTGGAATTAATATCACATAACCTATATTTAATCTTTCAGCATTTCAATTTGTATCTCTAACAGACAAAGATATTTTTAAAAATTGCCACAATAGCTTCATGACACCCAAAATAAAATTATCAACTTCTTGATGTCATCAAATATTTATGTGTGCTAACATTTACAACTATTTTCTAATTTTTGTAGTGTGCTTCAATTAATATCCAAATATGGTCTTTATATAGTGACTAATATTATATTATGATTCATTCATAGCCTCTTAATACTGCTTTAATCTTCAACTTTTCCTTTTTTTCTTCTTTTCATATGTTGAAGACTATCTTTTGTCCTGTGCCTTTTCCATAGCCCAGATTCTGCTGAAACTATCTTGTGGTATAGCATCATGTCAGTAGTTGAAACTGAACTGCTCTGTTCAATACATGTAACTTTTTTAAAAAGTAAGTTTTTTATTTTATATTAAGCTTTTCATTTCAAGGCAAGTAATTTATACTTTATATATGTTACTATTAAATCAATGTCTGACGTTTTTTATTTCTTTACATGATAGCAATTCTATCATTTCAAGTGGTTATTCAGTTAAATAATTCTGTCTGGAAACTTTGACTATTTTTTTTAATTTTTAGTGAGTAGACTAAATATTTTGAAACTTCATAGTTATAAAGTGCCTGGAGAAAGTAGATTAAATGGCAAATGTAGTAAGGAATGATATTGTTTTGTTTTATGGAAATCATACAGTATAATACACTAAAACAAATTTTTCAAAAGCGGACCTTCTGAATAGCTAGGTAAATCAACAGTTAATCTTTTTTAAAATAAAACTTATGAAGTGCTAATTGAGAAAATAAACAATGGGAAATGTTTATATACTACTAGAAGAATTAAGTAAAATATTGTCAAGAATTTTCATTTCTACATAAAATATTATAATTATTATTATAGTTTTCTGGTGCAATAGAGAGGCAGAAGGAAAGAGAAAGTGAAAGGGGCCTTTATTGAGGACATGAAGAGGAGCCCACAACCCATGGGGTTTGGCTTTCTCCTCCGACCAGATACAGAGAGGCAGAGGGTAATATGACCTCTGATCAGAAGTGACACAGGGGGCAGACATTGACGACATGCAAGGAACTGACTGGAATTTTCTTCATGCACAAACAAAAAGGAAGTTGCAATTAGGGCCGAGGGGGAAGAAGAAGGAAGTGGTCCTATAGGTGAGCATTCCTCCTTTGGTCTTCTGCCATGTTAGACCACCACCATAAAGTACAAGGGCAAGAACCTTTCAATTATTCTTTTTCAATTATTGATTAAAGAGGTCTTCATAGAATTAATTTTACAAAATGGATTTTTGGAAGTTACAGTTTGGCTTCCATAGTCAGACAAATCTAGGAAAACAATTTGCCAAGTATTCAACATTGGATAAGTTGTTAATCTTTCTTTGTTGTTTCCTCTTGCACAAAATCAGTTGTTAAGTTCAATTGCATTATATATGTAAAGCATTTAACATATATATTTAATATATCTGTAGTATATCTGCACACAGGAAAAACATACTTTGATCTCTACAAGGCATATACAGCTCAACCCTTTGAAATACTGTATTTTAGTATTATTTTTCTTTAGTTAGTAACTAAAACATTTTGCTAATTCAGATCATTCAGTGCAAATTAGTAAAATTTACTGTAGTTGTTATGTTTCTTTTCAAATCAATACTGTAATGGGAATATTTTGTTATATGTTAATGAGTTTTTCTCTTTTGCATTTCCTAGTATGTGACCTTCACTCATTCTGCCCAAGGCATTAGGATTATATTATAGCTGAAATACACACATAAAGAGGGATTCAATATTTAGCCTTTAATACCCGAGGCAGGCAGTTTGAGGCAAGCAAAAAATAATCGTGAAATATAGACTTTGTGAAAAGACTCCACAATTTTCCCAAGTTCTTTTTAGCTTTGTGTAGACTTATACGCATCGTAGTTAACTAGATGCCAAGGAGAGAACAAACTCAGCATAAGATCTGGAGACCTTATAACTTGTGAAGAACATGGAGTGTGTGGGAGAAGTCAGCCCATCTCTTTCGGCTTAAGGAAGATTTACAGCAAAGAGAAGAGAGACAAAATAGGACATTAGCCCTATTCCTGACTATCCTTCTCAGTAGAAGCCAGGCCAGGTGGGAAGTGTGTTCAATACACTGGGGATCCTGAAAGCAGAGGTCCCCTGCTTTGCTCCCCCACGGAACCCTAAAGGAAAAGAACAATGGCATGTGGTAGAGATAATTGTCTAGAACACAACCTGTGCCCCTGGCTGTCCTGCCTTGGATGCCCATGTGCACTAATGGGGAAGAAAGGCCCAGGGCATTACCTGGCCTACGTGAAGCAAGCAGGCAAGGACCAGAGGCATTGCAGATGGGCCACCAGTAAGCAGCAGTCACTCACAAGCCTAGAGGCCAGCAGGGACTAGTGAGGTCTTCTAATGTCTCCATTTGAATGCAAAGTTGCTGTCACCCCCTATCCCCAGAACCCTCACATGATGTCATGACAATGTATTGCAGTTGAGTAAAGAAATACATATACATATATATATACGTATATATATACGTATATATATATATATATATATATATATATATATTATTGTGGTCCTGAGAATTGAATCCAATACTAGGCATATGCTGGGAAGTGCTGTACCACTGAGCTATGTCACTATGCCCTTTATTTTATTAATTTTATCTTCTTTTATTTTCAAGACAGAGCCTTGCTAAGCTGTCCAAGCTGGCCTCAAATTTTTGAACCACCTGTCTCAATCTCCCAGCTAGCTGGAATTATAGGTGTGCACTACCATGTGCAACTACAGAAAATCATAAATAATTAGCATGTTCTCAAAAGAAATTGACACTCCCCAAAGAGACTTCCTTATTGTAAATCTTTAACATACTATCTAGTATGTGAGAAAGAGAAAATCTCTTGTGAGAAGCAGTTATTAAATTTGCAACCCTGTCCGAAATATTGATGGGGATGGATACCATCCTTTCCAGGCTGTAAAGCACACCTTCCCATGAGAGTCAGGGTCTGCCATGGGGAACAGAAAGAGACTCTGCATGAAGACAAAGCATGCCTTCCCATGAGCCAAGGTCCACCATGAGTAATGGGAAAAAACTCACCATGAAGACAAACTACGCCTTCCCATGAGCCAGCTGGCGGGTTGGGCTGGGAAACCAAAAGAGCATCTCTCCCACTCCCCGGGTAAGCAACTAACTGATTCAGAGAAACTCAGAGTGAGATGACAGCAACTAAGGTGAAAGGAATAGCTTGATGCTTGTATTGTTTGATTGACTTTGTGGGCCTAGGGCTGGTGGTCTGGCAACTATTTGGAGGATGGCAGTGTACATTGTAGCAACTGTGGGGGATTTCCTTCTGCCTTGTTTTTGAAATCCATTGTTTTGTTCCATTTTACTGTTTTGTTTTATTCTTGTACCTGGTAATCTGAGCAACTATTTTTGAAGATAACAATATGCAGTATAACAACTATTGTTAAATTCCTATCACTTTGTTTTGAAAACTTAAATAGCTATTGTTTTGTTGTTGTGTTATCCTTTTGATTTTGTTGTTTTTTAGGTTTGTTTGCTTCTTGATTTTTCTATTTTTTATTTTTTCCTCTTTAAAATTAAAAACAAATCCTGTAATTGGATAAGAAATTTTATAACTCTTAATGCTATACCTTAAATCCGAGGGGGAATTGTGACCAGCTTGTTCTACAATAGTATATTATTTCTTTAAATTCACATGATCATTTTTGTTGAGAAATTAGAGTAGTGACTCACTGATGTCCTCTTCAGAATAATTATGAACCAGCATTACTATTCTTCATACAAACAACATAACCACACTTCAACTTTCAGATTTTTTTCCTGTCCTTTCCCAAGTGTCAATGTGTACCCTAATAGTCTATTATAAAACTGAATTTGGGGGCCTTGGAGTGGATCTTGGGAGTGAATAGGAAAAGTTATAAAAAGGAAGTAATAGCATAATTTTAAAAAGAATGTTTATAATTGTATTAATTTATTCTTTCAAATTGGCTCAGTATTTGGATGATTACTTGTTTAGCTACTACAAATGTGCCATGACCTACATGGCTTTCAAATCTCCCAGAGTGAAGATCATGAAGGATCTTGAGAAGGTGAAGAAACAAAGACCAGACACAGAAAGCTAGGATCAGGTGGATCCCTCTCTCCTGATGGGAGGAAAGGAACTGCTCAACCACTGCAGCCTGTCTATTTATATACTGGAGAGGTTGATGTCTATTTCAACTCCTCTGTTTTACAACTCTGTATGGCTGGCCTGAGCACCTGTGACTCTGAAGCTGGAAGAGCTTGTTTACTTGGGGAAGGAACAGCTTGTTTACTTGGCTTGCCTCCTGCTCACCATGTTCTCATGGCTGGCTTTAACCCCATAGGTGCAATTGACCTCCAGCTTCAGCCTCTCCCCGACACAAATGTGCAGAGAGATGGGGTAACAGGGTAGTTAAACACCCAAGCCTGAAATCTGACTTGTATGGAGGCATATTCCAAACCTGCTACATACTTGCTACATTACTCTGGGCAGATCACTTAAAATTCCCATTATTTTCCCAATTGTAAAATAGGAGTAGTTACAGTGCCTGCTCCCCCCAGATAAACTGGTACTTGGAAAGCAGTTAGAATCATGTCTAGCAAAATACAAGCATGAAAGATTAGCCACTGGTAGGCTGCTGGCTTGTCAAGTGATAACTGAAATTTGGTGCTTCTTGACTTTTGTATTTAGAACAATTTCCCTTTCCTCTTCTCTCTCCACTCTCACTCTCATTTCCAGTGTCACTCTCTGTTTCCCAACATGGGGTCTTCCCAAAAGTTTCAGTGACTGTTGAATGAATGGATGTATTAAACTCTTGTAGGGCCCCAGAACCATCTTTGGCTCTCTGACCCTCTCCTATAGTGGAAAGTATCCTGTCTTCATTGCTCCCTTAAGCCCTTATAAATAACCTCTGTGTACAATTAGCACATCAAGATGAGCTCATCTTTATAGAACTCTTTTTTCCTGCAGGCTTCTTCAAATTCGCAGGATCTCATTTGTTAAATAGAAATTACTACCACCTGTAATCAGTGAGCTTCTTATGGACAGTGGCTGTCACCTGAAGCCTCAAATGCTGAGAAATGAGTGATGGAGTGATTGAATAAGGATTAAATAAATGGGCTCCTCCCAACTCCTCAACAAAGGCTGGATATTCTCCTGCCACTTGTCAAAGTCCAGGAATTATCAACACTCTACAGAGTAGCCTGACCCTGAGATAGTTCTGCCAACTGTCCTAACACCACAGAATGAGTACTACACTGGAACTTACTGAACTTCTCTTTATAAATGAATAAGCTAAACCCTAGTAAAGGTTCTCCTGGCCAAGATCTCCTAGTATTTAGAGAAACAACTAGAATATAACCATGTCCTGGCTTGTAGTCTGTACTTACTCAGAGATAATCTGTCCAAAGATTTAATTTCATTTCTATTGAAAGCTTAGCCGTAATAAGTGGATGGAAGAAGGAAATAGGATAAATAAGAAATGTCCTTGGGGCCAAGGGTTTAGCTCAGCAGCACAAGCACCTGCTTGGCAAGTGTGGGGTTGTGAGTTCAATTCCTAGTACAAAAAAAAAAAGAAAGAAAGAAAAGTCCTTATTTTTCTTATTCATTATTTGTATTGAAAACTGTTGGATTCCTAGAAGATGGCGCATCAATAAGTAGCAAGGTAAAGAGACTGTCTGAAAGAAACAGCTCAGACAATAGAATTTAACACCATGGAGAAGACCAGACAAAAGGATAAGCACCTGCCTGGCAAACGCATGGTCATGAGTTCGATCCCCAGTACCAAAAAAAAAAAAAGGAGAAGGATTCTCATGACCCAGGAAGAAACTAAGGAAAAAGAAAAAGAAAAAGAAAAACATGGATGGAACCATGATGGACTCTCACCAGAGCCAGTCCCGCTCTGTGCTAGGTGCCCTGGAGTCAGACAACTGGAGGTTGCACCGAAGTCAGGGGTTGTTGAGCCCAAGGCCTTGGTGGGAGGGTGCATCACGATGGAGAACAGAACTGGCATGGAGATCTACACTGGCTTGCAGTGAGTGCTCAGAATTTGGTCCTCCCATGGGAGGGGGATGACTGGCTGGGTGACATCTTGGAATCAGGCAGGACAGGCCTGAACTGCGAACCACATTGGCTTCAGTTGGCCACCCCTGGCACAGAGCAGATTGGTGGAATTTGATTGGGCTGGGTCACACTCCTAGACAGGACCCAATAGCCAGGGATGAAATTGCTCCCAAAACTGTCCTGAACCAGTTCCATCCACGCTGCACACACTAAAGTGGTGAAGGTCCCCTGCTGGTTGACTGGCTTGGAGGGGAGGGGCCAGCCTATACCGCCCTGCTTGCACCTCAGTGATCAACAGCAAACTGGAAAGGGCAGCAATCCCTAGCCAGCATGCTTCAGAGTAACCATAACCAATACAGAAAGAGCCTGGGACCTCCACTATAACACCTGTCTGTAAGAAATCAGAAACATGACAAGAGAAAGAAACAAGAAAAAGTCTCCAACCACCAACCCAGGATTATGAGTTCAGGAAAGGTAAATACAGAAGAAATCAAGGGCAGCAAACATGCAATATCAGAAATGGCATCAGCTGACCTAAAGAAATATCTTTTTGACATTATAAAGGAACTCAAAGCAGAAATACTAATGCAAGTAAAGCAAGATAGATGATTAATAAAAGAAATGCTAAGCACCTCTTAAGAAGACACAGATGGAACACAGTAAAAAGAAATGGAATTCTCTACAGTAAATGGAGGAACACAGTAAAAAGAAGGAAACCTTCAATGAAGAATATAAAAAAAAATCTAGAATACATGAAACAGATTCAAAGAGATTTCCAGGAAATTAAAAACTACATTGAAAGCTGGCATAGTTGCTTGAAAAAAAATAAAGATAGACTATCAAAACTTAAAGATAGGCTTGCAATATGTGATCATGAAAGGAAAGATCTCTTAAAAACAACAAAGAACCAGGAAGTAACAATACAAAGGCTAGAAGACAACAAGAGGATCTATAACTTAAGAATAAAAAATGTGAGTAAAGAAGTAGGGGTAAACACAAAGGAAATACAAAGGCTATTCACAGAAATAATTAAGGAAAACTTCCCAAGCATAGGAAAAGGAAATGATATTCAGATGTATGAGGCATACAGAACTTCAGCCAGCTACAACCAAAACAGATCTACACCCAGACATATGATAATCAAGATCCCAGAAATTCATTACAAGAACAGAATATTAAAAGCTGTCAGAAAAAAAGAAACAGATCACCTATAAAGGAAAATCTATCAAAATCATGACAGACTTCTCGACACAAACCATGAACTCAAGAAGAGCTTGGAGCAAAGTATTCCAAGCTCTGAAAGATATACCCTCAAGCCCAGATTGATATACCCTGCAAACTGTGTCTCAGAATGAATGGAGAAACAAGATGCTTCCATGATAAAGAAGAATTGGAGGAGTTCATGACCACCAATCCAACACTACAAAAAATACTGAAGGACATTCTAGAGAGAGAAAAAAGCACCAGGAGCAGTGGCAGAGATGCCTCAGCAAACGGGGCAGACAGTGGAATAAAGGGGAAAAGTAGACAACCAATGGCACAAAAATAGCATAGCAGAGATGAGCAGAGAAGGTTGGCTATAATCTCTAACACAGATGGCCTTGATACACTAACAAAAAGAAACACAGGCAGAGTAGATCAGGAGATAGGGTCCATCGAGTTGCTCTGTATAGGAGATATAATCAACCTGAAAGAGGGTTTATGGACCTAAAGTCAAAGATGAGAAAATAATGCTCTATGTGACAGGGAATCAGAGAGAAATAGGGGCAGCTCATCCAGCAGCTGTAGATAGGTTGGAAAGTCATGACACATTTGTGCAGCAGAGAACTACACAGCTATAACAAAAGAAAACCTTGAGACTTTTGTAGGTAAAGGAATACAATTTAAGATCAAGCTTAGGGATAAAAAGGTTCAGAAACACTTAGGTAAATAGTAGCTTGCCCCCCCAATCTAAAAACTAAAAGAGTTAGTGGGACCCAAAATATACAAAGCACCCTGAGAAAGTGAAAGGGGAGGAATTGTCTAAAAAAGGAAGGCAGAGGACATTGTTAATAGTGTATCAGGACGTAAAATCCATATTATTCTCATTGCTCTGTTTAGTTTGATTATATTCTGCTCCAGTCTGTCTACCTGTACTAGATTTGAGGGCACAGATAGCTGTTCCAAAAATAGCAGGATATACTATGGTAACCATCCTTAACTTCCTATTAACTTAGTCTGAAGCACTGTATTACTTACACTCTTATTATGACTGATCTATCTGAATCTGGTTTGTTAGATCATTGTTTTGTCTTGACTGATTTTATTTGAATCTGTTATGTTTGATACTATCAAGTCTGAGAGTATAGGCAACTACTCTGAAGATGACAAGATTCACTAGGATATCCCTTCTGGTTTGACTATTACCTGCTTTTGAAGACCTATAATGTCTGCAATGTTTTGTTTTTATTAATGTTGTTATGCACTGTTATGTTCAATTATACTATGCCTGATGATATAGACAATTCTATTGAAGATAACAAGAGACATCATAGTAACCATTGTAGATCACCTTGTATTTTGGTTTTAAGCTTGTGCTATGTCCATCCTTTTGTTTGAATGACTACCATTTTCTTTTCTTTCTCATTTGGTTTTATTCTTTTCAAAAGAAAAAAAAAAGAAAACTGTGTTGGGTATAATATCCCTCCAACACACACACATAAGAATGATTTAACTAGTAATTACTAAGGTAGTGTGTAGCAATTACAAATGAATATTACTAAGTCTATTCCCAACTGCTAGCCTTTTTCATGGTAATTCCAGTGGAAATGTCCAGTCCTGCTCAGGCAAAGTATGGCCCTATGAACCTGACTGTACTGATCACACTTTCTTCTAGAAATTGAATCCTAAGCAGAATGGAACTGAGACAGAAAATGACCTAAGCCAATTCCAGGGAGCTTTCTGCAGACACCATCCATGGATTTTTCCCATCTAGATTGTTAGAATTATTTGAGGATCTTCCTTTCCCAGATTTGGTTACTCATCATCTTGCCCCCTGATTCTGTGCACTAATTCATATACTCCCAATACATTAGTGTTCAATTAGAGAGAGTTGGTTTTCTTTGCCTGCAGTCAAACTCTTAACAGTGGTTGGACTTGCAAGTTCTACTTTAGTTATAGTCTATGGGACAAGCCTGAGTTGGATTTTGTGTTGCTGAGCAAAAAATAAATGTGAAAAATCTTTTGCATAGGTATGTTTGTGTGTGTGTTACCTACTAAGTATAGAGCTGCAAGTAAAAAAAATGACTTGCACTATAATACACATGAGAGAAAAAATAGCAGAAAATTACCTTAAAACTTATTAAAAGAAGACTTTATGATACTTGTAATATACATTTTGCAAAATATGTGTTCATATTCTAAAAATTTTTCTAACATATTACAAACATATTTTTAATATATTTGCTTTCCTCTATGCTTGGTGTACTCTTGAATTATTTTTCTGGCACTGGAGCTGAACCCAGAGTCTTTATACTGAGCTGCATCCTAGCCCTTTGTTTGTTTGTTTGTTTGTTTGTTTGTTTTATTTTGAGACAGGGACTCAGTAAGATACTAAGATCCCCATTCTAGGTTCAAACTTGCAGTCCTGCCTCAACCTCTCATAGTGCTGGGATCACAGGCATGTGACACCACATAGTGCTCTTGTATATGCAACAGCCTTAATAGAGGAGCTACTTCCACTAAATATTTACACATAAGAAAAAAGATAAAAGAAACACTTGGCTTCCCTGATTCAAAGTTGTTTTTTATTACCTTCTGTAACTGACTCATGTAGAACAGAGGAAATGTTCATCTCCAGCAAGGGTGGACATTGTATCATGTGTAGTTTTCATTTAGCAAACATTCTTTGACGATACTTTTTAATGATGCTTCATGAGTGTGAAAAATTGGTCTTTCTTTTCTTAAAGTCTGGATTTCAGTCTTCCTTTAAACTCTGGGTTTCTGGATTTGTAGAAACTAGACATGTGCATAATGTGTGTGCGTGTGTGCATGTGTGTGTGTGTGTGTGTGTGTGTGTGTGTTGCATTCAATATCTCTTCTGTGCATGTTTTCAGCTGAGGGAAGGCTTTTAAACATTGCTTCTATATTGTTTTCAAGATATTTTTAAATGCAGAGTACATATTGAAAGTTGGAAAACTATACAGCAAACTATTAGTCTATGCCTATCCTTGGCAGAAAAATGATTTGGGAGAGGCAATGGCAAGAGAAGGAAGCAGAAGAACGGAGATTTTATTTATTATTTATTTATTTATTGTGGTACCAGGGATCAAACTCACAACCTCACGATTGCCAGGTAGGCGCTTAGGCCACTGAGCTAAATCCCAGGCCGAAGATTTTTATTCTTAATTCAAAATATTCTTAAATTGTTTGAATTTTTTAACATACTTGAACTATTTTTTAATTAAATATTAATTTGAAAATATTGTTGCTAATGCAAAAACCTATACAAACCAGAAAATGCTTATTTAACATTCATTTATATAGCTTTTCAAAATTTGAATAAGCCCTTTACTATTCTTTCTATTCTTTCTATAGATGAATAATTTAGTGATGCTAATAGTGATAATGATGACAGCCAGAGCTTATGTTAAGGGCTTTACAAATACTGTTTTCTCTCTTACAAAACCCTATCA
This sequence comes from Hydrochoerus hydrochaeris, assembly GCA_004027455.1. Taxonomy (NCBI): domain Eukaryota; kingdom Metazoa; phylum Chordata; class Mammalia; order Rodentia; family Hydrochaeridae; genus Hydrochoerus; species Hydrochoerus hydrochaeris. Next base: position 160,606 of record PVLA01001042.1, read on the forward strand.
ATAGAGGCAGAGCTAAGTTTATCAAGGCTTGAATTATACATGATTTAGGAGAGTTCAGGTCTTCAGGAAAATGACACAAAATTTTATGGCACCTTGCAGGGGCTCAGAAAGGGGTTCAGATAGATAAAGGGCCTTGAATCCTATGTGTCTTGGTTTCCTAATGAATCCATCTCTACTTATCAACCATGTAGCAGTTTGACTGTACGTGCAAGAAGCTGAAATCTGCCAAGCATTGTGGTGTTCTTTGGGAAGTGGAGGCAGGAAGACCACAAGTTTGAGTTCAGCCTGGGTAACTTAGTGAAATGCTGTCCCAAAATAACAGATTAAAAAAAGGGCTGGGGACGTAGCTCAGTGCGAGGATACTGCACAAAACAAAGCAATCTGAGCCTAGAAAGATAATTTAGCTAAAACCATTCATACAATAATAGCCATCAAGCTAACTGCAATATTTGGTTATTCTAAGAGAATTTTCTGGATCTCACTGATCTATGACCTGCAGCATTTTTAGTGGTGAGTTACACAGAGAGTCCATCTCTTTCTGGAGTCTGATTATTATGAATCTCTACTACCTTGTGTTACTTCCTTCAGTAAGAGGCACAAAGGAGCGATGGGAGAATTGGGAAGAAAGGAGGGAAGAATGAAGAAGTGCACAAGAAGAACCAGAGGTTGTGTCATCAAGGGAAAGAGGGGTTAGAGCAAACAAGCGGTGTACGGACCCGTGAGTGCGTTACCTGTAGTATGCCTGTAGCTGTCCTGGGGGGTCCCTTAGAAAAGGCGGAAAGACACCAGCCAAGGTATGCCAGGCAACACGGTGGTTCCCACTTGAGAAACAACCATAAGGATTTACCAGGGAGGACAGAGTAGGTGATGACTATGTTATCTCAACAACTATTATTTTCAGACCAAGGATCAGAAGAGGAATAAAGCCCAAAAATTGTGTTGTGTGGGGCCTTGGAGCAAAACAGAGTAGGAGTAGCTGACATAGTGACTGCATCAACCGGAAGCAGGAAAACATGCACTTGGAAAATAGCAGGCCTCTCCCAAAAGACATAAATGTAAAAAAAAGTCTATGGGGCAGTTCCAACTCAGTTTGAGAAGCAACACATTTTCAACCCTTCTGCAACGCTGATAAAGGCAATGAGGTCTTTTGGGGAGACTTTTTTGGGTCACTCATTGCAAGACAGCTCCAAAGGAGCTGGCAATGGAATGGCTGCCCTCAACTGCTATTCATGTTTAGGCACTCATAAAATACTGCATGGTGTGTTTAGCAGGACATACAGTATCAATGAAAGAGTGTGAATGAATAACAGTTAATGGAGCTCACTCTCACTAGAGAGGGTAAATTTGAGCGTCAGAAAAATAAACTTCCTTAGGATCCCAAACAAGTTCCTTTCTTCCCTCCCATTTTCCCGTCCTGCAAGGAAATCCCTTTCCTCTAGGAAATCACTAAACATGACTCCTACAGGTAGTTCATCTCCAAGTCTATAACAATGCATAAAATAACTCCACAGATGTCAGAAGACCCCAGACAGAGAAGTCTCCACAGATAACCTGTATTATAGATCTATATGAATACACAGACATTGCACACATATTCCCAGATAATTGTGCTACTGTACGGTTCCCCGTCATCATCCCAAATTGGATCCTCAGTATTTCGTGACAATTTTGCTACATTTTTTTTTTTAATTTGCCACCAGCTCTTTCTCATTCCCACAGAAATCAATCACCAGATCTCAACAATGCTACCTCCTCTCCAATCCATTTGTTTTCATATATTCCCAGTACTCCTGAATTCTAACAACCGTCCTGCCCCTTCTCAATGACAGCACCAAACTCCTGAGGGGGTTGCCTACCTTTTCTAGCGTTCTTCTTTCTGCATGCCAGTAATCATCTTGGGCTCCTCTCAATTTCTAATGCAGACCTCCTTCTCTTCCTTCATGTTTTTCTCTGTCTTCCTTTCCTGGAAACACTGTTTTACACTACTTCCCATTTAGATACTACAGTATCTATTCTACAGCTTCCCAGCTAAATAATCCTTATGTGACCCATTTTTGGGTTTCTAGGCTGAGTCCCATTCCTATATATTCCATCGGAAGAATCAACTCACGCTATTGTATCAATGAGTTAATTTTGTCTTTCCCGCAAGACTGTACATTCCAATTTGAGACAGGACAGTGTCTCACCTCAAGAAGGCATGAGACTAAGTTCTCTTGGATTTCTTTCCGCATTTGTTCCTCACCAAAACCCAGAGACTCTTTATGTAGTCTGGGAGAAGTTGAGAAAAAAATTTCTCATTGCACTCCCTGCTTTTTCCAAATATTTCCTTTGCTGAGCCCAAGTTTTTGAAATTCAAAAGCAAAGAATTAATCACTTTGTTCTCTATATTCAGCTGTTTCAAGCCCTCACCAACGCAAATGACAGATGAAATGGTAGAAAAAACCAAAGGTATAGGAATGCAGGTGGGAGAAATCAAAGTGGCCCAACTGCAATCCACCTCCTCTTCACAGCAATCCCTGACCAAGGGCCACATCTGCTCCCCAGGACTTCTGGGCTGTTATGTGTGTGGTGCTACCCAGATGCCTGCTCTGTGGCTAAAGGTTTTATTCTCCCAAGGCTTAGGAATTTTCCCTAGGAATTTCCCTTCAAGGCAGACAGCTGCTTTGCCTAATCTTAGGCATCTCATATCCAGAGCAAAGGTTGGCCCCTTGCCTAACTCAATCCCAGGTGTTGGCTGAAGTCCTGGGACTACAGCACAGGCCATTTTTCCTTAGTCTCATCCTACTTCCTTCTCTTCCTCTGTATGTGTTTCTGGAAATAGTCCTCAATAAACTTTCTGCACACCGATCTCTACTGAAAGGTCAGCTTTCCTGGGGGCCCTGTGCTGTAATGACCACACTTAGACTGCGTTTACCTATGGTAATATTTGAATCTATTTACTTCTATCCATTTATCCCTCTAGTTCTTTGGGTCCAGATATTTAAAAGTGGGGAGGAAATTTTAGGTTAATTGGGGGCTTTCCTTGAGAAGTTGTACAGGAAAACAATGAATGTTTATTTCTGCTACATTTGGAGTTGGCAATGGCAGAATGACGTTATTACTGAGAGGCGGAAGGATTTTAGAAGCCATGGATTGTAAAGTTATGGCTAGTGCAGGAATATTTCCTGTGAGTTAGTTTGCTTTAGCTTAGAACACACAATTCTATTTCTAATGTCAATTTCACATTTCCTTGTCTTGAAAGTTAATTAATAATCATTCCTGAATACCAGCTTGAGGCCCCACATGCTCTATGGCCTTTGCTCATTCTTTGTGTTAACATAGGTGCATTTATCTGTCTTTAATTTAATTCTACCACTTGGATCTATTATATTTAGTTAAGACATAGTGTCTGATGTAGATGCATTGACCTACTCTGGTCTACCCTCAAACTCTATCATGTTCATGATAGTCAGCAGGGTCTCCCCTCTTTGCCAAATAACTACAAAGCTGAAGCGACAGTGTCTAAATAGTATAGTGTGATGATTCCTCTCCTCAGCATTGCCTTCTGCGTTTATGTGCTTCCTCGTGTGTATAAGTGTGTGCGTGTGTGTGTGTGTGCATATGTTTGCATTGGAGTAAGAGCTAGAATGTCTCCTCTGCCATATCATTTTTTTCTTTTTTTGCCTTTTTATGAACAAAATAAAGCAATTTTATTCAAAACATAGAAATTAAAGTATAATGGCCACACTTATAAAGATAAGTGGTTCTTATGCTCCAGGCACCATGCAGAGTGTTTTACATTCATTTGACTCATTTAAGCCCATAACCCTGTGAGATAGGCATTAAATACCCACTTTTTAGAAATAAGAAAACTGAAGCTCAGAGAAATTTAAGTGATTTGCTTAAATTCACATGGCCGGAAGGTTAGAGATAATTTCCAATTACTTTTAGCCATGTTTTCAGGTCTCCATGCACAACTTCTGCTTATAACCCAATTCACCAGCTTTTTGTCCTCCCCCCATAAACATGCTTCGCATTCCTCCCCATAGCCAACTGTCTCCCCCCAACCCCCAACATATCTGCTATCTCTAAGACCTGCCTAGCAGGACGGGGAGCTGCCAAGTGAAATCACAGGAGGCAAAGATAAAGCATCTCAGCTTTCTCTCCTCAGCCTTTGCTCTCTTCAGCTTCCCAGTCAGTGAGTACTCAAAATCTCATTTTCCCAGCCAGGCTCGGTGCTAAAAACGGCTCCCTCCATGTGGTGGCACTGGGTGGCATTTCCTGAAGTATGAGGATCTGGGCAAGTGCAGCTGGCAGGAGGAGCAGACAAGTTCTGGAAATGCGTGTGGGGGCAGCCTGTGCCCCTCTGGCTGCAGAGACACGGGGGCTCCCAAGAATTTGCTCACTGTCTTAGACACAACAGATCAAAAGGGGCTGCCGAGCTGCCCTTTCTCAGAAGAGAGTGGCATATCTTACTCCTTCAAGGGCATTAAGCAAGTGCATTCCTCGAGGTAGAAATGTCACGGTAGCCTGCCTGCCAACCATTTCTTTGTTCCAAGTAAACGAAGATAATTGATAAGAACTAAATGTTAATCAAACTGCTTGCTATGTTTTCAAAAGATGCTTAAATAAACATAACACTTTATTTATAATTATTTACTTTATAATTATGAATACATGTTTAAAATATAATTAAACTTATTGCAAATTGTTGGAGAAAATGTTTTCTCTCACATGTGATACTTTGGGGGCCATTTAAAAAAAGATTACGTTAGGGACGGGAGATTTAGCTCAGCGATATAAGCACTTGCCTGTTGAGTGCCAGGTTGTGAGTTTGATCCCTGGTACCAAAAAAAAAAAAAAAATATATATATATATATATATATATATATTTTTTTTTTTCTTGCCAGGATATAAACAAGAGTGCAACTGTAATGAGATATATATGTCTATGCTTTCCCCACCTCACTATTATTATGAAATGACTTTTTCATTAAAAAAAACTGTATGTTTCTTATTTGGGTAATGACACATTTGATTTTTAAAATTTTGATTTGACACAAAGAATAAATTGAAAATTACACAAAATCTTCCACAGTGAGAAAACCAAATATGTGTCAGTCCTTTTATGCAAACATCTAGCTCTAAGGCCAGTAGAATGTGAGAAGAAATTTGCTAAAAGTTTCCTCAATCTTCAAAGGGGCCACTGAAGTAAAATAGCTGATTCCCTCCTGGTTATTGTCAAGGGCAGGTGAAATTTTCAGAAAAGTTGCTGTAGTCATCTTGATGCCAGCTTGGGAGGAAGCCAGTTCCAAAACTAAGTGAGGGCAGAATCAGAGACAATGAACTTATTCCAGACACTCTGCTTGTGGACTTCAGGCACCTTCCCTCATGATATAAGCCTGTAGGATTTCAATTTCTTGGTACTTACAGTTGAATGAATCCTAACTAGTATGGATATTTTCAGACATTTAAAAACTGTGTAAGATCTGTCATTTTAGAAAATAATCTCTGTTATTGGCTTATTTTTACTTTTTTTGCCGAGAATTGAACTCAGGAACTTGCACTTGCCAGGCACTATGCTATATCCCTGGCCCTTTGGCTTGTTTTTAAAAATACACCCAGTAATAACACAGCAAATACACTCAGTAAAAATACAATCAGAAATAACAAATGTTTTAGGAGACACATGTGTTTACCCTGATTAAAACATTACACAATATAAACATGTTTTGTAATATCACATTGGACCCCCAAAACATGTATAATTTTATATCAGTTTTTATCATATCAATTAAAATTAATTATTTTTAAAACTCTAAATATTTTCAATACATAGGTTACATGCATGTTCTTCTAAATTTTATCCTTTAGGAATTTTATTGTTTTATTTTTAACCTTTAAGACTAATTCAAGCCAGGAATGGTGGCTCATGTCTGCAACCCTAGCACTTGGGAGGCTGAGGCAGGAGGATCATTGTGAGTTCAAGGCCAGCCTAGGCTACACAGCGAGTTGAAGGCCAGCCTGGACTGCATAGCAAGACCCTGTCTCAAAAAACCCAAAAAGAAATATGAATTCAATATTTTCTGCATCGTGTGAGGTAGTGATCCAATTAATTTTTTAATGAATAGTTAGTCGTGCTACTTAATATGTATATAAAATGTGCTAATTTCTTAAGAAAACTATTTTCCCCTTTGACATGAATTGCTGCCCTTAACCTATACAAATTCTCAATTATTATATAGACTTATTCAGCTTACCACTTAGTCTATCTCTAAGATAATGCCTAAATATTTTGATTATGCTCTCTTTATAATATATTTTAATTCAGTTAAGGGTTCTTGTCATTATTTTTCATGTTCATATATTGCTTCCCATACCTCATTTTATTAATTTACATGAAATGTGGAACAATCCAATTTTCTAAAGCCATACAGATTCCAAGTGGAATTTCATTAAATATGTGCAACAATTAGGACAAAATTGATGTTTGAAATATTAAATCTTCCCATGTAATAACTGGATGTTTTTCTATTTGTTTAGCCCATGAAGTAGCCCTCCAGCAAGATTTTATGATTCTTTTCCTGTACATCCTATACACTTCTTATTGAATTATTTTAAAAATATTTTAAGGTTTTCGTACTATTATAAGGGTTTTTTTTTCTATTTCTATCTGATTGTTTCTAGTATAAAACCACACCATTTTTTTTCTAAGTGATATTACGTACACAGGCATGTTATCAAATCTTCATATAATAGTTTTAAAATGGAGTCTCCTGGGATGTTTGCTCTTGGTTTTGCATAAGTAGTATTTATCATATTTAAGTTGTTTCCTTCTATTGCTATTATTTATTTGGGGCTTAGTAAAAAAGGCTGTTGAATTTAACCAAATGCCTTTTTTTATCAACTATTAATATGACTTTAAGCCATTAATACAGTGTTGTCATAAATTATGTTGTTGAAAGAGTTCCTGACATGAAGACATCATGGCAAATTCTACTAGGTTGTTGTTGATACACTAGTGAGTTTTATTTATTTATTTTTATTTTATTTTAAAGGGGATAAAGGACCAGGGATCTAGTTCAGTGGCATAAGTACTTGCCTGGCAACGCGAGGTCATAAGTTCAATCCCCAGTAGCTAAATAAATAAATAGGATAAAACAGAATAAAACCAATCAAAACAAACCAGTGGTAAGAAATACAGGACTTTGAAACATTATGAAATCAACAATAGTTACCATAATGCCTTTTGATGTCTTCAAAATAGCTGCAGATACCTTCAGACATAGTGAAAATCAAACAGAACAGAGTAAAATAGAAGCAATAAAAACAAAACAATGAATGCAATAAAGGATTTCAAAACAAGCCAATAGTAAACCCAAAATTGCTCCCATAGTATATCTGTGTTTCTCCGCAGAAGCCGGTCGCTTACTTCTTGTTTGCCAGCCCACATGCCAGAAGGGGCTGGGTCTGGTTGTTCTCAGTCTTGTGGCAGCCTGCACATGGTGCTGGTTCCAGGACTGGGCTTGTTTGCTGGTGTGTGCTTGTTTTCTCTCCCACAGTCCATGAAGGAGCACTAATGGGTTTTATTTTTTAATTTTTTTGTGTGTGTGGTACTGGGGATTGTACCCAGGACCTTTATACATGCCCAGCTTTTTTTTTTTTTTCATTTTTTATTTTGAGACAAGGTCTCACTAAGGTACTAAATTGTCCACAGTGAGCTTTGACATGCAACCTTCTTGCCTCACCTCCCAGAGTGCTGTAATTACAGGTCTGATTTCTTTTTATTGAGAATTTTGTATCTATATTGCTACTGTTTTCTTACTAGTATTATGTAACTTCATAGCATGTACTAATGAGCCTAATGATCTGGAATAGCTTAAATAACATTGAAGTTATTTACTTTTCAGTAATTTTAAGTGTATTTATATTTTGTTTACATAGTTTTTAAAAAGCTCCACCAGAGCTGACATTCTTGATTACAACTTAGAATCTCCAAACAAGGGCTGGGGATACAGCTCGGTGGTACAGCACCTGCCTGGCAAGCACAAGGTCCTGAGTTCAATTCTCAATTACTTCCCCACCCAGTGGTAGAATCTCCAAACATATTGTGAGTCATCAATATAGAAATGAATATGGAAAAACAAAATAAACAAAAATTAAAAGCAAATCAGTTCCCCATATCTTTATCTCTCAATGATGGCTCAGGATGTACACTTTTCTGTTACCCTTTTGGAAATTTCTTACCTTCTTCTATTCCCTTCTGCCCTTACAAGTTCAGCTTTTTTCACACACACGCATGATTTCTTACTGTTATTTTTCTTTAATTCCATATTATTTCTGTTTTTCTTTTTTCTCTAAATAAAAATAATAAAATAAAATTTAAATTCTTTTGCTTTTTTGTACCAGGGATTTGAACTCATGATCTTGTGCTTGCCAGGCAGGCACTTGTGCCACTGAGCTGAACCCCCGACCCAAATTTAAATTCTTGATTGAAAAAAAACTTAGTTGAAGTGCCTGTGACTTTCCATGCCCACATTTATCCATAGGTTTTTCTTCACTGCCTAGTGGTTGCTCTCCTCATCCCTGCATTGACTCAGGGCTTTTTCTTGATGAAACCTTCCTGAAGACCCTGAAGGGACAGGTTGTTCCTTTTCACATACATTCCAAGTCTTGGTGGCAAGTTCTAGGGATGGAGAAACTTTTTAGAACCACTCAAAGCTCACAGCACAGCCATTCCAGGCTCTCCTCCTCTCCTCGTGGTATCAGAATATCTCTGCCCCTTACTGAGTAGGTCACACTAGCTCACAACTGTTTTCTGTGCTTCCCTTTAGAATCTTGAGCACAAGCAGGTCCCAAATCATTTGCTCCCCTCATCTGCACCTCACATTGCCTTCTTTCCATTACTCTCCAACAGTGACCACCATGGCTGCTGTCATTGTGAGGATTACACTTGAGGTCTTTATGTCCAACACTATTCTAAAACATTTATGGGTTTTAACTCCGTTAGTCATCACATAGACCTTTTTGTTGTAGGTAAATTTCCTCTGAGACATGATCGATCAAACGACTAGCTTGCATAATGCCACACATCTGATATGGTGTAAAGCAGCTAGTGACACTTGGACAATGTCTTCTTAACCATTAAATTGTATTAATCTATGAGAATAACCTATTTTTAGCCATCTTTATACACATCGTCCTGCTAAATTTGTCCTTTAATCCCATTAAAAAGCCAAGCTTCTTAAGAGTCTTTTGCTCTAGCATCATCTCCTGACTCACTTTACTTCTATATAGGTAATTAGTCACTTCAGTCATACTTCCCTCAGCGTCCTTAATTACGTAGGGATCACCTCATCACACAACCAACTGTTCATGAACTACCATGTACACAGCTATTCTCTTTTTTTTTTTCTCCCATGCTCATTTCAGAATGGGAATCTTTTGTTGTAGAAAATGACAAAATCATGTCGCCTAACTGATGTAATGTGAACTTACAGACTCAGGTGGCTAGGCATCAACTGCTCTATGATTTTGCTTTCTTCAATCTTGCCACTTTGATCACTCGTTAAGGGGTCTTAATGTCCAATATCACAGGAATGTGGTAACCATCGTGAATAAACTCCTTCAACTTCTTCTTTTTCCTTCCTCCAAATTTTCCTCTATTTTGTCCCTCTCTAAATTATCCTGCACATTTCAGTAGAAGAAATGGCTCAATGTTTCCTCAGGCCTCTAAACTTCTGACCTTGAATCCATCTTCTGCTTCTTTTGACTTATATGCTCATTAATTCATTATTGACTTTTAAATTTGTGTTCTGGTACAGATCAGCTATGCTATGCTAAAGTAACAAAAAATCCTAAATCCAATGCTTAACAGGAGAAATTTTAAACTTTATTCCCCATCATCACAACCAAGACCATTATAGATCTGGCCTATTCTGCAGGCAGCTATCCTTGTTGCTGTGACTCCTGAATGCAGGCAGCCTTGATTCTGTGGTTCCAGGTAGCTGCTTGAAGCCATTTTGGTTCCCGTGACAGGGAAAGAGACACTGGGAAATCCCACAAGAGCTCTTCACTGCTTCAGCCCAGAGGTAACACATTAAACTGTTTCTCACAACTTATTAGCTTGAACTATTCATTCACATGGTCTTACCTAACAGCCAGGGAGTTTTCCTGATACTTGGGAAGGAAAAATCTGAAACAAATTTGAAAACTATGTGAATTGCTTCTCTCCCCCCACCGTCTCTCTCTCTCTCTCTCTCTCTCTCTCTCTCTCTCTCTCTCTCTCTCTGTCTCTCTCCCTTTTCTCCTCTTTTTTCTCCTAAATCTTTTGTCTCTGCCACAAAAAGTGCTGAATCTAAAACATTTTAAAAAGTGCCTTTCATACATCATATTTGTCAAATCACTGCAATCTAATTTTTACTTTTCTTAGACCTTTGCAAAAGTGAATTAGTCATTTCTTTTCCTTCTCCACCACTGTATTTCCTATGTGCCTCCCACATACTCCCACAGCCCAGCCACCTATCTCCTATGTGACTCCAGCTTCCTCCAATACAGAAGCTCCTTCCTGGTGTGCTCTGCCACATCCCTACTCATCCTTCAAATCTGGCGCAAATTTCATCTTTTTTCTACAGTTGTCCAGAAGCTTACAGACAGCAAGAAGCTCTCATATCTACTATGTATAGATAACTATTTTAGCATTTACCATTGTGTATTATAATTATTTTCATGATTGTTTACTTGACTTTCCACCTAAACTATGAGATGATTGAAAGAATAATTTCATTTATCTATTGGTTGCATAATAGTGCCTAGCACATAGAAAGCTTTCAGTAAAATGTCTGTCGAATGAATGGAGGAATAAATCAAAAAATAGAAAAAAATTCTAAGCAATGATAGTGGAAGGTATGTGTTACAATTTTTGAGATGTTATTTATGGTACAGCTCTAGTTTTCTCAAAGAGAAAACTACATATATTTACATTTATAAATTAGTTTGTAGCAGAAGTAGCATGAAACAAAGAATTACTAATCCCATTAAATTATTTATGCAACATTAAATAAACATATAATGGCGCAAAATGCATATTAAACAAACTATCCATTTCAAGGAGTTAAAATATGTCTCAATATTTATGATATAATATCTTACAATAAGGGCCAGGGTGCTCTGGCATGTATCCAGTGATTAGTGAAAATTATAGCATCAGTAATACAAAAGTGAATTTTAATATGCATGCCCGAGATGTTATAAATGAACATATTCCTCCAATATATAATATTAATACTAAAAAAGACTTGACTAATAATAAAGCTAACAAAATGTTTTAAAAGGTCATTTTAAATATTCTGAGCAAGTTCTTTTAATTCAAAGTCGACAGAGATGAAAAGGGCTGGATGGACTATGCAGAAAGCTAAAACATTAAGGCATTATTTCAACCACTAATTTTGGATGTTTCTATAAATACTTTTCCACCTGCTTTTCACAGACTATCATTTGTGTCATATTACAAGACAAAACATTGCCTTTTAATCTAAGATATAAACAAAAGGAGAACTTGACCAAATAAAACAGTGTTTTATTTACTCACGAAGTGTTCCTAAGTCATACCATATAGAATTTAGTCAGTGATCGGTAACTTTGTTTTTGTTAGAAAAAAAATCCTTTTGGTTTGTTTATTTTATGTTTGTTTGTTTTAAAATGAGGTCATGCTGCTGCATAGGTTGCATTTGAACTTGCGATCTTCCTGCTTCAGCCTCCCAAACAGCTAGAATCATAGGTATGTACCACTGAACTCAGCCTTAGAATACACTTTTTAAAACCTAGGTTTCTTTCATATAGCAAACTCATCACCAGTCCTCAAAATGGAGATTCTTGGTAGCTCCAGGAATCTGGTTCATAACCTGGAGCCATTTTAGGTAGCTGGGGAGGAGCCAGGAATCTGTTCAAACGGGCAGCTAAGCATACAAGCACTTAGCAAGGGTTTGTCCTGAAATGAGAGTCAGAACCCAAAAGAAGCCGTGGTAAGCTTAGGTGAGTATAGCTGCAGAGATAATCCAAAGACCAGGGTGAAGAACAAAGGCAAGTTGAACCCTGATAATGCGTTAGAACAGCAACAACAAGCAAGAACAGCAAAGAACAAGCATGAAGTGTCCAGATAGTCGAAGTTGGTGAGCAAAATACAGGGAGCTAGAAAACCAGGAAAGAGACAGAGCAGTTCACTGGGAATGAGTTAGTGTCCAAATGATTTAGAACACAAGCTTGCCAGTTCAGAACTTAGCATTATACTCCTACTTTTGCTGTTTCTTGATTTCTCCATGTAGGTGTTTTGGTCCCTGCCTTGAAGGCATGAAGAATGGTTTCTGACATTTTAACTCTTATAGACATTTTCTTTCTCTCCAAGAAAAGGAACAAAGGTCATAACATTTCAAAATCCAAAAGTAGTATCATATGACTGAGGACATTTTTAATAATCAAAGAGGTTTTAATATTAACAGAAGAATTTTTTTTTCCTCTGCATGTTTTTTCAAATTCCTTCCTGGACAACACTCAGCTCCATAAGACAGTAGGCCAATATCTTGTCAGTTGTTGGAAGATTCTGTTATATCTCACTGATTAACTCAGCTCCTACGAGTAGGAATAAGTGGGAAATATTCAAGTCAACTTTTGCCATTTTTGTTTACTTTGTAAAGGGTTGTGTTGCATTATGGAAAAGGACATATAAATCTACATAACTAATGGTCATAACTTGCAGTCACCCTATTCCTGGCCCATTGAAACTTCAGAGTTGTTTCTAGGAAAACTAGAGCCAAGGATTTTTACATGGTAGAGATAAGCTTCATGGTGCATTTCCTCCTTAGGTATCAAGGAAAGAAAATTCGAAGTGACAACTAAAAATGCCTGTGGAAAGGTGGACATCCGTTGTTCTGTATGACACTGACAAGTTGAAGTTGCAATGATAGCCACCTTCATGGGGCATCTATTCTATAGCAGGTACTGTATTTCTGCTCTTTTTTTCATCTTCACAGTAAGAGCCTGACAACTAGGATCCTACTACCAGCACTATTACTAGCATTATTCAAGTGAAAACAGCTTAGAGAATTTTAAAAGTTTAATAAAAGAAAAATTGATGAAACCATTAAGTGACTATACTAAGGTGGCAGAATACAAGGATAATACACAAAAGCTAATTGTTTTCCTAAGTACTAGCAATGAACAAAATTCAGTACCACTAACATTAGTACTGCCCCAAATCAAATATTAGGTTAAATGTCATGCAACATGTACAGAATCTATATGAAGAAAACTACAAAGCTCAAATGAAAAAAATCAAAGAAGAGCTAAATAATAGATACATATTCCATGTTCTTGGATAAGATCCCAATATTGTCAAGATGTTGGCTCTTCCCATTTAATCTATATATTCAACTCAATCTTAATGGAACTTCTAGAAAGTTGCCCTGTGAGTATTAAGAAACCAGTTCCAAAGTTTATAGAAAGAAGCAAATGACCCAGAAAGCCAACATGATATGCAGTAGAAGAATAAAATTGGAAGAATGACATACTATTTGACCTAAAAACTTATTATGAAACTGTAGTAATCAAGACATGATGGTATTGGTGAAAGAATAGAAAAATACATCAATAAACCAGAATATAGAGCCTAGAAGTGGACTTGCATAAATGTGATCTTTAATAAAGAAACAAAATCAGTATAATGGAGAAAACAGAATCTCTTCAATAATTGATGCTGAGTCACGTGAATATAAACATGCAAAAATAATGATAATCCTGGCAAAGACTTTATGTTCTTCACAAATACTAACTTAAAATAGATTTTAGAACTACATATAAACACAAACTCTAAAACTCCTAGATACCAACACACAAAAAAGTCTAAATATACTTGAGTTTGACAGTGAGTTTTAAATGCAACACAAAAGCACAAAGAAACAATTGATGAACTGAAATTCACTAAAGCTTTAGTCTCTAGAAAGGTCACTGTCAACAGAACAAAAAGACAAGCCACTGATTGGGAGAAAATATTTGCAAAAGACACATCTGACAAAGGACTGCTTCCCATGCTATGTAAACAGCTCCTAAAATTTAACAAGAAAATAACATGATTTAAAAATGAGTTAAAAACTTTAACAGATATTTATTAAATGAAGAAAGATACACAGATAGCAAATAAGCACATGAAAAGATGTCATTTGTATGTAATCAGGGAAATAGAAACTAAAATACAATGCAATATCACTACGCTCCCATTAGAATGACCCAAATCCAGATCCTGACATCAAGTTCTGGTAAGGATGTGGAGCAACAGTAACTCTTGTTCATTACTAGTGCAAATGCAAAATGATACACACATGAGTTGAGTGGGTTGAGTTGAGTTTAGGTGTTTCTGACAAAATTAAGCATACTTTTTTTTAAAAAAATTAAGTACACTCTTACCTTATAATCCAGCCATCATGCATTTTGGTATTTACCAAAAAGAATTGAAAACTATGTCTATTCAAAGACCTGCACGCAGTATTTAAAACAACTTTACTCAGAACTGACAAAATTTGGGTGCAACCAAGATGTCCTTCAGTAGATGAATGGATAAACAAACTTTAATATATCATAAAAATGAAATATTATTTAACATTAAAACGAAATGGACTTTGAAGCCATGAAGAGACATGGAAGAAGTGTAAATGCTTATTAATAAGGGAAAGAAGCTATTTGAAAGGGCTACATACTGTAGGGCTATATACCATCTATATGACATACTGGAAAAGGTAATACCTCATGGATAGTAAACATAGTAGTGGTTACCAGGGAGTAGGAGGAAGTATAAGTGGTTACCAGGGATTAGGAGAAAGTGGTTACCAGGGATTAGAATGGAAGTATAAGTTGTAGGGCAGGGAAATTATTCTGTATGATTTTTTATATTAGTGAGTGCATGTCATAATACATTTGTCCAAACTCTAGAATGCACAACATCAAGACTGAATCCTAATGTAAACTCTGGACTTTGGATGAAGATGATATATCATCATAGGTTTTTCAATTGTGACAAAAGGGACACTCTGCTAGGTGGTGCTAATAATAACAGAGACAAATACATATGTGGGGAGGGAGTATGTGAACCTAAAGCTGCTCTAAAACATAAAATTTATATTTTTAAAAAAGCTTAACAAAGTCACCAATGTTAGTGAGTGGTACAACCAGAAGTTAAGCTAAGCTCTGGTTCTAAAATTGTGACTCTCATCTTGGGCAAGTTACATATTTACACTAAGCTTCCATTTCTTCAACAGTTAAATAATAGAAATATCTTGTTAATAATCCAATACAGTTTCTAGCACACCTATACAGGTTGTCTAGAAATAAGATCTTCAAAATAAGTGTGACGACAACAAAAATATCAGATTACTTTTTTGTGTTGGTGTTCGTTTTGATTTTTTGAATCAAGGTCTCACTACATAGTTTAACCAGGCTTTGAATTCACTATGTAGTCCAGGCAGATCTCAAACTCATGAGCCTCCTGCCTCAGCCTTCTGAGTGCTGGGATTACAGGCTGCACCACAACACAGAGCTCAGACTACCTCTTTTAAGAGTAGGGAGAGCAGTGTCCTCCAACCAATTTCCAGACAGTGGCACTATCCCTCCAAGAAGTATTAAGAAGTATTAGTTAAGAACACAAATGCCTCATTTCCTCCTCAGTAAAGTCAGAATGGCAGTATCTGGGCTCCAAGTGTTGTTCTGAGGAGCACAGGAGATACAACAGAAGAAGTGTTCAGCTCAAAGTAACACATTATCAATATCACTGTTATTATGAAAAACTTCTACATCAATCCTGGATTACAAGGAGCAGAATCAATAATATTATTGAGGAAACCAAGATTTTGTGATATACTGTTATCATTTTTAATCACTTTTGGAAACCTCCATAAGTCTAAGTTTGTCAGATGAAAAAGAAATACTCATTCTAGCCATAAAGAATTGTGCAGTTTAAATGACACAATTGACACAAAAATAGGTTTTTAAAATAGAAACTACCTAAGTAATTGTGAGTTACTCTTTAAAAATAACACTATTCAAATGCCCAGTTACCTGGAGAATTTACTCTGTGGTTTCCACCTTTTTTAAGTGGAGGCTGCACTAGGTGGCTAGTGAATCTCACAAACTTGTTTCTGAAAGCATGATTGGACAGCTCATGGAGCATCATGTGTTTATTTAAAAGAATAGAAATCTCTGGATACTTGACATGAGAACTGGGGATGCCCTAGTTGGCTCCCACTTATCAAACCCTAACCTCATCTTTGATTTGTGCATAGTTTGAACCACATGACATTTTCTCTAACAAGTCCTTTTAAAGAACCTCGGTTCCAATTCATTTAATGAAGACTTTTTTTATTAAACCAAGTTTAGAAGAAATAATAAGCAAAGAATTTGACTTTAATATATTAAGAAGCAATGTAGGCTCTGTTTCAATAATTTTAGTTAGATCAATACACCCAATTTAAAAATGAAAAATATAGCATGACATGTATTTCGGATATTACCAGTGTTGTGGACCTGTGTACGTGAACCAACTAATTGCTGAAATAAATGATCAATTACTCAGGATTGTGTGACATTGGAGTGAAAGTACAGATCATGTTGAACATACACAGTTAATAGTGGAACTTCTTGGCTTTAATGAATAAGAGAAAGTGAAACACATTACTATCTCCATCAAGCATTCAAAAGATCATACTCCCACACTGATTGCATATCATGACGATGATGCTTTTTATACAAATCAAGTATAAATAACTTAAAAAAAAAAACCAAAAATTTAAGCTGTTCCCAAGGGCATAGCATTTAGAAACAACATATGGTAGATGTAGTCAAGGACAGGTTCTTTGCATCAGCCAAACATATTATCACTGAGGGATGAGTTGGAGGAAATAGCTATCATAGGCAAGAGGGAAAAATTTTTTTCATCTCTCTTCTCTTTGCTCTTCATCTTCTTTGCCTGGCTGAGCAGTTTTTATATGAATCCTAGATCTAAAAGTAGAAACTGATATTGTTATCTCATAATACAAGGCTTTTTAATACCCTCATCTTTTGCGTAGTTATTTTAAATATTGTTAAATAAAGAAGGGTACATTGTATCATCAAATGTAAACATTACATCCATCTATTCAGTAAGCCCACCTTGAACACTTTCCCTGGGGCAAGGGCTGGGCCCTGAGGGAGCACAGGACTGTTCACTAATGCAATCTGGTTTCAAGAAAGGAGACCTGCAACCTGCCTTTACTTTAAATCTTGCTCTCTTGTACGCCAACCAATTAGAGGATCACATTAACTAAGTGTTGAAATTCAAGTGTTTGTCGGTACATTCCAGACTGGTTTCTTCATCTGATACAGACTTGTATGATTGTACCTCTACCTCCTCAGTTTCAACTCTTGCCAATATCATGCACTGTCCTTTCAGATTCTCACATCTGCCCAAATTATTTCCACCTTAGGACTTTACACATCTCTCATCAGAATACACACACACACCCTTCACATGCATCAGGTTTAATTTACATATCATCTCCCAGAGAGACATTCCATGAAACTCACATGTAGAATAAGTCACTTCACATACTTTTTCTTTTTCCTCATTACTTTCTTCATCATACTTGGAGAAAATTTGTAAGCATTCCATGAGGGCAGGAACAATAAGCAGCACAATACTTGTCCTAGCATGTATTCAATAATTAATTGAATTAATGTTAATATTAATTCAATATTAAATTGATAAAACAATAAGGAAATAACTGCAAGGTAGCATTTATACAAATATACATTAATGAGTCCTGATTCTAAGAAAGTCTTGATGAAGATAAAGTAAAATTTACAGTAAGACCATCCAAGTGATGTGAAATGCATCCAGTTTGGCAGGTCATGTATTTGTAGGAGAATTTTCCTCACTTAATACAGTGAAATAAAGTAAATACAAAGGATCTTTGGGGCCACTATCCTACCTCCTCTGAATGTGCATGAGCAGGTTTTGTCTCTTTGTGAGTTGCTTCTAGTGGACATGGCTTATTTTATAACAGAAAATTCACATTTTCCATGACTCACGTATTATAGCTGAGACCTAAAACTCAGGTCTCCTTCCAGGTCCTTCCTGCTGTACTCTTAGTACAAATCTCATGACTAGCAAATCATGGACAATTCATTGACATCTGCATATGAACCTTTTCTTGCTTAGTGTGTGTTATTATTTCAGTGTAAATTATTTTTAGGAATCTGTAACAGGGCAGTTTATTATGTTACCAGGCAAGAGATGAGGTTTTTGCTTTTAAATTGTTCATGCCCTTTTTACACAATTAGAACAATATTCATTTTCATTGGTGAGATCATCTGCTTTAAAAACTTGCTATTGTCAAGAACTAAATACATTGATCTCAGATCTAATTCCGAGCTGCACACTTCTCTTTTTAGCATGTTGGTAATAGTTATGGAAGAGGAAATACTTATGTACTTATCATCATGTCCTTAAATTTCTACACAGAGTCACATATTATTTTGTCCTACTTGCCAACAAAATTCTTTTTTGTTTATCATAGTTAGAAGATTTCTGGTAATCACATTTTAATTCTAATTCCTAGAAGTAGATAACAGAATTATAATACTTTAAAAGAAAATCAGTTGAATTAACTAAAGTACTTGCCTCACACAAGGTGGAATTAGGCCATGTGAAAATTTACTTTACATAATCATTTCATGACTTTGCATTTAATTTCCAAGCTAACTCCTAATTTTAAAGGAATTTTAGACATGAATTTATTAGTTTCTCTTTGGAGAATTTCTTGATAAATATTGTACTGCTTTACTATCTATTTAAATCTATGTTAGCAGTCATTGGAAGTTCCAGTAACCACCCGCTCAGAGGATTTGAGGTTTGGCATCCACCTTTGTAGGTGTGAAATACTTTCCAACTAATTTCCATGTATATGATTTGTATAGGATTCTCTTCACAAGCCTATTATTCAGGCATAATGTCACTCTGTACATGTCATGTCATGTCATTAATATGAGAAGAAATCATCTAAAACATGGATTAAAAGTTTGCTGTGTGCCAAATAGTATTTCAGGTATGGAAGGGGCCAAAATGAACTGAGAAAGAAAAAAGAAATGGAAACATCATTTTCATGAAGAGTTAGGTATAAAAAAGGGTACAGGGCCAGGGATACAGCTAGTGGCACAGTGTCTGGTAATCGTGAGATTGTGAGTTTGATTCCTGGTATAAAAAAAAGAAAGAAAGAAAAAAAAAAGAAAAGGGTGCAAAATGCAAGATGTTAGAACAACATTCTAGAATCAGTCTAGATTTAAACTGGGGTTGGAAGTCAAAGTAAGAATTTTCCCAGTGGAGCAGGGGTGCAGATTGCATAGGAAGAAATTAGGAGGATTGGCATTTTTAGGCAGAAGAAACAGTAAATTCCCTGTTTGGGAGCATGAATCAGTAAAATGTAAATTTGTCAGCCTGGGTGAACCACTTAGAGACAGAACAGCTAGTTAGGCAACAAATATTTATTGAGAGATTACAAAGAGACAATCACACTGCTTAGTTTTAGACATTCCAGAAGTGAAAAAATTCTCAAAGAGATTACAGGTAATCCCAGATGACAGATAATAATCATGTGATTCCAAGTGTGTTACATGTCTTAAAAAAGAGATAATAGGTACTATATGAGAATGCTGTTAAATTTGGAAGGATAATAATCTCTAGAATTCATGATGTGAATTTTTAATTAACTTCAGGCTATCTTCCAATAATATTCTACTTTTGATTTAATTTAACAATCTTTTATAACAACGTATTTCCAATTCTTCCCCAGCTTCATTTGTTATTTTTGTGATACATTATGCCCTTACATGCTCTGTGAACTAATAATGTGTTGCTTCTATTTTCACCTTAGTCAGTTGTTTGTTACAATAATTTAAATGAAAGAAATGTCTTTGCCTTAGTTATTGCCATTTTGGTGCTGGGGATAGAAGTCAGTGCCCATGCATGCTAAGCATGTGTTCTACCCCCTCAGGCCAGAAATTCCTTTATATTTATCTTCATTTAAACTATTGTGAAGCACCTCATTTCTTTTCAGAAATCAAGTTTTCTCCATGTATTATTTTCCTTCTATACGAAGAACTTCCTTTAACATATCTAATAGTGTATGTCTGCTAGTAATACTTTTATTTGGCTTTTATTTTCCCGAGGTAGCATAAAACAACTTTATTTTGCCTCTACTTTTGCAATTTTTTTCCCAGGAGTAAAAACGCAAGTTAAAAGTTTTGTCTTTCAATATTTTAAAGGTGTAACTCCATTGTATTATTACTTGCGTAGTTCCTGATAGAGACAGCTTTAATAATCATCTCAAGTCTTACATGTGTGATATAGTTTTTTCCTTAGGGCTTTCAAAATTGTTTCTTTTAGTTTTCATATATTCTGAATATTATATGTGTGTAGGGATTCTATTTTTAAATATTTTACTTTTTTGGTATACTGTGTACTTTACACCTGTTTTTTTTTGCTTCGTTAATTTTAGAAATTTCTGTATCAGAATTTTCTTGTCTCTTTCTTTTTCCTCTTCTGCAATTCCAGTGACATGTGTGGTAGACCACTTCTAAACTGTCTTTCAGCTCCTGCTATTATGTTGTGACTTTATCACCTTTCTTTTCTGTTTGTTCTTTAGTCTATATAAATTTTATTCTGTACTTTCAAGCTCATTATTTTCTATATCAAGACAACTGAGGAGTACATTAAAAACCTGCTGTATTTCTACTTCTATGTGCATTTTGTCTAGCACTTTATTAGAATCTTAGTGTAGAAATTTCTCAAGTATGTTGCTCATCTTTAAAAGTAGGACTTTAACTCCATAATAGTTATTTTAAAATATCTGCCTGATTTTCAAACTCTAGACCATCTCTGGGTCTCTGATTTTGTTAAGTTGTGCTGTCTTTTAGCAGTAGACTGTTTTTTCTTATATTTTTGTTTGTCTGATAATTTTATTGAATATTAGATACTGTGCGTAAGCAGTAAAAAATGAGATAATTCTTTTTATGTATGTAGATAGACGTACCTCTTTTTCTACTGGGCCCTGAGTGTTGGAGTTAATCTAGTTAGAACTTGAACTGGATTTTGGGCATCACTGATAAGAATCTCCCCCAGTTTTAATTTCCTCTGGACTTACTTTATGTTAGGGTGGGGGATGTTGTGTCAAATGATCGTTCTGTTTTGTTTTTCACTACTCGTCCTCTATTCTCAGCTTTAAACTTTCCCTGTGCTACTATGCTTCTTTGGAGAACATTCTCCATCACCTGTTCCCTTTTCCAGTGGTGGCCCACAGTTGCTTGTTATTCAGAGCGTGCTGAAAGTTTCTTTTTTGTACCAGTATAGCTCAGTCTTAGTCATCTTGTGTTTCCACATCTTTAGTGTAGGATTTTCACATTCTCATGCTTCTCCTCTCATGACAGCCAAACTCTGCCTTGTATTCTTAATGAGACCTGTTCAGGAATTTCCTGGCTCTTTTCTCAGCAAAAATATTTATCTTTTATCCATGTAATGGCCACAGCTGTACTTACCAGAGTCCTGAGAGAATCTCCCGTGGCTCAAGGCTTTTAACTCATGGGGATTAAGAAGCCAGGAGGTGTTCAATGCCTTTTCCACAGTAGCACCCTTCAGTGAGCTTGCACCACTGACCTTAACCTCTTTCAGGTCTCCTGTCCTTCCTCCATCGGAAAGACAGGAGAGAGTACGCAAGTAGACGCGCATTCACCTTGTGTTTGTGGCTCCCAAAGATCTATCTCTCCACATTGTAAAATTTTTAAAAATTTCTTAAAATTGTAAGGAGTACATATATTTTTCCCATTCTGTGCTAGTCTTTCTCTTTTGATGGGCCATCCCATTTTTGGCTTTCAAATCTTTCGTTTGTCCTGTAATCTCTAATGGGCTGGATAAAATTTATGTAGCACATTGTTACAAACTTTTCATTTGTTATGATAAAAGCAATTTTTCTCAGCTGCTTATGTCCTAAGACAAAGAAGAATTTTGCTTTCATTACTGAAAGATGTTTTTTTCAGGGATGTTAATTTAGGTTAAACATTTTCATTTTCTTGTGGTGCTTTAATGAAGTTCTTTTGTTATTTTCCAGTTTGCATGGTTTCTGATGAAAAACCTGCTGCCATTTTTATAGCTGTTTCTCTGAACACAAATCTTTCTGCTCTGGATGCTCCTGAGGTATTTGTTGTTTCACTGACTTTTAGTAATTTGATTGTGATGTGACTTGATATGTCATATTTAAATTGCTTGAGGTTCATTAACAATCTTGGATTTGGAGGTGTTTAATTTTTGGCAAGCTTGGCAAAACTGGAGAATTGTGGCCATTGTTTTCTAAAATATTTTTCCTATTTTGCTCTTCCTTTCTGATGGTACAGTTTTGTACAGATTATGCTTTGAGACTGTCCTGTGCTCATTAATTCCATGTTGGATGACTGAATTTGGGAAGATGAGCTGAGATAATCAACACAAAAGTATTTTCAAACATCCATTTAAACACTTATTGAATAACTGCTGTGTGCCTCATCTGGTAAGTTAGTGAACTACAAATATAAATAAAACAGTATTGGGCTAAGATAGTAAAATTATAAATAGAATTATAAATCAGTGCAGGGATGTTCCTAATGACAGTATAAATAAGTTCTTATATTATACAAACAATGGTGTAATAACAGTTGAGGGGAGTCAAGGAAGCCCTTAGCAAGCAAGTTATATTTAAATAGTTCTTCAAGGATAATGGGAAGCTTTTCAGGCAGGAAAAACACCTTGGAGAAGGAGAATAATGTAAGCATGGTAAAATTTCCAAGAAGAAAGATAGTTTAATGAAGTATGAGTGAAAAAATAGAATATGTTGTGTAGTCAAGATGTGTAAATATAGAAGTATAATCACAAAGGAAGATATTATGGTTACATCTCTAAGAGTTGTCTCTACAGGGTTATATATGCCTTATGAGAAATATAGAACTCAGTTTCAGTGGTGCTATATTACTCAAAGTCAACTCTACACCTTCAATTGCATAGCATGGAGGAAATCAAGATTTATGCCTACTTTCAATCCAGCTTACAATAAATGCAATTACTTTAAAATGTCCGCATTCCTGTACCAAGATAATGTTCAGACAATTTATGTACTTTAAAAGAAATAGAAACAAATATTTGACATAACTACAAGAAATAGAGAAAATGTTACATAGCATGCATTAAAGTTCCCTTCATGTGCACGCATTCCGCTGGCAATCTTTGCTACACATCAAAATAAGTTTCCTTTTATTTACCTCCTTTTCCCTTTGTAACATATAGAGCCCTGTGATACTTCAGTTTTAAACCATCTGGTGCTGATTTTGACTTAATCTGCTTGTTTTCCAGTTGGAATGTCTATCCTTCAGTGTGCCTGCCATCCTCTCATCAAGCACCCCGCTTAACCCTCTAGTCGGGTGCTGTGTGGTAGAGACTGAGTCACCAGGCAGTGCGGAGTGGCAGAGGTAATGTGGGAAGGGGGTGAATACTTTTCAAACATCTAGCTGAATATATTAGTATCCAGCACTTACCTTCACCAGCAGAGAGGCCCCAAACCAATTCGGGGAAGAGGTGTGCAGTTCTGCACTGTACATCAGGTTTTGTCTCTGCTTTTCCCCGCTGGAGCCTCCAGCTTTCCTCAGTCTAGTTAGCCAGCCACCATTCATCACTCTTCTTTCCAGCTTCCTCTGTTCTGGTGGTATTCTTCAGACATTGTTCCTATTGTCCTTGAGGGTTTCTGTCTTCTTTATTTTTTTAATTCATTTACTATCACTACTGGGTCTTCAGGAGAGAGCTGAACAATGCATGTGTTCAATATAGTTCCTCTTTAACTGGAAGTCTATAGCTCATCCTTTTAAAATATCTATATCTGTGTATATTATAATGTACATAATATATTTGAACAGTGACTTATATAATTTGTGAGTAAGTAAATATTTACATATTGCATTTTTCATTTAAATTATTTTTTTACTTCTCACAGATAATAGTTATGTGATTATACAATGTCAAGAACCATTGCTCTGCCTGACCTCTAAATGGTGGTGTCTTCCAGAACTTACAGCTTCATTTTTCTTTTTGTGTTCATTCTTCCTCAATGTTATTTTATTTAGTTAAAATTTCGATGACTTTGAGATTCATACTTTTAGTGTTAGCCTCTTAATTGAACTCTAGATACCCAGCTTCTCCCTTGATATCATTGGGATATCTAAAAGATATCTCAAATTAACATCCCAAGCAGAAGTCTCAATTCTCTTACCTCTACCTCCCTGACAAATTGTACTTCATCCATGCTGCAATTATCCAGGCAAAATTTTGTGTTGAACTTGATTCCGTCATGATTCCAAGCTGAGAATACAACACTAAACAAAACTGAAAAGACTGTTGTCATAGAGCTCATATTCTCAAGGGGAAGAGGAAGCAAAAATAAGCTAAAAAATAAGTATCTTATGTTTATATTTGTTTACATTTATGTAAGTCAAGTGCTATTGAGAAATTTTCTCTCTATGTGGACTGCTCTTCTCCTGGCTCTTTAAGTGACCACTCTTATTCATTCTTCATGTCCCAAACTGTAAAGAAGTTCTCTGAGAAGACTTGTAATTACAATTGTAATTACAGAATTTCTAGTCACAATTGTAATTACAGAATCTCTAGTCACACACTCTGCATCATATCACCTCATTTCTTTTAAAACCCTTAGCCTGATAGTATCTGTATGTATTTATTTATCTGGATTCATCAACTAGAAAGAAGGCAGGGGCTTTTTATTCATTCTTTTTTTTGAAGTTTTTAAAAATTTTATTTAAAGAGAGGGGGGAAAAAAGCAAAACAGAAAAAAGGGTAGAAACAATACAGAATTTCAAAAAAATAAATAGTAAGAAATCATTAGTTGATAAATTACATATTGTCCTTTTAGAAATAGTTGTTCAAGTTACAAAATTAAAGCATAAAAAGTGGACATTACATATTGTCTTCTTGGATATAGTTGTTCAAGTTACAAAATTAAAGCATACAAAGGGACATTCAAACAGTGAGGCTGCAAACAGTTCTGTTCACTGATCCAACAAAAACTTAGCAACATGATTATCACTCCTATACACTTAAGTATACATGCAGTTATATCCTTTACAGCACTTTCTTTTCCTCCTTTTGCTTTTTAAGTCCATTATCTGTTTAGTTATATCATGTTTCAGGTTGCTCAGTACCTTACTGATCTGTTTGTTGTTGTTATTTACTTTTTAAAATTTTTTCTTATTTATTATTACATTTTATTTATTTATTTATTTTTAAGATAGTAAAATACAGCAGAACAAGACAGGACAAAGCCAAGTGAGGCAGTGCAGTGAAACTGGTACAGAACTTCACAGCAGGTTACTGGGATAACAGCAATAGGTACAATAGTATATCTGGTTTTCTTCACAATAGTTGTTCCTTCAATCAGATGGAGCAATATCGAAGGAAATTATAAAAACAGAATATTGAATAGAGTAATACCATTGATCAGAACAGAGCAAAACAGAGATAAAAATATTTGCCTTCAAAGAGATGGCAGAAGACTATCCCCTTTATTTGCCATATTGCATATAGTCGAACTTGCAAGAGATGCTCAGATCTCTGGCTCTAACTTGCTGGGGGGGAAAGGATATGATGAGATGGATTATTAGCTTGCACGCTGGTAGGCTCACAGCTGCCCACAAGAATGGTGAGCTGGCTACCTGATATCCCAGCGCCCCAAGTTCCAACATGGTGCAGATCTCAGGAAACACTGATATGGTTCTCACCCTACGGCGGCTGTGGCTTGGGAGTCCACAGCCACTTACCAGAGCAGCATACTAGCTGCCTGTTTTCCCAGCACCCCAAGTTCTCTTTTTATTCATTCTTATTTCTATTCCCAGAGCAGTGGTTTTTATTCATCTCAAGAAGCTCACACACTTGAAAAATCACACAGGACCCAAGGAATTTTTCTATGTGTTACATGTGCTATTATTTTCTAGTAGAAACTGAAATATTTTTAAATATTTGTATTTATATATTTCTTCATTTCAAATAACCAACCAACATTTTTATGGAGAATAATCTTATTTTCTAAAATAAAAATAAAGGAATGGTATTACTTTTCATTTTGCAAATCTCTTTAATTGTGTAGCTCAGTAGATGTCTGTAGTGTTACATCTATTTCCACATTCAATCTGCCATAAGTTGCTTGAGTTATAATATATGAAATACATATGTCTTCACAGGGACATATAATTGGAAAGGGAGGAATATTTGATAGACTTATCAGATAATTGTGTATTTTTTCTTCTTTAAAAAAAGTATTTAAAATTTGTATATTTTCTTTGATACTAATGTTCAACAAGTGCTAGCTCCTTAATGGACAGTTGCCATGTGAATGTGAAACCAAATCACTAGGCATAAATTATATTTTGAGATTTGCACCAGTCTCTTACTTATGCATGATTTTGTAACTTCATGTATTGGTCATTTAGAAAATACCGATTTACTAATTTTCTAAAGAGTTTTTCAATGTTAACACATTTTATTATATAATATGAAAATATCACATTTGTTTTTGTTTCAGCAAAAAAGTCTTTAAATATTGGGGAGCTGTCAATCTTATAGAAATGATAAAAGTTTCTTCAAATTCTAATTTTCATTTGAAGGCTTTATTTATTTTTTTGGTACCAAATATTGTCAGTTTTCCTTAAAGTTAGACTCACTTTTTTCATTTTGGAGAAAATATTTACAAAATTTTCATTTTTGAGAATAATTATAACTTGTCAAGTTAGTTGTTCTTTCAAGAAATAATGCTGTTCTATGAAGACAAATGACTAATTTGGCTTTCAAATAATAAAAGCATTTTTTGTAAAGATAATCATTATGCTTCATCATTCATTCTTTCTTTTTTATTTACAAAATATTAACAACTATACAGTCAAATGTTGAGTTGTAATAAAATAAATATTCTCAATGCCTCATCAAGGATGTTATTTGATAAGTACAATTGGTGTTGCTTTTTTTTTACTGTGTATGCATGTCAGTGAAGGATGCAATGATCACTGGTACAGGTAGGTGCTAAAAATTGTCTTGATTCATGCTGATGTGCCAACAGTGCTACCAGTATTGATTTTACACTATCACTGCTAATGGCAAAATGGTGGAAAAAGAAAAAAAATCTTAAGATTGCTCTAATGTAGTTCTCTCACAGATGCCCTAAAAAGATCTCATGATCCTAGACAGTCCCAGATGACACTAGAATATGTGGTAAGAAGTCATTAAGACATTTGCAATATACATAAGGGACTGATTACTGTATATCTTCCTCTCCCCCTCCTTCCTCCTCTCCCTACTTCTTCTTGAGACAAGGTCTCATTATGTAGCCCAGGCTGGCCTCAAACTCATGGAGATCCTCTTGCCTCAGCCTCCTGAGTGCTGGGATTACAGGCATGTACCACCATGCCTAGTTGGATTATACTATTTTTTACATTTATTATTATTGACCAGGCAATGTCTTCTTTTAAAAGCAGTAAACTCTTAGAATTTATCATTTTGTTAGATGTCTTTCACAAAAGAAAAGTCAGGAATTATTTAAGCAAAAGTACTTATCAAAATCTGCCTGTAAGTACTACAGATTTAAGGATAATAAACAGAGCTAATATTGAACATGTACATTAAATTACTTGAAAATAAAACTAATGTGTAGAGGACTAATCAATGCTAGACAAGATACTATTAAAGCAAACATCCTCTTTGAAGAAAACTTAAAACCTTACTAAATGACATTTTAAAAGATTTAAATAAATGAAAAGCTACATTTAGATAGAATGATTTAACAATGCAGAAACACTGACAATCCCTAAATTAGTCTATAAATTCATTACAATACAAATCTAAATGTCAGTTGTAGTAGACAAATAGATGAATGGAATAAGCATAAGGAAGGGTCAATGAAATAATTACTATACTAGAGAAGGAATTCCTGAACTGAACAAGACTGAAAACTCTACAAAGATGGAGGATGTCAAAATATATAAATAAATAACGAGTTTATTATCTCAGTAAGCAGAGAAGAAAATCATCAGTGAAATATCACATTACAACAATTAAATAGGTATGGTGGGATCACCCAATTTGATGACATTAAGTGTTGATAGGAAAATACTACCTCCTTCTTACTTGACATCTACCGTTTTGGAAAACAATCTGACAAAGTAATCTCCATGCTCTCTGTAATTATGTGATCTCACTCCCAATGAGAAAGTGGGAGACAAATCTTATAAAGGAAGCATGAACGATAATATATTTTTCATAATATAATTTATGGAGGCAGGGAATAAGAAACAACCTGATGATTCATCATTTAAGGAGACAGGAGACTGAAGCAAACTACTGGATACTACACAACAGTTAGAAATGACACAGATATTTACAAACAACATACTGCTTTGTGGAAAAGGGAAGAAAAAATGAGTTTTATTATAATTTGTATCTAGAATGACTGTCCCTCAAGGTCTAATGTGTTGAGGCTTGAGCCTCACCTGGTGAGACTATCATGAAGTAGTGGAAGCCTTAGGAAGTAGGGTCTATCTTCTCCTCCAACCCGCTCCTGACCAGCGTGAGATGAGCAGTTTTTCTCCTTCACACCCTTCTACCATGTTCTGCCTCAACTCAGGTCTAAGGGCAATTGAACTAGATGATTGTGGACTGAAAGTCTAAAATCATGAGCCAAAATAAATATTTCCCATTTAAATTGCTTCTGTAAGGTATTTTGTCAAGGCAACAGAAAACTGCCCCAGAAAATTTCTATTTATGTGTGCATGTGAAATGACATTACGTATTTCCAAAGATAGATATAAATTGAAGAATAGACAGCAAACTCATTTAAGTACTTACTTTTGGAGTAATTTAGAATTGCTTTTTTGCTTTGATAATTCAATGCTGATAGAACTATGCCATGAAACAGAGTCTATATCTATCCCTGAAGGAAAGGAAGGAGAGAGGGAGGGAAAAAGAAACATATTTTGTAGAATGGTAGCCGAGTCATATAATCTGCATTTTCAGAAAAGGATAATTAGAGAAAATTTGATGCCTACCTCTTTTATGATTAATCAGTAGCATTAGGCAGAAAACTATAGTTCCTGAGAGCTGAGTTAAAATTTCAATAATTAAGTTTTGCTAGTTCCCTGATTACAAGTTTATCTGCTCTTGTCCATACTAAATTGATGTGTGTATTTGTATTTTTTCCTATGGAAAAGTCACCTATAAAGGAGAATATATTTTTTATGCTTTAATATTTAACAAACAACTGTCAGTAAATTCTTTCTTGTGTCCATACTGTATTTGCATAGTTACTTTCAAGTCATTTCTCCAAGAATATGAACAAGAGTTAGTCTACATTTTCCTTATGGTAATGCCTCAAGTATTAAAAGGCAATTACTGTTTCCACACTAATTAATTCCAACTTCTTCCATCTTTTCCCATGAGTCCTATGTATTCAACACCTTAATCAAGTTATGAATATACTCTGAATTTCTCCATATCATGACATCCTCATCAGGGTGAGGAGACATAGACTAGATACCATAATAACTCCATAGTGGCCCAATATATGTCTAATCAAGAGAGAAATTATTTACATTTCTTTCTTCTGTAAGTTCTCAAAGATAGTAAATGGTAATGAGATTGTCTCATTGACCATCTTCTGTATGAATTTTAATCCTTTATATGTATAAATGTTACTAGTTAAAATATTTCTAGCTGGGAATATAGCTCATTGCAGCACAGCACCTGCCTGGCAGGCACAAGGTGATGAGTTCAATTCCTGGTACCGAAAAAAAAAATTCACTTTCTAATTGTTTAACAACTCAATAAAACAGAAGGTGTCATGATTCTCTCTGCATGGATGAGTAAAGTGAAAGTCAAAGAGGTTATGGTATTGACTATTGTCACTGAGCTAAGTGCTAGGGAAAGAACTTTTCATTCAAAGCACATAGGAACTGTGTCAAAAGCTTACACGGGAGACAGTATATAGTAAGAGAAAGACCATAACATATGACCAAACAACTTTGATTCAGACACCAGCTCTGCAACCAGGAGATAACAAGAGAGATGATGTAAACATTATAGTGAAGGTGTAACGGACTCTAAAATTTTTATTATTTATTTTTCTTGTTTCAATGAGTTGAATACATCTGACTTCAAATTTTTATTCTAAAGTAATTTTCCTTGCTTTATCCTGCTCTGACATTATATGTTCATATCAACAAAAGTACACCATCATCCTTCTTTTGACTGTAGAATCAGGCTAGTTTCAAAATATTTATAAATAATGAACAAAATATGAAAAGCTTTAAATATTTGCACCGTCTTAAATTTATGGTTTTGAAGCAGTGAAAGATGAACCCAATAACCATAAAGTCAAGGAAAAAATATTTTAATATAGATGTAAGTTTTGTAAGTCTATTGACTTTTTAAAAATATTTAAAAGTTTCTATTGTGGGCAAAATTTTTAGAATGGGTCGGTGGCCCAGTATTGTATAACCTTTATTCATTGAACATGATCATAGTACTTATACCTCAGATTTTCTTACTTGGAGTGTAACAAAATCTTCACAGATGATAAGCATATATGTATGAACTTTATATCTTGCTAGGCAGAAGACAATTGCCTAACACGTCCAGAAAATGCCCTCTATCCATCCACGTAATTAACATTGAGACAGAGTCTCTCCATGTTTATAGAGGCTTAGCTCCATCCTTGGCTACCTCTGATTTGGTTGTGCAGTAATTTGTTGGATTACATGAGCCAGTTTAATCCTCTTTTTGCTCAAATGTGCTAAAGTTGACATACCTGTCTCACCACTCAGCTAATGCCTGTGCGAACTCAGGTTTACCTGGGTGAGGCAACACCTGCCAGAAGGGCTGTTGAGCTGAGCAGGTCAAGAGGGAAGGCAGAGTAAATGAACTGGTGAAAATAACATTAAACTGGTACCAAATCAAACCATGCTTCATTGAAAGACGCAAGAACTTTCACTAGCGAGTTTTATAGTATGGAATTGAGGCATCAGCAACATAGTGTTGAAAGACCGACCAAGTGAACTGTTCAATAGCAGGCTCTGCTTTTGTAGATAATCTGCAATATCATTATGAAGTTGTTATTGATTATATTGTAATTATTTAGTGTTGCTTCATGTCTTTGACTCTTTCAACGTGCTGCCTCAGCTGAAACATTCTAAAATATGACAGGAATTATAAAAGACTCGAGGACTTCAGCTGATACACAAAATAGAAAACAAAAGTGGAGACATATGGAATTTTCTCAATTCTAGGTTGTTGCTGTTCATAGTTATTATGTATAGAGTTAGATTATATTTTACAGAACTACTTCTTAAAAGCTTACCAGCCAGTAAGAAAAATAATTGTTGTCACTGTCTATGCATGTGCAAATCTTTGTTTAAAAGGAATCTGCTCAACATAGCTATTAGCTCTTTGAATTTTATGTTAAAAGGGGATCTTATTTATGTGAACTGAAAACTTTCACTAACATACTGTACATCAATCCATCAGTGATTCCAGCTGGTTTTTTTTTTTAGAAAAGCAGTTTTTAATTTACAAAAAACACTTGTGATTTAACCAAATAGGATGTGGAAGGAAAACACTGGTATTCTTCCATATGCCTAGAAGTCCTCCTGGCAGGTTTAGGGATGCCGAAGCAGTCAAGGTCTGAGCCTGGGTTGTGAAATGCAATGGATCACCATAGCATTATCCATAATTGAGCATGCCTAACATAATTCTGAAAAATTCTTAATTAGACACATAGAGCATCAATTCTCACATTTTAATATGCTGCTAAAAATACATAATCATGTGCATAAAAGAATAACATTATTAGCAGTTTAAATAAATTATCTTCATTTAAGATGTTTTTCTTTTCAAAAGCTACTGTAAAATGGATGAGGTACGTCAAAATTCTAGCAACTTATAACTGAGGGATTTGTATGTTTTTGTGTGTACTTTTCTTTTCCTCAGTTATAAGTTGTGGTAATTTTAACACACCTCATCCATTTTACAGTAGCTTTTAAAAGGAAAAATATTTTTCTTGATAAGCAAGGAAGAATGATGAAAATAATTCCATGAGAAACAAACTAGATCAATTAAATTTAAACTTTTTTTTAAAAAAATGAATGTGTGTCTAAAAATATTTTGGATTAAATACATCTAGGATCAATTGATTTGCTTACAAGATAATATTATTCTCTTCATTTAAAAAAAATTCCAGGATATGAGTAGTTTGTATATATGGCTGGAGATTCTTTAAATTTCTGCTACCAAACTTAAAAATTATCTTTTTTTGAAAAAGTCTTAAAAGTTACTGTCAGAGGTTTCTGGCAGGAAGTCTATACAAAGCAAATGACAATATAAAATGCATTTTATTACCACTTTCAGGACTCTTGTAGAGACAGAATTGACTGAGTTTGAATTGAGCAGAAATTTTCAACTTTAAAACATCTGAATGACCCAATTCTATAAAAACTAAAAACTATGTACTTTTTTTTAAAACTATGTACTTTGAGGATACTGATAGTTGAGATGGCAGGATCATTAATAAATCAATAGTGATTTTAGCTAGCCATGTACTGGTCTTTGTATATATCCTTGCTTTTATTCCAGTATCAATCAACCTGACTAAGAATATTTAGGTGATCTCTTGTTCAGAGTTACAGCAGGATTGAGAGTTTATTTTAGAATCTATCATTCAGATGAATTCTATAGTCCATCTAAAATAGGTGTTCTATGTCAAAAATACATATTTATCTTTCTCTGTCATGTTCTTTTTTTACAATAATTATGTCATGATATGCTACCATCAATATGACCTTTTGGTAAGCAAAGTTTCATTATATAAAGATATTTAATATTTAAACAGTAATTGAATATTTTGTCTTATCAGGACTCTAGTAAAAAAAGCAGCATGGAGTGTTGTAGCATGACACTAACAGGTCAGATTCCTTGAGCTTAAATTTCAGAGATGGATCTTAAAAGAGTTACATCATGCTAAGATACTGCAACTTGTTATTGCCACCTATATCACCAACTATCCACCATTGTTCAAAGGAAGCCACATGCAAACATAACCAGGATGTGTCATCTTTGTTATTATTGCTATTGTAGTCCATAATTAATAGAACACACTAAAATCACTCTCTACAATCATATACTACTTTTAAGATTATAATTACTGTTATTAAATTTTGCTTATTTTGGAATCCTGACACTGTGCATCATTATTAATTACACTGATAATTTATTTTCATGGAGAAAAATATTTTACCCAACACAATGGATATAATGGACAAATGTAAATAGTGATTTAAGTTAATACATTTAGAAAAATGTATATAAAGTATTATGTTTTATCAAAAATACTTAGTAGAAATATTCACAATTCATAGCTATATTTATTGTATTGCAGAATTTTCATGTCAAACACACGTCCACATATTACTAATGTATTAAGAGCCTCAGCGAACTAAGTTATCTTCCTAGTGAATTTTTTTTGATATATTACTGGCTGCTGCTTTTAAAACAATACTTTGTTATGTATACATTTTTAAATTTTTACATTGAAGAAATTAAAATGGGTAACTATCAAAGTGAGAACTAAGTATAGTTGGAACCTTGGTCATGGCACGCAAAATAGAAATTATGAAAGAGTGATGAAAATTTTTTGAAAGAATGAGTTTATTGTTACTATTCTTCTCCAAAGAAGTATTCACACCTATCAAAAATTAAGTTGTAAGGAAGCTTAGATAAAAAGATAATATTTACCAGACAAATCCATGCTTCGATAAGTGATTTTCATTAAGACACGAAAACTACATAATTGAAAAGGCAGAGTCTTCTCAAAAAGCAGTGCTGGAAAAACTATCTGAGTGCAAAAAAGAAATGAATTAGGACTCATCTTACACCATACACAAAAATCAGCTCAAAATGATTAATGATTTAAGTATAAGATTAATGGTTTATAAGATGTTATAAAACTCATAGAAGAAAACCTAAGAGTCTGGAGGAATAACTAGCTCAAAGGCAGAGTGCAACTTTAGTAATAGAAAGCCTTTTGCAATGATATTTTTAGATATGACACTGAAAGCACAGGCAACAAAAACAAAAATAAAAGGGAAATTACATCAAACTAGAAAGTTTTAAAAACTGAAAACAATTTTTAAACTGAAAAGCCCACAGAATTGGAGAAAATAGTAGTAAATCACATGCCCAATAAGGGCTAGTATTCAAAATGTATAAGGAACTCATATGATTCATGCAGCAATTTATATAACCCAATGTGTAAATGGGCGAAGTACCAGAAAAGACATTTTTCCAAAGAAAACATACAAATAGTCAAGAGACATGTGAAAATATCACTAATCTCCAGGAAAATGTAAGTCAAAGCCTTACTCCTGTTACAATGGCTACAATCAAAAAGTCAGAAGACAGGAAGCATCGGCAAGGATATGAAGAAAAAGGAAGCATTTTCCTTTTATGTTATCAATGGAAATGTGAATTAACATAGCCATTGTGGAAACAGTATAGAGGTTCCGCAAAAAATTAAACATAGAACTTCTATGTGGCCCAGCAATCCTATTTCTGGGTACATAGCCAAAGGAAATAAAATCACTGTCTCAAAGAGCTATCTGATTGTCATATTCACTGCGGTATTATTCACAACAGAGAAGATATGGAAACAACCTGTGAGTTTGTCAATAGATGAATGGATAAAGCAAATGTGGTAAATGCACACACACACACACACACACAGAGAGAGAGAGAGAGAGAGAGAGAGAGAGGAGAAAGAATTATGCCATTTGTAACCATATGGATGAATCTGGAAGATATGCTAAATGAAATGAGCCAAACATAGAAAGACAAATATTGAATGGTCTCACTTACCTAAAAAAATTGAACTCATAGAAACAGAGTAAAAGGGTTGTTACCTAGAGATAAAAAGTGGGGAAATGAGTAGAAAGATGTTGGTCAAAAGATATAAGTTTGCATTTATAAAATAAATTAAGCTGGGTATGCTGGCACACACCTGTAATCCCAGAAGTTGAGAAGCTGAGGCATGAGTACTGTTGCAAGTTTGAGACCAACCTTGTATACAAAATGAGCTCAAAGCCATCCTGAAACGCATAACAAGACCTTGTCTCAAAAAGACATACATGCAAAGAATTAGTTTTAGAGATCTAATGTATAGCATGGTGACTATGGTAATAATAATGTATGGTATATCTGAAATTTGCTTAGAGAATAGATCTCATAGAATAGATACAAAGAGTAAATGTGTGAGATAATAGATATACTAATTCAGGGCTGGGGATATAGCTCAGTAGCCCAAGCACCTGCCTGGCAAATGCAAGATCCTGAATTCGATTCCCAACACCAAAATAAATAAATAAATAAATAAAATTACAAATATATATACTAATTAGCCTGGTTATGATAATAACTTCACTATATATATATATATATATATATATATATATATGCATCCCACTGTATGCTTTGAATAACATATAAACTTCATAAATTATACCTTAATAGATCTGAGAAAAGATAGTGCTTAATAAGAACTATTCAAAGATAAGTGGATTCCATCATGAACATAAGATGTTTTAGAGATTCTTATCTGTTACAAATGACAGAAATCCTTGCCTTACATGAGTCACGATAGAGTAAATTGTTATAGAATGATTAATATGATAAGCCTACATTTGAAGTCTGATGTTGGTCTAGAAAAAGAAAGATAGCAAAGAAATAGTCTACTGTGAGAAAGATTTTCTTTTTAAAAATCATTCAAATCCTGATTTAAAGTACAATTAATCTTATCAACTTGGGCTTCATGATTTAGCATAAACAGCTAGTAAACTAACACCTAGAGGTTTTCATGCTTCCTCTTGAAAAGTTGACCATGTGAATGGACAACTTTGTCTTGTTTGTTTTCAGTGTCAGCTCCTTAGAAATATTTCACAGTCTTAAACAAAGTCTTTATGTGGGTTTTTACTTTCTCATACAAGAAAAAGTAAAAACCAAGTATAAGATAGCTATGTATTATAAGCTACCCAAAGAGCTGATTATCCTTGTGACACAACATCAGCTATAATTTGAAATATGGCAAGATATTACTGAGCCAAAAGTCCATTCTGAAGCCTGAAGTGCATATCTGGATTCCTAAGTTAGCCTTAGATACTAACTTTATATGGATTCTATCATGCAATACTTTGACAGTTTGTCTGGTTATTGTGCTTCTGTACACTGCAAGAAAACTACATGGAGCAGGATTAGCATTTTAGGGACTTAGAACACCTATTTGAGTATCGCTATATTTGGATCTTCAAAGTCCTTCTATGGCCCATGTGCTAATTGCTTGATCCTTAAGGTATTTGAGAGAAGGGAGAACTTTCATGAAGTGGGGCTTGTAAAATGTCCTTAGGTCATTAGGTGTGTTCCCTTAATGTTGACTCTGGGACCTTAGCCTCCTCTTTTCTTTTTGCCTCCCAGCTGTTGAAATGATATTTTGCTCTGTTATTTACTACCATCATGATGTGATGCCTTCTCATAATTCCAAAAACAACAGAGAACCTCCAAACCAGTTAATATCTTTCTCTTCACAAGTTCATTATCTCAGATATTGCAGAAAAACAATGTGAAGCTGATTAATACAAGTACCAAATAAAAGCTATAGATCACAAGTACAGAAAAAAGAACACATGTAGAAACAATTGCACACAGTTTTAAATGTTCGCAGACTGTGCAAAGTAAGCATCATGTGTCCTATGGAACTGACCTCAGCCCAACCTTTCCCTGTCACTGAAACCTGTATATCTTCCATGATATGATATTCTTACCTAGAAATAGGTATAATGTTTGCTGGAGGTTAGAATAGCAGAGAGGAGCTTTGTCATCCTGTAGCAAACCCCAGAAGGATATATACCAGCTCACAAAAGGGATGAACAAGCCTAAGCTACTAGACAGTATATCAAACTGACAGCCTGAAAAGAGGCCAAATCTAAATTTACCTAACATTCAAATTTTAGAACTTGATTTTATAGTACTTTTGATAAATAAGTATATGCTTTACACAAGAAAATGTAGAAAAATTCTATTTTTCTTCTTTTAAATGTTTAAAAAATACATGTCTTTATGACATTCCAACTCACTGTGGTGGCAGAAAAAAAAGAAACAAAAGAGAATATGGCTGGTTTCCAAGGTTTTCTGCAAAGAATAGTATAGTGGTGAAGAAGAATTAGGCACAGCAGTTAAGTCTCTTGCTTAGATTCTTAACAATTAGTGAAGGCATTCATCACACAAAGTCTTACTGTCAAGTTGATCCCACTAGCTTACACTGAAGATCTTTTATGAAGTTGATGGGTGAAAATTATGAGTCAAGTGCTGAGCTAAATAAAATAGTAGAAATTTTTCTATCCTTCCTTGAGGAAATTCACATTTCTAGTGTCAAAGTTTTAAAGCATTACTAAGAAAAAAATAAGTACAATGTAAGAGACATGGGCTGGTCAAATTTTGGTAAGATAAATGCTTTAAAAGTTGAAGAACAGATTTGTGCTTCCAGCCAAGATGAAATAACAGGGATTGTATTTACTCTTCTGCTGAAATAAATAAAAGCTAAGTCAAATATATGAAGCATTTGTTTTCAAGAAAGTAGACATCAGGCAATGAATGACAGTGATTCTAATAAACCAGAAAAAAAGAGACAAGCACCAAAATTGTTCTAGCTTATTGTCAAGAGACAGTTTCCAGGCTGCTGCAGAACAGAGGAATTCAAATTGAGACTGGCCTACTCCCTGAGTTCAGAAGCCTGAATGAGAGGCTAGAGCTGCCAGGGTTCCTAGAGAATGGAAGTGAATAAAAGTGAGTTCCCACACACACTGACAAAGCCCACTCAGGAACAAATAGATTATTTAAACAGCCATATATATATGGCTATATATATATGGCTATATATATATTGGCCAATCTATTATAGTCAAATTGTCATTTAGGTCAAATGACACTCATATATATATGATGGTAAGTTAAAAGTATGTCCACAGAAAAAACACAAAGCCTAGATGATTCCACAGATGAATTCTACCCAAATATTTAAGGAGATAATACTTACAAAACAAAATCTTCCAACTCCTTCAATGAGACCAGCTTTAGCTCAGATGCAAAAGCTAATCTAAGGTTTTACAGGAAGAAAACTACAGAATAATATTTTTAAGAAACAAATTTGGATTTTTTTTAGGCAAACCTTTAGCAATTTCAACTAAAAAGTAGATTTCAAATGGAGTTTTTCAAGAAACGCAAGGTAGGTTTAACATTAAAAAACCTATCAATGTAATTCATCTCATTAATAGACTAAAAAGGAAAACCATGTGATCACCTTACAAGGTATAAAAAAACTTTCAATAAAATGCTTCCTGATAAAAACTCTGATCAAATTAGA
The DNA here is from genome assembly GCA_004027455.1 of Hydrochoerus hydrochaeris. Lineage (NCBI taxonomy): Eukaryota > Metazoa > Chordata > Mammalia > Rodentia > Hydrochaeridae > Hydrochoerus > Hydrochoerus hydrochaeris. The sequence goes on from PVLA01001042.1 coordinate 199,185, forward strand.
ACGTAAAGAGAACATCCTTGATCTGATAAAGAACATTTACACAATCCCACAATACACATTAGATTTAATGGTGAAAGATTGAATGTATTTTTCCTAATGTCAACAAAAAGGCAAGTATGTCTGCTCTCATCATTTTGTACTCAATGTTTCATTGGAGCTTAAAGTAAGAAAAAGAAATAAAAATCACATAGATCAGAAAGAAAATAATAATCTTACTTCTGTAAACATGTTTATCCTATGTGGAACATTGTGTGGCATCACACAAAAAAAGTTCGTGGCACAAGTACCTGCCTGGCAAGTGCGAGGCTGTGAGTTCTAGCTCCAGTATCAAAAAAAAAAAAAAAAAAAAACCAAAAAACAACTATTGGAACTACTATATTTTAGCAAGTTTGAAACATATAAGATCAGTATACAAAATTCTATTGTTTTTCTATATACTAGAAATTAACAACTGGAAATTTATTTATTTTAGAAAGAAACAAAAGCAATTAATTTGATGGTGGTGTGAGAATGGATAAGACCATAGAGATCATGTATCACAAGACTCTACAGAAAAAAAAAGCTCATATTAAGTAACATAATAGAGAAGCCAGGCATGGTGGTGCATGGCTGTAATCCCTGCACTCAGGAGGCTCAGGCAGGAGGATCATTGTGAGTTCGAGATCAGCCTGGGCTACAAAGTGAACTCAAGGCCAGCCTGACCTGCATAGTGAGAGCCTGTCTCAAAAGACAGAAAAAAAAAAGTAACATAATAGATTAAAAATTCCCAAAATTCATCAATTTGCCCCACAAATTGTAGAACTATTATTTCTGATTCTTGATAACTAATAAAATAGGTCATCCTATAAAACTCACAAAATGACTTTTTTCCTTTGCAGTCAATACTAACATATATAATCTACAATAATTTGGAATTAGTTGCCGTGACTGGCACCATAAATATAAAGTCATTTTTCCTATTTCTATAAATTCTAATTCTAAGGAAAATTAGTCAATTCAATCACATTAACATTTTTTAATCCTGGTAAGAATATTGAGCTTTTATGTAAATATAGACAGAAAATGTCTGAATTAATGATTGGGTAAAATATTAGCCCATCTTAGCAAATATTTAATTGTTCTTCATGCATGTTAATCAAAACAATTGGCCAATCTATTATAGTCAAATTGTCATTTAGGTCAAAGTTCTCTTTCCAAGAGACTGCGAATGGGTGTAGAAGGCCCAGGGAATTCTTTAAATTGTTAAAAAGTCTGTGCAAGATCATTTCTTTTTTTTCTAAGAGAGATAAAACTTTCATTGGCTTCTCAGAAGGGCTGTTACATGAGTTTAAGAATCACTGAGCTAGAGACAGGTTGTCACAGTATTTTAAAAACAAATTTTTTCTAAGGGTATCCTACTGCAAACAATATCGATGTATTTAAGTATAGTACTTATTTAAAAACAACCATATACCATTCACTGTTGTTGCTGAAAAAAAGTCCCAAACAGAACATAATAACCATTTTTGCTTACAAATCCCATATGTTTAGAGTATATCAGAGATTAATATAAAACACTCATGAAGATTCAAATTGTAAGGAGTGATTCAGAAGCTTGTGAAGTAGAATTACACAGAGCTTCTGTCCCTCACATGTCTGGTGCTTGAAGACTGCTCAGCTGGGACTGTTCAGTATGTAGAGTGCCGACATGGGGCCACTCCATTGAGGCATTCACAGTGAGGTGACTGAGTTTTGAAAAGGGAGCATCCCAAGAGCAAGCTTTTCAAGAGAACAACAGGGATGCTGCATGGCATTACACACCTAGGCTCAAAATTAGGCGCCATTTCTGCTATTCTCTATCCTTTGGAGCAGTTACAGCCTACTTAAATGATAGGGGTTCAGATTTCCCTTTGGCAAATGGCAAGGTCACATTGCAGGAAAGCATGTAAGTGGGTGTTTTGTCAGCTCCCTTTGTAAATGCAACCTGGTATAAAGAATAACAAATAAGCTATTTGTTTAAAAAGTGGGTACAGAGGGCTGGGGATTCAGCTCAGCAGCAAGCCTGCCTGGCAAGTGCGAGGTAGTGAGTTCCATCCCCAGTATCAACAAAAACAACAACAAATAAATAAATAAAATTTTAAAATAGGTACAATAAGAAGTAAAAAATAAATTATGAAAATCCTGCTTAGCTTCTCCTTATTTATGAGTGGGAAATTAGGCATTTATATCTTAAGGCTGATTTTGCCAAACCTGAGCATCTGTTGCCCCACATCTTTCTCACAGGAGCACTTCACTCATCTGGACTTGTTGGTATAGATACAAAGTGGTATTCCAACTGTTAGACCTGTAATTTCATGATTTTAGCTTGCTTGTTTTAGGGATAACATTTAAATCAATTTTTAATATGGAGAAACAGTATACTAGAACCATTTATTATGGAGAACTTAATTTTCTCCATTGTATAAAATCATTAACTCCATTGTTGAAAACCAGTGACTGTGTAGGTGTGGGTCTATTGTCTGGACTTTGTTCCCACATTGTTTTTATGTTGGTGGTTTGATGGTCAGTGTTGAACTCTGAAATACTGAATATCTGAATCTTGAGATACTATGATGACTGTTCTGGGTCTTTTTTACTACTATATAAATTTAGAACTGGCTCATTAATTTCTCACTAGGGAGATGCAAGTTAGAATCCAAACGAAATTCCACCACCCATCCATCAATATTGCTAAAACTAAAGACTAAAAATATTTAATGTTGATAAATATGTGAAACAATTAGAACTCTTATAAATTGCCACTAGCAGGCTGAAATGGTACAACCACTTGGCAAATATTTGAGATCATCTACCAATGTCAAAATGGAAAAAATATCTACCCTTTAATTCACCAATTCCATTTCTATGCATCAACCCAAGAGAAAAGAGTGCTTATTTCCATGACAGATTTATATAGCATAATCATTCATACAGATTTGGTCCCTCATGATAACCATCTTATTCATAGTAGCCACCAAATAGAAACAAAGCAATGTATCTCCAAATAAATTAGGGGCTATTCACATAATGAAATAACTACACAGCAATATCAAAGTATAAAGCATGCATACATTCAATAATGAATGAATCCTAATATAGTATATCTGAGAGAAGAATCCAGGCAAGAAAGAGAAACATGCTGTATGATTCACTCATATAAAACTTAAGAGCAGGCAAGACTTAGTTTAGATTAGTAGGTTCCTTGGAAAGAGTATTGAGGGAACTGAATGGGTGGTGTGAATTTTCTTTATGATTTGGGTGGTGGTTTCCTAAGTGTATACATTGATAACTATTCAGCAAATGATATCCTTAAGATTTGTGTGTCTTACTTTATATATATTATTCCTTATATAAAAATAGAGAAAATTTCTGTAAGACTAGAGACCAGAAATCATAATGGACAGTATGAAACAAGGCTGGAAAACTTTATTAGATCTTTTAGAGTTTAAGAGTATCCCACCATCTGGAGTGAAAAATAATAAGGAAACATAAAGTGATTGTTGAAATTATTAGCACTAATTGACCATTCCTGGTGTTAATTAAGATGGCACATATAATCTGCTATTACATGGTAAAGTTATAGTATTTTTGCTTACAGGTGACAGACAACAAATATGACCTATCTCTAGCAAACAAGTGAACTTATCATATAGATAACTGGGTTTTCTCATCCAATTCAAGGTTGGGAACTTGGTTGCAAACAGAACGAAATACTTAGAATGTTTGGTCTGGCACTTTTCACTTGGAGGAAATTTAGTAAGTGGTAACCATGGTCAAGCAACTGGTTAATTTATACAGAAAACATGGTTTGATTATCCAAATGAATTATTTTTTCTTGTGACAAATCAAAGATCTTTTTGTTGTTGTCAGTAATTATAACAATAATTATATAAAATCAACACTGTAAAAATTTATCAATACTCATAACAATAAAATTTAGAAGCTATCATTTCCAACTTACAGTTGTAGAAAATGCAACTTAAAAAGTTACCTAAAAATTGGCAGATAGCTAGGCAGTAGCAATAAGTTTTAAATTCTTTCTGCATCCAAAATTCACAATATTTTGTTAGGCCATATTGTCATGAAACACTAAAGTAGCAAATTTCAGTTTGGATTTTTGGAAAAATCAGGAATTCTCTGTATATTTTGTATACTTTATAGCTGCCTGTGTTTTGAGGATTTTAGATTTACATGACATAAATATATACCCAAGGTCACTATGAATTCAGGTATCTTGGTATTATACAGTATTGAAATTTTTTCAAATGCATCTTGAAAGTAGAATCAATGTTTTAAATGTCTACCAGACTGGGCCTTAATTTTGTGATGAGCAACATTAAAGATGCCATTTTTAGTCAAGCTACTATAGCAAAGTCAGCATTCTGTTCTTGAGAGAGAATAATGTCAAGATATCTGTAGAAAGGTCTACTCACTCCTGGAATGTCATCTGCAAAAAGTGTAGTAAAAAGTATTCTGAAACAGTCCTGATCTCTTTTAACAGTTTTAAATTTTATGGATTAAATTCTCATTTAAATCTTTTGAACTAATAATTCTACACCTTTTTTCTGCTCTTGGAAATAGCTAATACACTTTGGGATACAGTATGATTCCAATAGTTTTTAAATCTCTCCTTGTTTCACGCTTTAAGAAGTGCTACCAAGATACAATACCTGTGTAGTATTGCAAAAAATCTTTAACTTCAATCTAATTAAGAAGAAACAATTAGTGAAATTCACACTGAGAAATATTCTGTAAAATACTTATATTGAACTCTTAAATGCATACCTATCAATGTGGTGAAAGGTGACAAAAGTGGACAACAGTTACAGAGTAAGGGAAAATAGAGAGTTATAGCAAATAGATGCAGTGTTTGGTTTTCAGTCAGTATCAGGCATTTCCTTCTCCTTTCTTATGAGAACTACAAAAATAGTAAGAGCTAACATGTATTAAACCCTTATTGTGCATCTAGATGTGCACATGGAAAAAAGTTGTGCAGATTATTAGCACAAGAATCAGAACCTTGACTGGCTATGTAAAAGCTGTAGGGCCAGACTTCCTAGGCTTCATTTGGAACTTTAGAGGCCATTATTTTCATGATGAATGACAAGTTTGTTTACCATTTTTTCTGTCTTAACTCTCTCATCTTTAAAGTACAGAGATAATAATAGCACCTTCCTTATGGGGTCCTTGTGAGGAATAAATGAGATAATATTCATTGAACACTTACAGCAGTATCTGACATATACCAAGAACTCAGTATATGTTAGCTTTTATTACAAATAACATTATCTTATTCAATCATCACACCAGCCCTATTAGGTAAAAAAATTACTCTTCTTACACTATTTGTGGGAATATGATGCAAGAAATGTGAAATAATTTCCCCAGGGTCACTAGTGAGGGATAGAATTAAGATTGATTCTTATCTATGTTATTAACTGCTCAAATTTCTCCCTATTTCTTTTCTCCAAAAAAGATTGTTTAAATAGTTTCTGATATAAGAACCTGTCAAAAAGCTTTCTGAAGGTTAAAATATAAACTTTCTCTCCAGATTTCTCTAGTCAAGCTTATTTACCTCCTGCAACAACTCCAGTGAAATCAAAAAGCATCATTTCTCACAGAAATCATCTTGAGTTCTTCATGATAAATTATTCACTTTTGATGAGTTGATCATCCTACCCTTTAAACAACAATCTCAGAAAGTCTATGATCATCCTACCTTTTAAACAATAATCTCAGAAAGACTACAGAGTTACTTAACATTTTAAAAGGATGGTACAAGTTTGGATGAATCACTTAATTTCTTAGGGTCTTTTCTAGTTCTATTTTGTGACCCTGTATGTGAAACTATCCCAATTATAGGTGTGAACTTTCTTTCCTACTTTTTATAGGGGGAACAATGTAAAAATAGAGATAAAATACATTATAAAAATGTACTAAAAAGTCCTTAAATTTAAGTGTCATTAAATAGAGAATTTGAGGAGTTGGGGATGTGATACCTTAGATTTCACTTCATTTTGCCATTATTTTGTATTCTGTGACCTCCTTTTATTGATCATACCATCCCTTCATTTTTTATTCAAACAATGCTGTTATGAAGATTTTGAAAGGGAAGAGCTGATATCCAAAGGTCATGTGATTTTTTGGTATTTATTTTAAATATACCACATTGTTTTTTCTTCAATGAGAAAGCTATCAATGGTTCCATGAGTGGTCATTAGTCTTGTGAAATTATTGCAAACCGGAGTCATTGTCAAGAACCACCCTAATATGCCTCTAGAAATAATCATGGTTTATTTGTCACACACATTCCATGAAAAATGTCACTGAATTTATTAAGTGATTGCTGTATATTCTGAATTGTTGTGTGTAATAAGGATACAGAAATCCAAAACTCAGGAATTATCCTAAAAAATTCTTAGTGAGAAAAATATAAAATTACAATATGCCTGAAGACTACCCTACTGTATAGACATACAAACAGTCCTCTGTGAGCACATGAATGAACACCTAGTTGTTTGGAGGAGAGGCTTAAAGTAATGTTTCCCAGAGAGGCAAAGGTTAGACCTGTCTTGAAAGGTGGATGCAAATTGGTCTAGTTTGAAAGTGAAGAACTGAAAAAGAAACCAATATGCGTAAAAAATAAAGGTGGGCATATTTGGAAAATGAACTATTTCCATATATAAGGGTTGTACAGTGATTGTGAATCAGTGAAGAACTGAGAGTGCAGAATTTGATGAAACAGGTCATAAAGAACTTCATATGCTAAGGTTTGTTCAGGAATCATGAAACATCATAGATGGGCTTTAAGCAGGTGAGTAATATGATTCCATTGTTAGCAGTTTACAGTTTCTATCATGAGAGGACTTCTTAAAAAGTGTTCTATTGCCCTCTGGGAGGTGAGGTAGGAGGAACATAGCCTAGGTGACTCAGTGAGACTGAGACGCAGTATCTAAATATGAAAGAGGGGCAGGCCTGGGAATGTAGCTCAGTCTGAAGGCCCTGGGTTTAAACCTCAGATCAGCCCATCAACTTCCAATGCTTAATGCAGTGTTTAGATTATGATATTGCTCAACAAATGTTTAATATGAGGTAATAAATTATTTATATGAGTCTCACTCATATGAGTCTATCAAGCAATAAAAGAACTAAATTAGTTAAGAATTTGCTTCTGGAATACCCAGCAAAGTTTTTACAACTGAGTTACTGCTGCTAAATAGTCAGGTTTTAAAAACTGATTTCTGGAGACTGGTCAGATTACCCTTGAAACCTTTGATTTCTGGATGTTGTCATTTAAGGGGGACACTGCTTGCTCAGATTAGCTCTCATAGCTTGGACCAGTCTCTGCTGAACTGTGCATGTCCATGGTGGAAATAATATCTACAGTCACAGAGAAACTGCAAGCCCATGTTTAAGTTATGGTTCTTTAACTGACTGCCAGAGAGAAAGAATGTTGCAATATAGATGCCATAATATTAAGAATGGTATGAGGGTAAGGAGTAGATGTTAGAGATTGACTTGGGGTTTCTATGTCAACTCAATTTTAACAAGGACAAATTTACACAGCTTCACAGAAGTAGTACAGGTCACCAGAACTTGGGTTCTCATTTATTTTTTAGCATTAAGAAATAAATTTCTGTTAAAATATTTTCAGTGGTATAAGTGGGGGAAAGGAAAAGAAGATGAAATAATACAAACAAAAATAAATTGGAAGATTCAAAGAGGAAATGGCCTATGTAATTGTTGTTCTCATAAAGAGAATGTTTGTTAACTAGACATCATGGGAAAAGCCGTGGAAATTTGCCATCAGGTACATAACACAAATTACTTAAAAAATATTTTTTTCAGGTATGATAGGATCTGGACCTGAAATAAGATGAGTTTCCCAATCTAAAAATTTTAAAGGTGTGAAGTTAAGTAATGTAAATCATACAGAAGTTTGAGTCAACATAAGTCCCAGAAACTTCAAATATTAGAATCTGAGAAGTACAAAAATAGCTTTTAAAAATTTCAGTTATTACTTTCAGTGAAACATAACAGCTGAAAAGTCAAATTTACCTTGATGGCAAAAATGCTGAAGAACATTTAGTATTACAAATATGCTAAACACATATTATATAAAAATTATTATAAAAATTGCTAGCAGTTTAGAACTTTATTTGCTTTCTCTTATGAAAAAGCAAAGGAAGGAAGGCAGGGTTTGCTCCCTCCTTTTGACTTTATCTGAATGGGCTGGTTTCTCATCTTTTGTACAAGCAGAAAAGCTTGAAAATAAGAGATGTGAAAGATTTTAATGTAATCATTCAAAATACAAGAAAGAATATATTCATCTTTATGTTTTTAGAGTTACAATATGTCTAAACTGACAGTACAAAATGGGAATTATTGTTGAGTTAATTACACAACTTTTTTTCTGTATTTGATTTATTATTAAAAACTAAAGTTTCAGTGATAGAAGAGAACTAAATTTCACAGATACTTTGAAAAAATGCAAATGCAGGAATATAGGTAATTAGATGGAAACCTCAGTTGTGCATTATCAAAAAACCCTAAACACTGTATGGAAAAAAAGTATAAGGTGCAACATATGAAAATCAGAGAATGAGGATGACAGAACAAAAATATAACACAGTTTTTCCTCATCATTGAAATTCTTAAGAAAGATATGGGGTCCAATGATGTCCAGTGATAATACTTTTGATGACTGCTGAAGGGAAATAGCACAGATATTATTTCCCTACCACAATATCTCATTTAAAGACAATCTTAGATTGTTTACAAATCATAGTTGGTAAGTTTTTGTAAGAATTTTAAAATCCATTGTAATTCATTTGCACCCATATTTTAGTGTACTTACATGTAAGCATGAAAATTATGAATGCAGTGGGACTGCAGCAGGATTAACAGGTGTAATCTCAAACTCAAATTATAAGCCTTTCTTAAATTTTGTCACACATAGCTCAATTGAAAGATCTGCTTGCTATCAAAGATAGAATGCATTCCTTGTGCTAGTTAGCTAATCATTATATCCATCAAAGGGAATAAAGCTTCAAAGATAAGGAAACTTTTCCAAGTATATATACATATGAAGAAAAACAAAAGCAGTTTGCAAATAAGGTTGCATAATTAGGCAGGCCTATTAGAGGAATCCTAAAAATGGAAAGAATATATTTGATTACAAAGTAGTTTAAACTCCAACTTTACTCATTTAAACTTCATTTAAATCTAACTTCATTCTCAATTTTGAGTTGAATCTTATTTATATGAGTCTCAAACTTATACTCTCAGAGTTCAGATCTTATTCTTTCAAACCATTCTCCTTCCTCATCAAAAGTGTCTATTTTGGCTCCTACTATTTCTGTTGTATAAAGATATTTTACTACTTGTCAGAGAAGCCTCTTCTTTCCTTTTCCAGAACTAAGATGATTTTTTTCCTTTGGGGTTCCTGAAGTCTAGGCATTTAAGGACATACAAAGGCAAGAGACTACATAACTTCTTTCCAGAAACCTATCTTAAAATCGCACAGACAAAAGTATTTTATTTGAAATACCATCCCCAGCAGTTTTCTAGCACCTCTGACCAGGTCTACTTTTTCTTCTACTGTTCTGTTAAGCCTAGCCCACTCCAGGTCCAGTAAACACTGTCCTATCATAGAACATGCAGCAGACTTTTCCTTTATGTTTCCTGCCATCTGGAACAACTCTTTCTACTTCATCCACTGTGTTGCTCCAAATCTTGGCGGAATATGTTTTAAAATTGTTTTTCTTCTTTAATCTTTGTAATTGTACTATTAAACTCATGAAGTGATTTTAAAAGCCATACTAGTTAATCCATGAAGATGTACATGTATTTCTTTAGCAAATAGACATAATAAAACTAAATAGAGTGATTTAAGTCAGAGGGAAAAAAGATTGAGTAAATTACTAACAACACTTAAATTTAAACTCGGAAGGATTATGTAACTGTTGGGGACCAGCTCATCTTTATTACAGATGAAAAAGAAATGTGCTCCAATTTAAATAAAATGGATTCTTAGTAATGTATAAGGGAGAATTGTTGAATACTGCTAAATAATACAAAAATTGTTTAATAATTGAGCAGCTAAAGTTGATTATTCCTTTTCCTTCTGTAGGAACCAAATAATATATCCATTTATACAATTCAAATTTGACAAATATTCATGTTTTATGAAGGGAGAAGGATGTGTATATTGAAAGATAGGCATTGGCAGAGATGTACAGTTACAAAGCACAAGGATTATGGTTTATTCCACAAGACCCATGAGACAGTTCTACTCTATTCTATCCCAGGGGCAGATAAGGACTTTTAAAAAGACACCATTTCAGAAAAGTGTCCCTTCTTTTCCATTTCTGTATTTTTATGGGGTTAAAAATACCCCATAAATACATAAATACTCTGCCATTTATGGGGCTAAATGGCAGAGTTTGATCAAATATTTTTATTAAAGTTTATTAAAACTTGTTAAGTTTTATCTTGTTTCATGTGATGCAATTCTAAAGTGAATTTCACAGACACTTTGACATTACAAAAAGTTTATAATTCTCTTAGGAACTATATCATATAAAAATATTAGTTGTTGAGTTTCCAAAGTTTTGCTATTTTTCTGTAAGACTCATTTAAAAGGTAGAATTCTATTAAAGTGATGTCTTATTTTTGATATGCATGAAAAAGTTAAAATAATCAAACAGAAGGGGATATTACTGGAATCTGAACTACCTTTGTGTGCCAAAGAGATAGCTGATGAGAATTCTAAGAGTCCTTGCTTTGGGACCTAACAGTGTTTTTTCTTTTTATATTTGAAGGACTTAGTAAGATTCAATTTAACCTCCATTGCTAAAAACTAAAGTTTGTTTGACCGAAAGCAAGTTTTCATTTTTTTTTCAGATAATCTGTATTTTCTCACAACAAACTGATAGTGATTAAAGGCAAAGTTACTACTATTTTCAAATTAAATATTTTATAAAAAGAAAATAAAAATATTGTCACAGACTAGTCAAAATGACAGGAATATTCAGAAGGTAGATTTTTTTCTTTAAAAATTTTTAAAAAGCTAAATATTTAGTAGCATAATTAACAAACAGCCTTTATACTTCCTAAATAAAAAGCATCTGTGGGATAATACTACCTTTCCATGTTTACATAATATCCACAAGATATTTATGGAAAATTTTACCCAGAGGAATTTCATATTCCATGTTAGTTTGATTTTTAAAAGATAAAACATCAGATAAATATCAGACTAATATAAGCATTTCAAAGCCAGAGAATCCCAACTAGAATTTTTAGTTCCAAAATCTGTTTATTTGAAGAACATTACAATAATGTAAGATAACAGAATTATTTAAAGAACATAAAGACTTTAAAAAGTTAAAATAGCATTGACCATAGAAATACTGAAAAAAAGGCAGATAAATACCTATCTATCTTTTCAAGTCTAACCCCCTAAAACTAGGCTATTTAGCTAAAATAGTCAGAAGTAAATGCTTTTAAAGACGCAAATATTTTCAATTTGAGAGCAGCTTCGTCAATAAATATTGGTTATTCTGATAAATAGGTTACAGTAGGACAAATCATGGTAACGTCCATTTTTATTTACAAAAGGCGATTTCACATCCGATGATTGCACAGGGATTGAAGCTTTTTTTCTCCCTTCTTCCTCCCTTGTGTGATGATTTCTGCATGTTTCAGTATATAGCATCACACCGTGAAGTCTTGCAGTGCGGCCCAAGGCACTTGCAGCAAGTATTTCCGACTAGGCATGGAAGGAACCAGGAGGGTACAAGGCTTGAAGAAATAAACTGGAAAACCACAGGACAGCTTGTAGGTTCTGTCCTCACAGATAACCTTTTAAAACCAGACTCATAAAGTGCAGTTTGTAACCTAAAAATTTTAAGGAGACTCTTTTGTTAAATATTAACAAAAGAATGACTATCCTAGTGCCCTTTAAAATGCAAACCTTAAAAAAAAAATAATGAACTCTCAAGTCTTTCTGGAAAGCGCTTAAATCATCTGGAGATAAATATCACTTGGTATCCTTGTTTTCTAACAAATGGCTTTTTCCATTGTTTCCATTAATTTCATCCATATTCGTTAAAAAAAGGCCGTTCTCATTGGCAAAACACAGATGTATGATTTAGCATATAAAACCGGTAATTGCACACTGATTTACGAAGGATTAATTTTTTTCTCTTTTCGTCAGTTTTCGATGTCTTCCCGTGATTTACTGTAAATAGGGATGGTTTATACCTCAATTTAGAAGCCATTAATTAGCGTGACGAAGTCAACTGCAGCATACACCAACAATCTAAATTATTTAATCACTAATCACCTTGGTTAAACTGTAGTATATTCTTTCGATATCCTTCGGTAGGTTATCGATCTGTCACTAAATCATCTCCAGATCAGTTAGACATATATATCAGCATCCTTTCCTTTTCCTCAGGTTTACATTATCCCTTCTTGTAAACACTTAAAAAAAAGATTTAAGGTTCTTTAATCCCAAATCCTTCATGAGCCAGCACTAGCCCTTCTGTAATCAGGGGAAAAAAAAAAAGAGTATCTGAAGTACTAATCGAGAGTTCGCTTTGCCCGTTTAACAATGAACATTTTTTTAAAAAAACCGTACGCTAAAGGCAATTGTAGTAATAAAAGAAATATGCCGAGGTGGTTTCCGCAAATAACGGGTTTGCAAAACGCAAGTGCTTAACTGAGATCACCCGAACCTCGATTGCAATACACGGCACTTAAATAAATCGCACAGCGTTGCACCGGCTGCAGAAATAACGCAGGGCAGGACTCGGCGACGCCGCCCGCGGCGTCCACACACGCACATGGCGAAGGGCAGAAAGCAAACACTAGCGTTCAACTCGGCCGGCGGCAGCCGGAGCTCGCCAGTCGCGAGCGCTCCCCTCCCTGCGCGTGTCAGCGTGCGCGCCCGAACCCCCGCTCAGGGCCTGTCCCTCACGGCAGCTCGCTTCATTTGTCTCCCATTCCGGCCTCACAGAAACTAACTTCCATCTCCGCGCAGCCTGCGCCGCGGCAAGCGCCGGCGCTGCGGCCGTGCGTCAGATCCCTCCGCGTCGCGCCGCCCCTCCCGCCCTGCCGCGCGCGGCCTCCTCAGAGAAGGTCCCGCTGGCCAGCCCGCGGTTCGCCTCCGCCGTCTTTTCAGACGAGAAATAAATAAATAAGGCGCGTCCGGGTCGGCCGGTTGGCCGGCCGGAAGAGGGGCAGAGGGTGCGCCGATAGGGCGGGAATCGGGGGCTGGGGCCGGGGGCGGGGGCGCGGGCTCTGGGCCGCGGCGGAGGACTCCTTTTCCGTGGCGGAGGGATCCGCGGGTGTCGGGCCGGCTGGCCCGCGCGGCGCGGCGCGGTGGCGGAGAGTTGTTGTTTCCTCCTCCGCCTCCGCCTCCGCCGCCGGAGCTTGAATGGTGGAACCCAGGCTCGGCTCGTGAGCCCTCGCTGACAGCTCCCGGGCGGGCAGCGGCCCCGTGCCCGCTTCCCCGCGGCGGCGGGGTATCCCGCCGGCGGCCCTGGAGCGACCCCCAAACATGTCTCGGGAGCGGAAGGGCCTCTCGGAGCTGCGGTCGGGTAAGTCGGGATGCGGGCCGCTGGCCCCACGGAGCGCCCGGCCCCCGGCCCCCGGCCCCGGCCCGCCGCTTAGCCGTGTCCCCCTGTCCCTGTCTCCGCAGAGCTCTACTTCCTTATCGCCCGCTTCCTGGAGGACGGCCCGTGCCAGCAGGCGGCCCAGGTACAGCGGGCGGCGTTGGGGGCCGAGGGCGCGGGCGGGGGGCGTCGGGGGGCGCGGGCCGGGCGGGAGGCCGAGCGGGAGGACCGGGTTCAGCGCCCCGCTTTGTTGTTGCAGGTGCTGATCCGTGAGGTGGCCGAGAAGGAGGTGAGCTGGCGCGGCCCGTCTGGCGCGTGGCTCGGCTGCGGCGGGCCCGGGCCGGGGCCGGGGCGGGGGCGGCGGCGGCGGGCGGGGGTCCCGGGTCCCGGGTCCGCGCGGCGGGGGAGGGGCGGCGGCCGCGCTTACGGCGTGTCTCCCCGCAGCTGCTGCCGCGGCGCACCGACTGGACCGGGAAGGAGCACCCCAGGACCTACCAGAACCTGGTGAGCCGTTCTCGTCACCCAGCTCAGAAACTTTTCCCGGAGTCGAATAAAAATTGAATTTCCCGCAATTTTTAACCGAGACAAAAACTTGGCCCCAGCACGCAAACCTCGCCAGGGCCACGGCATGGCTTGGGGGCGGCGTAGGGCTCGGGGGGCGGCAGCCGGGGGAACCCTCACTCTGGGTCCGCGGGGGCTGCAGGTAGTTTATTTGGGATATTTTGTTAATGTGCTAGAAATAAAGATACGTCATGAGTGTTGTGCAGTGCAAGGCCTGAGGAGGAGGGGCCGGCGCGCGCGTCCGTGCGATTGCGGCGGCGCGCGCGGCGGCGGGCGCGGCGCGGCGGGGAGGCGGGGACGTGCTCGTTCGCTCTGCACGCGCGGCCGGCTCCGCTGGTCCCGCCCCACACAATGGCTGGGGCATTAGCATTGCACAGGCTGGCTCCCCAGCAGCCACGAAACCTTAGCAAGATAATTTTTTGTCTTTTTGTTTGTTTGTTTGTTTTGCTTTGTGTTGTTTTTAAAGTTTTCTTTTGCTTTCCCTTTTCTTTGGCTTCAATTGCATTCAGTTCAGACCTACATTTTTCGGTTGGAAGTCAGATGTCTGGTGATGGTTCGCTAGCGGCACATTCCGCGTTTGCCAAACGCTGTTTGGAGAAGTGTGCAGCCAAAAGTTTTAACAGGCCTTTTCTAATTTTGTTAATTCTCGCGGAATGCTCCATTTTTAATTGAAAACTATTGTTGGAGAGCGCTGGGCAGTTTTGACTTCATCCTCATGTTTACTGTGGAGTGTAATTTAGCTAATAAAAGTTTTTCTGTGTACGTTAGTTAGGATGTATTTAACAGCTTGGGAATGTGTCTTAGTTTCGTGTGTATATAACAGCATTTCAGTACTATTTAAAAATCGCGTTCGAAAAGTGGACCTAATTGTTGTCAGCATTGTGAATACACATGTCGTTACCGCCAAGTTTACTTTAAAGGAGCTGCATTTTCATAGCGTAGCTTATCTTTGCCTAAACTGACTCATTTTGTGTGAAATTGTATTCGGACAATTAAAGCAGTTACACCAAAGCACACCATGCTTTTGCAACTTTGGCAGTGCGTGTTTCCGTGAGATCTATCTGTTGGGAGATGCGTACTGTTGTTACTTCACGGGTGTTTCTCAAAGATGAATTTTGGCCCATCTTAGAATGAGTGTATTCTGTGAGTGAAGGAATGGCATGATTTTGATAGCTTATGTTACATTTTCGGTATGCAAAGTACATCTGTTTTTTGGTATGAGCCCCATTTAGTATATAAGTTGTTAAATGCCGGCTCCCAGCTGTTGAAATAAGCAAGAATATCTACACATAAATTTATTGGAAACGTAACAGCGTATTTATTTCCATAAGTAATGTTTATTAGTTTTTAGTTTGTGATCGAGGCTACAAATGAATGGAGTTTGAAGTTAAGTCTAATAAGATTTACTAATATTTAGTAATCAATTTTTGGATGTATAAATATTTGACAGATTGTCATGCCTTCCTCACAATTTGAGAAAATTACCAAAATTGTATAAATTAAAGACACGGGCAAGTTTCACAAAATTCATCTTTGCATCTCATTTTACAAAATGCATTTTTGCATCCCTTCCAGAAATTCACAAACCCCAACTCACTGAGAATGTGTGTTTTTTTTGAGACTTCTGGTAACATATTGTTTGAATGAAGTACTAATGTTGTTTGGCCAAATTACAGGGATGTTTGATCCTTGCAAAAACAGTTTTCTTTTTTACAGTACAAACAGTAGTGCCAATTTTGATTTAATTTGAGGGAGGATAAGAAGGATTTATCATCTCTTAAATACTACTCAAATCAATTTTTAACCCTGGTCTGTTTCTTAGGTTTGACAGTAAAAGTTGTTTTCATCATTGTCTGATTATCAAGACTTATTGCTTATGTACAAGTGGTTTTTCTTCCTTGAAGTTTTCAGTGCCAGAAGTCATATTGACATACTCATGAAAGTTAAGAATTCTTACGAAAACTTGGAGTTAGTTTTTATTTATCCATTATATTGCTCACTCTGTATCTGGCGGATGCAGATCACTATTTGAGGAGCTTTCATATTCATCAAACTGCATCTTGTTATGTGGTTCTAATTTTGTTTGGCTTTTTACTGAAATTTAGTTAGCTATAAAAAACATTTTGGATTACTGGGTTTCTGACAATTTGGTTTAAGAGAACCATCTTAAATTTTGTGTTCAGATAGTCTCATGTGCAGTGTTTCCTGTTTTCTTAATTTGGTCCTAAGACTTTAAAGTGTTACTTAATGATCGCTAGGTTGGTTTTTATTTAACATTGGATTGAAGATTATTTGTTGAGTGTAACTAGTTTCAGTCTATCTGAAAATGATTTGTATATTTGTTAACTGAATAATGAATAATATTTTAAGCAGGAAAATTCATACATCAAACAGCAATTTCTAGAAAGTCAAATTATATCTGTTCAGGATGGGGGTGTATATTTGTACTTCTAAAAGTTTAGAATGATCATTGATCAGTGTCTGCAGTCAGCTTACAGATACTCGATTAAATTTAAGAGAAATATGGAGTGGTTAAAATTGAGCGGTTTATAGGTTAAAAAATAAGATACTGTGCATGTTTTTGAAAAAGGAAACAGCAGATAAATGTGAACATTATTTTTGCTTTTAATGTTAATAAAAGACATGACTACTTACATTTGTGAAGATTTAAAACTTAACAGTGTATGAAATTTGATAATTGTTCTAGCACAGTGATACAAATTTACTGATTTCATATTATTAAAATAACAGGATGTTATAAATACAAGGACGTTTCAAGTATGTATTTGAGTGTTATTTTTAAATGGAGCCACTTATAGGCAAATATTTTATAAAATAAGAACCCCAACTATTTACTTTAACAGGTTGTCAGTTATTTCTTAGTTTGAGTAGTTGAACAACTTACTTGGGTTAGTGAGTGTACTTTGTAGTTGGCACCTTACTTATTGATGACTGCATGTGCCTGAGGGCAGATATGGGACCTTTTATCACATTTTTGCTTGCAAGACAGTTTTTTCAGGGCTGGGTTCATTTATTTGCTAGTTGAAATGTAAAAATTTTTAAGTGGTATTTGCTTTTCCAAAAATTAAAATTAATTTCACTTTGTCAGAAGTTTTTTTGTTTTTCCTCAGTGAAAAGATTGGACTTTGAGAGATGTAGGTTGTGACACCCTACAGGGAATTTTGGGAAAATCATGGAATTTCTCTTTGCCCTAGTTATCTAATTTGTAAAGAGTGGATTGAAATTCTCTGTGTTTTGTAAATAGCATTACATTGCTGATAAGCCCTCAACTGTATTTCATTCTTAGAGTTTAATTTTCCAAAAAACAGAACAGTGCATCTGGCGAAATTGTACTGGTTAGAAAATTCAGTAAATGTTTTTCATAGTGCCATTTTTGTGTTTTTTTTGGTTGTATCATTTTGTCCTGTAAAGGTGAAGATTTTTGCGACCATAACCTTGTTGAATATTTCTTCCTTGCTGTATAATCACAGTGTTTTTTTATCACTCGTTTTCATAGATTATTGATAGTCTCAGAGATGAATAGGGTTTGAATAATTGCATAAGTAATTATTTAGTGTATGCTGATTAATATGAAAGTTACAATATAAAAAAAACCTAAGGGTGCATGCCTGTAATCAGAGCACTAAGAAGGCTGAGGCAGGAGGATTGTTGTGAGTTCAAGACTAGTCTGGACTACAAAGTGAGCTCAAGGGCAGCCTGAACTCTACATAGTGAGACCCTGTCTAAAAATACAAAAACAAACAAACAAACAAAAATAACCCCCAAAAACCTAGAAGATAAGCTTTAAGAGAGAAAGCATGTTAAATTTTTTAAATCAGGAATTCCCATTCTATTTTAAGGTCCCTTAAAGACTTGACTGTTAGAGTTTTTTGGCTTTTTTTGTGGGAGGCTATTATGAAGGGAGCAAAGATGAAGTAAATGTATGGTAGAGTTAATCATTTTTAAAAATGAGTATCAGTTAATAGTTTAGTTGTCTATAAAGTATGGGTTTTTATGTTTATTCAGCATGATGGTCATTATGAAAAAAGACTTGAAACAAATAGTATATGCTAAGGGACTGAAGGGACAAAACAACCTTTTTTTAACACTGTTTTTGGTACTTTGAAATGTTGAGACATTCACAGAAATTTTTAAATGAATTTTTAATAATTGACTCAAATTGCGTAGTTGCATGAACTTAAAGGGTGAGTTGAATCATTGCTTCCCAACCCACATGGTAGTGTTTTATTTAGATAATTGCGAGGCCTTCTACAGTAGTATAGAAGGGATCAATTTCCAAATCTGAAATGGTTAATAAGTCTACTTTTGTAAGGTTCTGTAAGTAATAACTGAATAGTCACATACTGTTAAAGGATTTGGATTTGCCATTATTAGAACTTTTAGTAGCCTGATAAAGAATTTTCTAGTTGCAGTTTTTAATAGTGTTAGTAAAGGTTTTTTTTAGTTGTAGTTTGATAGCATTGTATTAGTTTTATTTACAAAAATGTTTTTATTTTAGAAAAAGTATGTTTAACTTTCTCAGTATAATAGCTACAGTATAAAAAAGGCTCTATTAAGACTTCAGAAAGTACTATTATTATACTTTTTTTTTCCTTTTTTTTTTTGGTCTTTTTGAGACAGGGTCTCGCTATGCAGTTCAGGCTGGCCTTGAGCTCACTTTGTAGCCCAGGCTGGTCTGTGAACTCAATGATCCTCCTGCCTCAGTGTCCCGAGTGCTGGGATTACAGGTGTGAGCCACCACGCCTGGCTTATTATTATACTTTATAGACTCAAGAAATAGGTAAGCCTGAGAAATAATAAAGTAGTAAATGTACAAAAGACTGCTTTTTAGCCATTATGGACAGACCCCTGCATATTTTAGGGTTAATTCTAACTGCCCTTTTTTATGGAACAATAAGCATTCAGAAATATTTTGATAGTTGAAATATCCTGAATTGATACTTCTGGTTATGTTAAAGCTGAATTACACTGGGATATATAGTGTTAGGTTATCCATGGCAGTACATATGATGGCATCCTGTTACAAAGGGATCACCAGGGAATTCATGATTTTGAATTCCGAATGATCTGGCCTGTGGTTGTGTTGGGATAGGTTCTATTTGGTCTCTGTCACATGTAAAAAGTACTAAGTTTGTAGAGTTTATAGCATAAGTATAAGAATAACTGTCTTGCGTCTTTTCTCTGGTTTAGCTTGAGGTATGGAAACAATAGAGTCTAGGCAACTTGATGAAATGTATTGTCTGGAACAACTTCCATTGTATGTGAATATTTTGAGTACTGTATTTGAAATAAACAGTACTAAAAAATGAAACTGGTGCTCAAGGTTATTTACACTGACATTTTAAGAATATACAATTAATGTTCTACTTTTAAAGTAGTACATAGTAACATCCACCATGTTTGTAGATTTGTGTTTTAATTATACAAGTAAATAATATTTTAGAGGATTTCTCATTGCACAGATTTTATGTACAAAATGAGTTGATTGAAAGAGAAACTTACGTTACCTTAAGATGTTACAGATTTTGCAGTTGTATTGGTTTAATTTTGATATGGCATCCCTGCTTTGGTAATTTTAGTTCTCAATAGGGGTTGTTTTGTTTTTTCAGCCAGATTTAATCAGATTGTGATGAGTAAAATTCGGAAGTCATGACTTTTTTTTAACCTTATGGGTCCTTAGATTTAATTTGTTTACAAAGATTACATAAGTTTTGAAAACAGTACAAGGTATTCTGTAGAGAAGCTATTACAATAAAATCATCAGAATGAGATACCGGCTATAAAGCTTATAAACAAAATTTATCCACACTTTTTTTTTTTAATGGTAACATTTATAATTATAAGCTTGACTTTTAGAGGCTGGGATTTTAAAAATAGGCCTTAGGAAGTAATTAAACAGCAAATAGATTTTCCTATTTATGTACTAGGATAGTCCTAAAAATGAGATCTGTATTCCATTAAAGTGGACCTTCAGTACTCAAAATAGCAATCTTTATAGATCTGACAAATTGTGAGATATGAAAAGCTGATTAGGACATGGCTCAGTGGTAGAGTACTTGCTTACCCTGTGCATAGGTTTGGTACACAGTACCATATACACACATGCACACTCTAGATGTGAGGAGGTCTAAAAAACTGACATTTACAGCATCAGTCATGTGTTGAAGACAAAAGGATAAAGAAAATAGCCTAGACAAGACAGATTGTACTAGTCTAGTGCTAAACTCTAGGTGAAGCTTATTTTCACAAGTAACTCATGAAGACTGAGTTGTATGCTAGAGTAAAGAATTGCAATTTCTAGGCCAGTACAAACAAACCAAGTACCTAACCTTATTTTTTTAAAGTTTGTTGAAAAGATAGGCAAAACATGTTTTCATAGTTAGGTAAAGATTTTTAAAAATGTCAATACACAGTATTTAATGTGGAGTATAAAGTGACAGCCAACTCACACCAGGTACAGTGTTGTATGATTTAAATGAATTAGTAAGTTTATGGCCATCTTCTGAGATGGGGACTTTTTGCAATTCCAGTTATATGGATGAGAACACTGATGCCTGGCTTTTTAGGTATTTATTGTTCTTTTTGAGATGGACTGTAATTCAGGCTGGCCTGGAACTGTCTGATTCTCCTTCAGCTTTAGAGTGTGGGATTACAGGTGTGTGCCACTGTATCTGGCCTCTTCATAAATTTGAATTTGAGAAGTTCTTAATGGTAATGCTTCATAGTCTCTTTGAACAATACCTTCTGATGATGGCAAAGTTTCTTAGCTAGAAAGGATGGCTGTTTACATGCAGCATATTGATTAGAAAAAGTTGTGTTAGCGAAAGATGTGGAGTAAACCACTTAGCTCATGTTCTTCCTATTTCTTTCTGCCCAAATTCACATTCTCAGATGATGTTATCCAAAGTGCAATTGGAAATTTTAGAAATATTTTTATATGTGGCCTGAGAACGGAATAGTACAAGTCAGTGATTTGGGCCAAGGTTGACAAGGAATGAGCAGAGTTGCTTTCACAAAATTTTATTGTACTTGCTGTTGGAAACACTTAAAAACTGTGGATTATTCTTTAGAGGAATACTTGGTAAACTGTGACTTTTGTGAGTAAATCATTTAAGAAACCTGTTTCTGTAAGGCCTCTAAACTAAGCAAAGGTTATTAATTGTTTGTGACTTAAAGTTATTGGGTAGTAAGTAGCTTCCAAAGCCTAAAACACAATTTGACTGTGAATAATGTGCATATTTTACAACAATATTCTTCATTTGGCTCAGATTTTACCATATTGTGGAATGTTAACAAAACATTATGACACCTTAGCAAGTGATTCTCAATTGTTAATAGTGGTAGAGAGGGGATATAGAAACTTTGAAGGAATCTCTGTAACATTCTGGTCTGGCCAGCAGAGTAGTGAATTTTGGTGGGGTGGCAGGATCGGGAGTCTAAGCAAAATGAGATAAAAAAATTTTCATCAAAAGGGGTGTGCTTTTTAAAAGTTGAGTATTAGTGATAAACGGGGATTTAAAACTCTTAATAGCAACACCTGTTTAATTCTAATGTTTATACCTCACAAAATTTACATTAAGAGTTTAGAATTACAATCTTAGGTGTAGAGTTGATCACATTGATTTCCTGTACCCATTTGGTGGGGATAGTATTTTGGATTGTCACTGTATCATTATAGTTAAATGTACTTTATTCTTAGGTTTTTCATAGTTTTACCTTTTGCCTATTTGAATTTGTGCTTTTATGCATTCTCTTAGTGAAAGTAAATGGTAAAATGTTTCTTTCTCTGGTTCACTTGAGTATGTTGAATATACTCAAAATGTCTACCTTTGGTAACTTGGTACTCTTTTATACATTTATACATGAATATATTTGAAGCAGTAGTTAGTGAAGTAGTCTAAATGTAGGTTTTAGAACTGGAATGCCTTGATTCTTTATCTCTGTTGCATTAAGATACTTGCAAAAAGGTTGCATTATGGAATGAGAATAAAAATACTGTAGTATGTATCTCTTAGCATTGCTAAAATAATTAAACTGGATTTTTATATATTTACTTGTAACATAGGGCCTGGCATTTAGTTTATAACCAATATGTTATCACACTTTGTGATTTGGTTATATGTTTTATGTGTTGAAAATCTTGAGAATTCGAAATCAGCTGTGGTCACAGAAAGTAATGAGTTTTAGAAATTGAGAATGTTGAGTTTTTCTACTAACAATAGTGTACAACAGAGTTCAATCCTTGGCACTAAAATAAATGAATAAGAAAAAAATAAACTGCATACTGAGACCCTGTCTCAAAAAAAAAAAAAAATAGTGTACAACAGATTACTGAGAATCCATGTATGGTTATGTATAAGAGATTTTATTGTAATATCACTTAAAGTGGTCTTTTTAATATTGATAAAGTTAAAAAGCTTTACTTTATCAATATTAAAGATTATTACTAATTTGAAAATCAAAGTCATGCACAATATTAAATGAACTTTCAATTTTTAAAATGTTTAGATTTTAAATGAGTAATATTTATGAGTGATATATGATTAATATGTTTATAAAGAATGTTTAGAAAAAGGCAAAAAATGCTATTTTATTTGTGTGTGAGACAGAGATACAGAGCAGAAAGATTCATGGCCCTTGTTCTTTAGTAGTTTATATTGAAATAAAGAAAGGGTTTTAAGTCATTGTACTATTAAATGTGTAATCACAAACTTAAAAAAAAACAGTTGCAGAATGTGTGCAAGCAAGGAAAGAAATTTGAGTATAAAAGTGGACAAAAGAATTTACTTTGGATTAGCGCTCCTGAAGCATATATGTTATGCCTCTCAAAGCTTCATGCAGTCATGGGGGCAGGCTTCTAGCGTTGCAATGGTCCAGTGCTGGTATTATGGATGTGAGTACTACACTGTTATGGAGTGGGTAACCTGCATTCAATATAAGGGAGGGAAGGAGGCTTGCTCTCTCCTTCCTCTCTTTTACTTTTGTTGCTTTTATTCCATTGCCTTGAATTGTTGCCCCTGTCATGTGCCACCCTTGCCTTGGAGCCCGCCAATCGTGGACTGAAACCTCTACACACTGTGAACTAAATGAACTTTTCCTCTCTTAACTTTGGGTGTTGAGTATTTTGTTTCAGCAATGAGAGAGAAGTAACTAAGACAACATAGAAGAGTTCTTTGGGTAAGAGGAATGTAGAGAAATAGGAAAAGCCTGACTGAAGTAAGAGTGTGTATATGAGTAGGTAAAGGCCAGTTATTTCTAAAATGTGTCATGAGAGCTGGTGTGGGGGCTGGGAATGTGTCAAGTCAAGCTGAAAGTGGACTTGTAGACTGTTTTAAGGAATTGGATCTTCATCCATAAACCAAGCAAAGCTTCTGAAGTGTCTTAAGTAGGGGTGACTTGATTACATGTGCATTTTGAAATGAGCATTCTAACTGCTAAATTGAGAATAGATTTGGATGAGTTGAAAGGAAAGCGCAAGTATAGAGAGCATAGTTCCTTGGAAATCCATTTGAATTTGAACTGCAACAGTTGTGGAGGTAAAGCTAGTTGGGTTTAAGGGTAGGAGGAAGAAACAGTTGGAGTTGGTGACTGGATATTGTGGGATGGGAGAGGAAAGAGTAAAATTGTGACTCTGCTTTTTGGCTTTTAAGGTTGGATAGGTAGTGTTGCTGTTCACCAGATACAGGCATTTTGGGGGTAGTGTTAACATGATAATCTATTAGTTCACTCTTACATATGTTGAGCCTTTAAGAGACTCTAGGACTGTAGCTATGTTAAGAAAGTATGCTTGGCAAATCTAATAGTAGATTAAACTTGGGAATTACTGGCCTAAGACTTGTCCATGGAGAGAATATATAGTGTGAGGAACCCAGGGTCTGGGATGCAGGATTTTAAGGAACTACTTCTAGGCCAGATAGAAGAGTACAGTATAAGCCTGTAAAAGAAGCAATCAGGCCTGTGTTGTAGCCAGAGGCACAGTGCCTGCCTGGCAAGTGCAAGGCCCTGAGTTCCCAGTACCAAAAAATAAGGAAGTTATAGATAGGAAAGCCAAGGAGTATAATAGGGAAGGCTTTTACAAAGGAGGAAATTGAATGGCAGGGTTAGAGATTACTGAGATACTTAAGTAAGGTGTAGATTTTAAAATATATATTGGTTGTATCAACAGTTAAGATGAAGTTTTGATAGGAACTTTTTTGTGTGGGAAGTCAAGAGGGTAAATGCTGGTCTAGAGTAGGCTGAGGAGACCAGATGACAAATAAAATGACAGTGACAATGTACCATTCTTTAAAAAGGATGTTTGTGAAGAAGGAAACTAAGGGAAGGGTGGTAGCTGGGATGTTAAAATTGGGTTGGGATATCTAATAGGGAGCCAGTCAGGATTTTTTTTTTTTTTTTGGTCCATAAAATGGAAGCAATTTGAGCATGTTTAAATATAGGTATAGGTGGGAGCTACTTGAGAATTAGTGAACATAAAGGAGTGTAGTGGGCTAATCTTTTAGAATTTTTATGAAATTAGAGAAATTAGGATTCAAAACATAGGTAAAAGGACTAGAGCTTTATGTTAATAGGTGCAATTATGTTAAGAAATAGGACAAGTACTATTACAGTTTTCTACATTTGAAGAGGAGAAAAGAAGCTTCAGCTTCCAATCTGTAAGGTATGCTGATAGAATGAGAGAAAGAAGACTCAAAAGTTGATCTCTTGGGTAAGAGTATAATTATTAGGTTATTTTCATTATATTTTAGTAACTGCTAAGAGGAAGCATGTAGTCAAGTACTGTAGTGAGATATGTTCCCTAATGCAGCTTAAGAAAATACTTTCCAAATGTTTTTTGTCTACAGTTTGTTTGGAGATATGTTCTATGACTTTATGAAATGATTAAAACCATTAGAATAAAATATAGACTGTAAATACAAAGTTGTTACATTGCTTTCTGTACTGATTGGTAATAGTAAAGTGTTTTGAGACTGCAGAAGTCAGTTTTACATATTCTTGTGTGTTGATTTAATAATTTATATTAAGCACTTAAACTAAGTACCACAGTATAGGTAACTGTAGACCAAGATAGGCAAGGTCTAATCTTTTATCTTCTTGCATAAGACAGGTTAGCCAGCACTTCACCTTTGTGTAAGGGTCTTTACCCCTACATAAAGGTAGTTCCTATCTAAGTGTTTCTTTGGGGATGAGGATCAACTACTAGCTTCCCCTCAAGTGTAACAAAATGCATTCAGAACGATGTGATAGAATAAGTACTACAGAATGCTGGGTGATGAATGAACATTTGAAATGAAGTATAATGTGTGGAAATACAAAGAATGTACAGAAAGAAAGGGAAGAAGTAGTGTGAATGGGTCATGGAAGATAGTGAGGCATAGCTTGAGATGCACAGGAGACTGAACAATGGAAATGGTTGGGTAAAGAGATTACCAGCAGAGAGGGATCAGCTTTTTTATAGTCTCAGAAGTCAGAGAAAACATGAGCTTGTGAATTGAAAGATTTCTTCTAATTTTAAAGTGAAAGTTGATTAAAGTATTTATATCATCAAAGGAAACTTCAGTCAAAAAGTAGATTCATAATATTTTGTTAAAAGCATTCAGCAGTAAGGATTCTTAAGCTAACCACCTTAGGTATTTTGTCAGCTGAGGCTAGTATCATCACAAAACTGAGGTTAGTAAGCAGTGAACTTTATTTTGTTAAATAAGTAAATTTGTTAAAAGAAAAATTTTAAAAAGTTTTAAGCAGTTTTAAGAAATTACATTAAGATATATACATTTAAAAATGAAATGGACACTGAACATTGTGGACATTCTTGTTTAAGTTATCACTTTTAAAGATTTTAAAATTGTTTTTAATTGATACATAAAAATCCTACATATTCATGAGATATGGTGTGACATTTGTAACTGTATACATCGTATGATAATCAAATCACGGTATTTAGCATAGCCATCCCATGGTGCATAGATCATTTCCTTTGAGAACATTCAAAATCATCTCCTAGCTATTCTGAAATGCTTTGCTTACTAGTTAACCTTATGCAGTAGGATTGCAAGATTTACTGGAGAAGATCAGAGAAAAGTTTAAGTACAATTTTTAAGACCCATAATCTGTTCTAAATATTTTTTCTATCAGTTTATTTAATCATCCTTATTTCCTAAAGTCCTATTCTGAGTATGATAGATATTACTAATGGGATTGGGATGCTGTACCTGAAGAGGTTGGGAAATTGTGTATAGATTTATCTAAGGTTGTCTTAAAGATTTTAATGTCAGTGTGCATTGTGAATTTTCGAAGCAGCGATGTCGTATGCATAATTCGTGTTATGTGTACTTTATTAGGACCCCTGGTATTTATTCTGCCGTGAATTATCACCTATTGCATTGCCAGACTACTGTTTCAAATTACCTTATCAAGTTATAGTATGGCTCCATGTTGTATTCGTGACAGGAATGTGTTATGATAGAGTGAGATGGATTTCTTTTACTTGTACTAGCTTGAAAGTTAGTGTTTACCAACCCAAAAAAACCCATTAATCTGCAGTTGGAGTATGACAGATAATATGAAATGGAATTGATTCAACTCCTTACCTGCCCTTCCACTAGAAATTCATGATAAAATTGCCATTATGTGGTGAACGTGAGAGCAGTTTGTAGACTTATTGTTCTCAGAGCCTCTTTATGCTAATAAAAATTGCTAGGATTATTTTGCTTATGTGAGTTATTTGTTAACATTACATATTAGAAATGTAACATTTGACATATTAGGCACCTGTCAAATACTAACATAGTAGATTTACTTCATGTTAATACAAGTAACATAATTGTTTTCCAAAACACATTGACATTGTTTTACATTTTTAAATGTTTAATGTTCACTTAATAAAGTCTGTGAGGATCCCCATACATAAAATGATGTCTAGGTGTTTTTCAAATGTTTTTCTTGTAGAATCCCTAGGGATTCCTAGAATGTAGTGTGAGAACAGTTAAATGAAAGTAATTGAGTACTGTTATGAGACATACTATGAATGTGACAGCTAAATATAAAGTGAGATAGTAGTATTTTTTTGTGAATGTTGTCTATTTACTAAATGATAATAAATATTTCACATCATGGTTTCAAACACTAGCATAAATTAGGTATTTTGGGGTCCTTAAAATGTAGGTTTATTTTATTGTTAAAACTTATTTAAAGTAGCAGTTGGAATTTGTCTTGCTTTCTGAAAGGTCTTTGGTAAATTAGAAAATTTAGTGTAGATGTGTTTTTAATTTTTTTTTTGTTGTTGTTCTGGGGATCGAACTCATGACCTCTCACTTGCCAGGCAGGTATTTATGCTGCTGAGTTAAATCCCCAACCCCTTGTGTTTTTAAATTTTGTAATGAGAATATATTCTTGACACTTAACGTTAATTCTTAATTCTGAGGATTTTTTTTTTTTATTTAACATCAAAATCTCAACGAGTTAAAATTTAGTTGGCTGGATTTTTGCTTAAAATTTTTGAAAATGATAAATTGGTATATACCAAATAAGCAATTTTAATTGTTTACTTGACATTGATGAATGTTTGTTTATAAATTCTTATGTTACATTCATGTTCAGTATTTCTTTTTTTTTCTCAGTGGGCTACATAATGGTTAGGGTAACTTCATCCTTGAGTCAAGTGAGTCAAGTGATTTCACAAAATGAATTTTACTGTAAAGTAAAAAATGTTGACTAGGCAAAACATTATACGTTTAGAGTATGTTTTATTTAACATAAAAAATTATCTCATGTTTCATAGAAACTACTTCTGTCTTTCATATAATAGGTGAAGTATTATAGACATCTAGCACCTGATCACTTACTGCAAATATGTCATCGACTAGGACCTCTTCTTGAACAAGAAATTCCTCAAAGTGTTCCTGGAGTACAGACTTTATTAGGAGCTGGAAGACAGTCCTTGCTACGCACAAATAAAAGTAAGGAAATCTTCTAATATGATGGATAGATTCTTTGTTTTTACATTCTATGTTTGTATGCATAAAATTATGTATGTTTAATAGGCTGCAAGCATGTTGTGTGGAAAGGATCTGCTCTGGCCGCATTGCACTGTGGAAGACCACCCGAGTCACCAGTTAACTATGGTAGCCCACCAAGCATTGGTGAGTTGTTCACAATGTACTTGAGAAATAAAAAGGATATTTTGTTACTGTGATACCAGATAACTGTAATATGTACATTAACATTTGAAAAGAACTATCAGTTTTTTCCTAATAGTTTTAATAACAAGTCATAATGTGTAATTACGGATTATATACATTGTACTTTTTGCAGACTAATTAGTTCATTAGTGCGTTTATTTTTACAAAGATTTGTTTATAAGCTGCATGTGATGGTTCACACCTGTAATCCCAGCACTCTGGAGGTTGAGGCAAGAGGATCACCAAAAATTCAAGGTCAGCCTGGGCTACATAGTGAATTCAAGGCCAGCCTGAACTACATGAGAGGCCCTGTCTCAAAAAAACAAAAATTGTTAATAAAATGTATAATATTAGGTTGAGTTAGTGGGTGGTAGTATCATAGTTCTGATAGAGAATAAAAGTAGTTTAGTTATCTTTTAAGAGACACTGTGCATATGTTTAGAAAGTTTGAAAGAAGAAAACTCTTTCAAATAAATACTCTGGAAATGCTTCACAGATCCATTGCTATTACTAGACTTACAGCATCCTCTAAACTAGACCTCTTTGCTTGTTTTTCCCTGCCTTTCTCCTTTTTAATATACTGTGTAGCTCTAATTTTATTGTGTCATTGCTGTGTTACTCCTCTGCTCAAGGGAACATAAGAAGTTGATCATAATATTTTAATGGTGCTGAACTTCATTGACATGATTTGGAGACCTTTGTGTTTTACATGTGATCTCTTTGCCTGCCTGCTTCTACCGTCCTGGCTAGCCAGGGAGGTTACTCTGTCTTTACTCTTAACTCTGAATCTCTTTTCCTTTTCTGGATACTTATTGCACTGATAATCATTACAGTTTTGTGTAACTTTTGTTTTATGTTTACTTGTGTGTGGTTTTATTTTCAGCTTCTTTGTATGCTTTTATTTTGCATATGTTAAAAATAGCATAGAGAAGTAGATTTTAACCCATTTGTTCCAAAGGTTGCAGTTTTTGAATTTTTGTATAAAATTCATATATGTTACTTAGAAAAATTCAAGGAACAAGAATTTCAGGAAAAAACTTATTATTCTATTGTCTACCTGTTACTGCTTTGAATTTATCCTTTTCTGTGATTGCTTTTAAGATTTTTCTTTCTCTTTGATTTTTCTGCAGTTTGACTATGGTGTCAGTGTCTTATTCTAGTTTGAACTTTATTAGGCTTTTTGAATCTAACCAAAGTCTTTCATTGAAACCTTCAATTCTTGATAGTTATCTTTTAAAATAACTTACCTGCTCCATTCTCCTCTGTAGAACTTGAGTTGAACAAATGCAAGACTTTCTCATTTTATCTTCAGTTACCCTCTCAGATGTTTTACATCCTTTTTACTTTCTGTGATGTGTTCTGTATCATTTTCTCTGACCCGTTGCACAGAAGATTCTATTGATATTTGTATTTTCAAGTAGTCAGGAACACTTTTAAATATATGGTTGTCCTGATTAGTAATTTTAGTGTATAATTTTTAGTATAGTGAGCACCCATTTAAACAAAGGAATTGAGACACGAGGGTATATTTACACTTTGCAAATTATACTGAAAGTTACAGTAGTTTTCCTGAAAGAAAAGGAAGGCAGGATTTTATAGGTACTTTATCTTGTAGGGAAAAGTTTATCCTGTCTTTGAAAAACTGAAGGGATATGTAATAAGATGAATATGTTGTGCCTATTCTTCACATTGTTAGGCAGCTTGGAATAGACAATGAAAGTTAAGAGTAACTGATGATAAATAATGTGTCTCTTAGCATTGACTGTGTGAGTAATTACTGTGTGCCAGGCACTATATTAAGTATTTCCACGTTCTCTTTTAAAACCTTAAATGGTCTGTCAGGAGGAGCTGCTCTTGTTTTTCAGGCAAGGAAATTGAAGCATGGAAGTGTTTGGTCATTCAGTGAGACAAGGGGCTAGGATTCAGTTTGAACTGTTTGACTCCACTTATGCTATGTTTTATTCCCAACTAAACTGTCTAGTAGTTGACATATGCCACAGAATTTATATTAGTTATGTTTGAAAAAAGGTAACCAAGTATCAATAAAATCAGATAAAGTATTTTAACTAAGGTCATTGATAATCAGATGAATAAATACTACTTGTGTGGATAGAGGTATCTTATCAATATGGACACAGACTTTTGTGTCAAGCATACAAATGTGACTGATTCATTCAGGTAATAAAAATTACTAGGCTGGTCATTGTTTATACCTTTCTAGAAGACTATTTCATTGTTAGAACTTAAATTTTTTTTCTCCTTTCCTACACCAGATTTTCAAGAAAATTTTTATATTAAGAAATAACCTATACTAAAATGCCACTTTCTTAACCTTTTAAAATTATATTTACATAGTATTTTCTGAAGTTGTGAAAGAGAAGTTGGTCTGATCAAAATAACAATTGATACATAGTCATAATAAGTGTCATGTCTTATCAGCATTCCCATGATACAGTTTTTGTACAGTTTTGTCTGTCAAGTTATGAATACAGTAGGTGATAGGGAGAAATGTGTGTTTTTTTTTTTAAGTACATATTTTCCATGCGCAATGATTACATTCATCATGGGTAATCTGTACTTTTACATAATACATCTTTTTTTTTTTTTTTTTTTTTTGCTTTCCCTTTCTTCCCTCCAGCCCTTTTCTCCTCCAGACTTATAAAAGCTCAGTTTCCATTTTTTTCTTTCTGAAGTGAGATGGAGTCTCAGTGTTGTTTTAATTTACATTTTTCCAATGACTAGTGATGTTGAATACTTTTTCATGTATTTATTTGCTTTTTGTACTTTCCATTTCAGAAGTGTCTATTTCAGATGCCTATTGTTTGGATTAGGTCTTGGAGGATGTCTGATTTTTTTTTTTCTTTTTTAGTTCTTTATATATTCTAGATATTAGTCCTTTGAGGAAAAACTGGTAAAAAAAATTTTTTTTCCATCTAGAGGTTGTGTCTTCACTCAGGAAGTAGTTTCTTTTGCTGTGCAAAAAAGCTCTTTAATTTGATGTGATCCTAATTGTTGGTTCTTTGTAGTATTTCTTGTACAGTCAAGGTTTTTGTTTATAAGATCTTTGCCTACACCAGTGTCTTTAAGAATTCTGCCTATTCTATCTTTCAGCAGATTTTGTTGTAATATTTCAATCTTAGATTCATTTCGGTTTTAGTTTAGTGCATGGTTACAGATGAGAGTCTAGGTTCAATCTTTTTTTTCCACCATCATTTATTAAAGATACTATCTTTTTTCCAATGAAGTTGTTTGTCCCTTTTTCAAAGATAAGGTAAAGGAGTGTGTTGGGAGCTGTTTCTGCATTTTCTGTTCATTGATCCTCAGGTCTGTCATTCTCTCCCACCCCTTGTGTAATTTCAAATCAGGGATTGTGATGTCCCCTGCCTTGCTCTTGTACCCTAGAATTACTTTTATTCTAGGTGTCTTCTGATTCCAAATGAATTTTAGGATCATTTTCTCTAGGTCTTTGAGGAATGTTATTTGTATTTTGATAGGGATTGTATTAAATCTGAATAACAATTTTTGAAGTATGACCATTTTCACTGTATTATTTCTGCCTAAGAACTCTTTCCATTGTCTGATACCTCTTCCATCGTCTTTCTCAAACTACTATAGTTGTCAGTATAGCAGTCTTTCATTTCTTTGCTTATTAGTAATTCCAGAGTACTTCATTTTTTTTTATTTTTGCCTGGGATCGAATTCATGACTTCACGCTTGTCAGGCAGGCACTTAGACCACTGAGCTAAATCCTGGGCCTTTCTTAATGCTATCGTGAGGGCATTGTTTTTGTAATTTCTTGGTAAGTTTGTTATTAATATACAGGATGATTATTGATTTTTGAATATGACTAATGCGGTGTGTCATTTCAAGGTGTTAGAGGTCAGAAGGCTTTCCTTTAATTATGAATGTGTGGTTTATTGACTTGCTCCTTTTGTTGATTTCTCTTTGCTGTTTTTCACCTGAGTACCTTTAAAAGTATTCTTTGCTCTTTTTGTGGTCATTTTGCTACTACCAAATAGGAATAAATGTAAGAAAAAATATTTTAATTTACAATACAGATTTAAATGTCTGTCATAGATCCCAGATATTGGAATTTTGACACATTTGAGATAGTTTTGTTTGTTGTTAAATAAATTTACAATTTTGTAATAAATTTACTGAAAAGTTACACAAGTGATTCAGAGTTCTTATATCTTCCTCTGAGGGTGCTTCTGATGTTTTTTTTTGTTGTTGTTCTTATTTTCTTGTTTTTTTGTCTTTTTGAGACAGGATCTCACTATGCAGTTCAGGCTGGCCTTGAGCTCACTCTGTAGCCTAGGCTGGCCTTAAACTCACAATGATCCTCCTGCTTCAGCCTCCCAAATGCTGGGATTACAGGCATGTGCTACCACGCCCGACTCCTAATGTAATTTTAATGTATTTTAGTACATTTCTCAAAACTAGTAAACCATGATTGAACTACCATTGCCTAAATAGCAAACCTTATTCATACCTCATCCGCTAACTATATTTTCTTGATCCAAGATCCAGGCTGGTGCATTTTATACTTAGGATTTGCCTGCTTGCTTGCTTATGTATGTATGTATTTAAAGATTGACAAAGGGGTTGGATTGGAATTTGTTGGATATTTTCATGCTATATGTAAACCATTGGGTCGCCTTCTTTGAATAGCTCACATTTGCCTCAAAATAGAAATCAGCTCTCTGAAAAATTTTTTCATTTTTTAAAAATTTTATTTTAATGATAACAAAACAAAATCCAGTCAAAACAAAGTGGTGAAATTGGTACAGAACTTCAAAGCAGGGTAATAGGAAAACAACAATGACTACCTGAAACTTGTTATTTTAAGATTGAAATCTGAAGTAATTTTAGATTTATTTTTTAAGTCTATTCAGTAAATGAGAGCTGTTTATTTTCTTCTACTCTTTTGAGTTTGTTCTCCAGAACCATTGCCACAGCCACATTCTAGACCATTTTGGTACTTCTTGTCTGGAGTTCTACCTCATTTACTTACTCATTAAGTAATTGTTGAGTTGCTGAGTTCATATTTGGCACTGGAGTATAACCTGGGGTTGCTGAATCAACAAGAACATAGTTCTTGTTCTCCTAGAACTTAATAAGCTACTAGATGATAAGCTGCCCCTAAATTTATTCTTCTAAAACTGAGCTCTATCCAATATTTTGTAACTTTAACACTATTGACTTTATTATAGGTTGTAGATAAGTACTTTTGTAGGATAGTAATCAGCATCTCTGGCTTCTGCCCACTAAATGTTGGTAGTAACCTACATACCCATTTTGGCAATTAAAATTAAGTCTCCAGTCATTGTCAATATCCTAGGGCCCATTATTACTAGTCAAAATTTTTTTGAAATACAAATATGATTTCATGCCTTTTTTTTTTTTCCCGAGTGACTTGGGATAGTCTTCACTATTTTAATGTAGCACATGAAACTTTTCATGCTATTTTTTTTCATCCTGTTTCTTCACCCAAGTTCAGCTTAGATGTCACTGGGCAGAATTAAGTTAATTTTCTACTTTTGTTTTTGTCACATGATAGAAGCCATTTACATTTCTTTCCTCTGTTGTGCTATTAAATTCCACACAACAGGAACTGTTTTCTTGTTCTTTACCCAAGCAACTCCTTAGTATTAGTAAATACTAAATTAAAAAACAGTGGGTAATTGCTGTAATTGATATTCTAAGGTGGGGCAAGAAAAGTTTAAATATGAATGTGGAGTAAAGAAATTGAATATGAAATTAGGAAGAGAGACTTGGTCCAAGAATAACTTCACAGTAAGAAAAAAACTTTGCTTTTATGATATTAAGGTTACAAATGAACTAGTTTATAAGTTCATTTATTGATGCTATTAAAACCCATACCTATGCAATTTAAGAATCACTTGAGCATGTCTTAGTATCTTTTTAAATCTTGTTTATTTATCTGCTTATAAATCCTTACTTGCTTTATTTCTCTAGTCTGTGATTTAAATTACAAAAATTGAATTGGAATTCAGTCTCTTAGAATATGTGCTGCCAAAGTGGAATTCAGTCTTAACTGTAGGAGTCTCACAGTGGTCAGCTATTTTCTAGCACTTTACAGCTTCTTTCATTTAATATTTTTTTCAAAATTAAGTTAATACCAAAACAAAAACAGTTGATCCCACCAGTGTGTTCTTATGTTTAGCTTGTTGTTCATTTACTATGGAGAAGATAGTATGAGTATGACCTGTCATTGTAACATTTACTTTCAGTAGATACTACTGAATCTCTGAAGCTGTCTTTTCTCTTACCTCCTTACTCACATTTTGCTTCTTTTAAGATAATATTTTACTCAGTGTTTGCCTAATTTACAATCCTACTTCAGTAATAATGGAAATAGATGGGGTAAGGTCAGGAATTTTTTTTTTTTTTTTTTGTTGGTACCAGGGATCAAACTCACAATCCCATGCTTGCAAGGCAGGCACTTACGCTGCTGAGCTAAATCCCCACCCCCCTTTTAAGAATCTTCATTAAGTGTGAATATCTAAAATTTAAAAGTCATGTTTATCATTTGAAGAAGATTGTAATAAGTGAAGCAAGAGTTTATGAGTGCATTGCTTTTTCTTTACATTTACTGTATTAGCAAAGTAAACTTTTATCTCTGTCTTCCATTTCTTATCTTTTTTTTTTTAGTGTTTTACCTGGATACTTAGGTACTTATATCAGTAATTGCACTTCTTGCTTTAAAAGAAGGTTGCTGATCTATAATCTTCCTTGATTGGTGAGGATAATGACTCTTGGAGGAACTGTTGCTCAGAAATATTTGACTGTAAGGAAGTAAAGTACTTAAGCTTAAAAATATTTTACTACCTAAACATCCAATTAATGTTAAATCTGAGATTTTATGTTTATTTATAATTTCAGGATTCTCTGAGAAAACTGATTTGAAATCAATCATTGTTGTTGTCACTTAAAACTAGATGCAAATCTCATTTTTCAGTATTATAGTTTGCCAATATTTTCAACACTGTCTTGAAATTATTTGGTAGTTAGTAAATAAGATTTATTCAATCAGGAATTTTTCCCCCTGTCTCTTTAACGTTTGTTTTCTTCCTGGTATATTTAATGCATTTATTATAAATGTTATTTTTTAACTATTGTAAAATTTTTAATATAATTTTAACATAATTTAAGTTACCATATTCAGTAAACTGTTAATTCTAAGTTTTTTCCTCTTTAACTCCTTTTCAAATATTTTCAGTTATAGTTTTGTTGTTTTCTTTCTTTCTTTTCAATTCATATTTTATCCCCAGTTTGATATCTACCATTACCTATTTAGTGTTTTCTCAAGAATCATTTTTTCAGAATTTGTTTTCTTCTGCTCATAATCCTAGTGTTAGAGTCAAAATTTGTGTTTTTTGTTTAATCATTCCTGATTTAGCTGTTTCTTTTTTTGTCTTTGGTTTTTAGTCTTTTCCCTGAATGGCATTATTTTCTTCTCCTTGCCTCCTTAGACAGCCACCCTCTGCCCTATAGAAATAAGTTAGCTATCAGGGATTTCCAAGATTTACTTGCACTTCTAGGATTTTTTTTTTTTAAGGGAAATCATTAACTGCTCGTTATGCCATAGTTTGAAGTCGTGAAGTAGACATTTATTTTTTTTAATTTAAATTTCTTTCAAATTGTGTTGACCAAAAGAGTGAAACTGAGCAATGAGAGGTTTTCTTAGGTAAGTTTAAATTAGTGCTCTTGTACATGTTTTAAAGCCTGTCATGAATAATAGAATTGATTTGTTTTTAGGATATAGACACAATGAAGGATATCCCTCCCACCCTTTGTGTAATGTAGCTGACAAGCAGTGATTAGGAGACACTTAGCATTGCTTCTTTTGGTTTACATCATGCATTTTCCCAGCGTGAATACTTACCTTTATAAATAAAACAGATTATCATATTTTCTCACAAGATAGAGACCTTTATATTTTGAATTTCTTCATGCTTTCTTTGAATTTAGAGATTTGAACATTTTACTGAAAGGTCTCTAAAAGTAGAAAGTTTATATAGTTAGACTAAGTAGTTTTTTGAATAATTTGGCCCCTTAAGACTGCAGGGAAAAATTAGTCTTTTACAAAGCCCTTTAAAAGTAAAAACAAAACTGATCAAATTTACTTTTATAATACATAAGGATTTTATTTTTTAGGGACATTCCATATAGATGTTAGGGTAAAATGCCTTTGGCTTGCAAAACATTTTGTTTCACTTGCTGTGTATCACAGCTGTGGAAGATACCCCAACTTTATTAAATGTGGAAACCAAATCTTAAAGAGATAATGACTAGTTCAGTAAGAACTTGGGTTATTTTGCCCTCCCACATGTAACATGTTTAGCTTTAAATAGCACCTTTTTTCCTT
The DNA here is from genome assembly GCA_004027455.1 of Hydrochoerus hydrochaeris. NCBI lineage: Eukaryota > Metazoa > Chordata > Mammalia > Rodentia > Hydrochaeridae > Hydrochoerus > Hydrochoerus hydrochaeris. The sequence goes on from PVLA01001042.1 coordinate 235,976, forward strand.
TTCTGTGAAATTCTTTATGCATTAACATTGTATCTGCTCTATCCATTTATTGACTTGTGGATAGCGGTCTTTTGAATTATGCCACTGTATGTGAACTTCAGAAACAGTGAAACATGGTATATTAAACACTTGGAGGCTGAGGCAAGAGGATCACTGAGTTCAAGGTCAGCCTAAGCTCTCTGCGGAGATCCTATCCAAAGAAACAAAATAAAGAACCCGAAATCCCTCACCAAAGAAATGGTGTATTGTTTCAAGTGTATCTCAGATACATACTTAAATTTGAGAGTAGGTCTTGATTCCTGGAAAAAATGATAGGAGTCTTGATGTCAAATTGATTAATTGTTTTCTTAATTTTGTGGTTCAGTACTTTTTACTTCTTTTGTTAAATTGGCTTTTGCTTTTCTTTAGGTGTTTTCCAGTCCCCTCGCATTGTGCTTAAGGGAGAAAACTAATCAACTCTTATATTATTCTATTCTGTTCTGTCCAAAAGCCTTTAGATGTTACTATTGGAACTTAGTCACTGTGCCTAGTGTAGCTTAGAAAATAGTTTGTCCCTTTCTCTGTGTTTTTTCTTTACATTTATCACGTACTATACTCATGTATTCGTCTTGCCTTGCATTTTTATGATGCTAATGCCACACTTTCCTTATCTCAGGCCATTGACCTGCTGTTCCCTCAACTTGGAATGTACCTCTCTCCTGTCAACATTCTTTGGGTGCTTATTTTTCAGTCTTAGTTTAAATGTCAGTTTTTCAGAGTAGGCCCAGACTTCCTGATAAACTTCCCCCTTTGCTGTAATTCAAGACTTTCTTAGACCTTTTATTTGTTTAGAACCCTTTGCTGTAATTCAAGACTTTCTTAGACCTTTTATTTGTTAACAGTTACTATTGTAAGCCCTTGTTTCGTGTGTTTCTTCCCTGTTAGACTGCAATCTCCAAGTGGGTAAGTACCAGTATCTTCTTTTTATCCATTACATCTCCTATCCCATACTTGATTCATAGGTGCTCTGTGTTTGCTGTCTAAAAATTGAATGACTAAAATGTTTGATATAAAATAGAAAAGTGCAGCCCGAGAAGGTAGAACACCTGTTTAGCATGTGTATGGGCCCCTGGCTTTGATCTACAGTGCTACCCCCTGATTTTTTAAAAATAAATTTTCATTAAGATAACTATAAGAGCTACAAAATTGAAAATATTATATCATTGTACTATTTTGTATTTGACTGTCATCATACTCATTTCCAGGAAATAAAAGAAGGGGATGAATAGTAACTACTATTAGTAATTATAGTGTCTGTTCTTGTTTTTAGTGCTTGTTATATATTGTACTCAGTTCGTGAAGTTTTTTGCTTAGCTCTTGGGATTATTAGCTGTTTGCTTTCTCTGTTTTGTTTTAGATAGTATTTGGGATCTCCTGTTCAGACATACTTTTCTGTTGTGGTACATGTTAAGTCTTAAAAATAGTGTTTTCAAACAAGAAGTACAACTAAACACCAAAATTGGGCAGATTTGGAGAGTAGCTACTGTGCATACTAATGAGTTGCAGTACTAAAATAGGGACTCTGTTTTGAGTAATGTATACCCAGGTGATTTTTCCTTTACTCCTCTGTTCCCTATCACTTACTGATTGCAGAATTATCCTTCTAATGTGCAAAACCTTGTTTAACTGAAGTTGGGGATGGTTTTCCTAACTTAACTGTTTTGGAACTGTATTTGTCTTGCTCTTTCATTGGTCAGTTAATAGTTATTGAAGACTAGATGGTGCTGTAGAAATCAACTACATAGGCTGGGGATTTAGCTCAGTTAGCATAAGCTCCTGACTGGCAAGGTTGAGGTTGTGAGTTCGATCCCTGGTACTAAAAACGAAAAGAACCTCTTGTAGCTCAAGTCATAGTAGCTTTCCTCTTTCTTCACATCAGGTATTTAGGATAACAAGTGTTACAGAATTGTAATTAGTTGTGTGTTGTACTGTTGCAGTTTTGAGGGCTTCAGCTGGGTGGTGGTGTTAACACAATCATACCTGTTTTTAATTAGAACTTCTTTTTTTCAGTATTCAGTAACCAAAAACATGTATGCCTTAAGTGCTATATGTTACACAGTACATTTATTTGGTAGAAATTCTGATTTTATTAGCATCTTATAGACAGCTGTATTTGCAATGAACTTGGAGCATCATTTCTATAGAAACTGTTCTGTTGAATATCTGATAATGAACATTTCATTATTACATTAGGAAATCTATTTGCTGTCTAAAATTGGATATGGCATGTATGAGAAGTAAATTGAGTTTATATTTTCTCTTGTACTGGTTTTATCACAACTTTTGTAATTCACTGATTTCATAGATTTTTTTTCATTTTACAGTAACAGATTATTAGTTTTTAATCTGTTTAAAAACATTAACATTAATTGTGAAGATTTAAAAATATTAACATGAATTGTGGAGATTACCTAAAGCATTGGTACCACCTACTCAGAATTCTTCTATATTTTAGGAACATTTTCTGTGTTTATTATCTATATCTAATAATTATAGTCACTTTTGCATTTTACGCATGTGAAATATGGATGTCCTCCTTCAGTTATTTTCTTCAACCATAATCACAGTTACAGAATTGGTCAGAAAGGGTTAAAAAATAAATTTAAGTTGGATTTGGTGGTACACACTTGTACTATCAGCTCTTGGGGAGACTGAGGCAGGAGAAATCACAAGCTTGAGAACAGCCTTAACCAGATCCTACCTAAAATAAAGGAGTAGGAATATTGCTCAATGATAAGAGTACTTGGCCCTGAGTTCAGTTTCCAGTATCCCATCAACCCCCCACAAAGAGTTTAATGGAAATTATTTTAAACCTGAGAAAATATTCTGATGATGTTTCTTATCTGAGTATCTCTGCCCAGAAAAGGACCGAAGTTATACTGAGCTGCCTTCTTAGTTACGTATTCTTGTTGTCTCATCTACTCACCAAATTATTCTGTCACAAAAATTGTCCAGGTTTAGAATTTGTAGACACATGCTTCTCCTTGCATTCGTTAGGTTGCCAGCACGATTCCTGAAGTTTCCTGAGTTGTTAGAAGTTGTAGGCACTAGTCCTGGAGTCCTCCAGGTCTGATTGATTGGGTAAGAGGAATAACATTTCTTCATTGGAGTAGGTACATTGCCTGTTACATTGCTTTTGGCAGTCAAAAAACACTAATAAAACACTAACGTTTGCATTTTTTAAACTTACAGTAATTTTTTTTTCCCCAAAGGATCTTTTTAAAATTCTAGTTGATTTTTTTTTTTTTTTTTTTTGGATCTTGGATAATCTGTTGAGTTTTGTCTGTGTGTTTATCCATATAAAGTATTCTGCAAAAAGAGAAAAAAATCTACTCTTAAACTTATGCACTCTTTATTTGGAATTTTTCTACTATCCTCAAAAATGTAGTTATTAAGTATATTGAAGGTTGCAGTTTATGGTGGGTAACCATGGGTTTTTATGCTTGTAGTTTTCATGGTATGTATAGTATTTGTACAATGAGAGGAATTGGGATAATTTTTATGATGTTCATGTCTGTCTGTCTGTCTGTCTTTCATTCATTCATTCATTTATTCATTCTTTGTACCAGGGATCAAACTTAAGACCTTGTGCTTTCCAGGCAGTTGTTTGAACTGCTGAGCTGTATCCCCAGCCCTTATGATTGTCTTTTTCTAAAATCATCTGTATTGAAACTTGGGTCCAGTTACATGAAGAAAGTACCATATTCCTGCATAAATCATTGTCAGAAAATGATACTACCATTTCTGACCATTTAACTTTTCACTTATCTTTAAGGATAGTTATTAATGAAGAATAAAGACATTTCAGAATCTTTCATAATGAAGAACAATACCAAGATAAATATTAAAGCATTAATTATAAAATTATCATTCATGGTAAACTGGAAGACATGCCATTGGCCTAGTACATGAATGTATAGAGAGTAATGTAATTACACTTTAATATAAGAAAGATTAATAGATGGAAAGGCAGGAGTAAATGATTATCTGGGAGAAGAAAAAATATCTTTGGAGACTTAAACAGTATGTTTTAAAATTATGGATACATTAAAAAGTTAATTGTGAAATATAGACCACAAAGAAGTAAAAGAAAATTTAAGTGAGTTGGTTGTGGTAGCACACTCCTATAATCCCAGCACTTGGAAGTCTGACAGGGATCACTGAGTTTGAGACCAATGTGTGCTACATAGTGAGTTCAAGACCAGCCACAACTACATAGTGAGATTCTGTCTCAAAGAAAATGATACCAATTTAGAGGAAATTCTACCTTGACATTTATTGTGCTGTTGTTTGAGTAGAAGGAAACTTCATATTGAAGCAGTAGTCAAAGAAGAGAAACATTGATGAACATGCATGTGAAATGTTTGAATTGGGGGCATAATATGGAAGTAAGTAGACTGTGGAAGATGGAAAGATTCTATAATAATTTGACTGGAGAAATTGAAGTTTACATAGAATAGCTTGCTTAAAGTCTAGTATATTTGAACACAAATTGTCAAACTTAAAGCCTCTATTATTTAAAAAATACAGCACTTAAAGTCTCTGCTGTGTATTTGAACACAAGTCTGTCAAACTTAAAGCCTTTTTTTTAAAAAAAAACAAAAAGTTGTAAAACATTATTCATGAGGAAAACTTGCAAAATTTATAAGGTGGTTGCTTTGAATGGTGGAATTATGAACTGTTCTTTCATTTGAGGTCTTATTTTCTAAATTCAGTATGTATTAGCATTTGATAAGAATGTTAAGTTCTTGAAAAGTGCTACATGTAAACTAGTAAGGTATGTACTTATGTCTAACATTTAAGAGATGATTTGAGAAATTGTGGGTCTTTTTTTTAACAATTACTTTTGTAGACTCATATATGTAGACTTTGTTTCAGAATGTTTTGTTTATGAATAGCGTGCTACAAATGACAGTTTTCATTATTTTTTCTCTTTCAACTTTAGATGCTAAGGGACTGATACTTCAAATGGGTAACAGTAATTTCTGTTACCCATTGATTCCAGTGATTTCTGGAATTTCTGTTTCATTAACTGATCTGTTTCCAGAAAATTAATAGCTATATTCACTTCTGTCCTCTGAAAATTAAATCCAGATTTTAAAAAATCGTCTATTTTCATTTTTATTCCTAAACATAATTGTTTTATTATTTTGCATTAGTTGAGTTTCTGTCACTGTGAGCAAGTACTGAGAGAAACATGTTAAAGGAGAAAAGATTTATTGTGGCTCATAGTTTAGAGGTATCAGGGCATGATTAGCTGGTTCCAGGACAGAACCTTCTTTTCAGAAGGATGTGTAGAGGAAGGATATTGTGTGATTATACGTACCTTATGGCAGCCAGGAATCACAGAGAAGGGAAGAGCTGAGAAGAACGCGCTGGACAGCTCTGCCTCCCAGTAACCTACTTCCAACTCGACTGCACCTCCTAACAGCATGTTTAGTTGTGAACTCATCACTGGGTTAATCAATAGATTAAGTTAGCACCTCCATTGTCTATCACTTTCCCACAGCTCCTGCATCTGAACATGAGCCTTATGGGGGAGTTTTGATCTATACCATATATTATAATTTATCAGTAATACTCTTAAATACATAATGGTTATCCACTGGGCACTAGTTCTAGTTTTCACTGTTAGGCTAATCTGAGTACAAAACATGAAAGATCTTGCTATGCAAAGTGTATTATAGTGAAAACAGGCTGTAAATAAGCAAGAAGTACATAAATAAATGTGTAGTATTAGGTGTAAGTGGTGATGGGCATGCGCATCAACACATGAATGGATAAAGAAAGTGTATTTACAGTGGAGTACTACTATATTATAAAATGGTATAAATTTGAATTAATTGTAGGAAAATGGGTGTACCTTGAGACCATAATAAAATAAATCAGACACACAAGCTTAAATGTCCCATGGTTTTTCTTATGTGAGAAACCTAATGTAAAAATAAAAAGTAAAATAAAACATTGGCATTCGGAAATGGGGAAAGAGATCTTTGGCAAATGGGAAAGGGTCCACGAAAGGAAGTGAGGGAGTGAGAGGAAAGGAGCATAAGAAGAATTAAGATGTGTTGTGTACATGTACCCATTCCATAATGAATTGTAATCATTATGTAGTACAAACATGCTAATAAAAAAATTTTCAGAATTTAAAAAATATCACATACAAAGTTACATAAAGATCAGGAGTTGTAGGTGGTAATAGGGAATAGACTAAAATTTTGGGTGAAATAATGAACTGGTTCTTTGGGAGGGTACCCCTAAAAGGCAGCAGTCTAGGCATTAATGCAAAGACACAAAGTTGCAGCTTGTCTGATGAGTTGAAAACATGAGGGAAATTAAGACTAGCTGGAACAGACCAAAGAGAAGTAGCAGCATCAGAGAGGGAATGGGAAATAGGTTTATGTAGGACCATAGCAGGGTTGATGTCTAAGGAAGTTGGGATTTATTTTGAATTAAATGAGGAACATTGGAGTTTTAAACAGATGTAACATGTTAAAGGGCAACAAGTTAGAATGTATTTGAAATTCACCAGTCTTTCTAGAACAGGCAACTTCCTAAATCTGCAGGATAAGAAAAATTGCTAAGTGCAAAAGATTTAGTTAGTTCGGTAGGCTTTAAGGATATTTCCCCTCATTATTCTTAGAAAAATGAATATACTTTAAAACCAGTTTTGTATGCTACTTAATTTAAGGTAATGTCAATGAAATTTCTTTTCGCATGCTCATTTTAAAAATCAATGTTTTCGCTTAATAAAATTTAAGAATTTCTATAACCTGAGACATTTTCTTTTTTTCTCAAAAGTACAACTACTATAATACAAAGAATAACTGCCATTTGTTTTTCCGACAGAATTAAAAATTGCAAATCCTATTAATATGTTTTGATGCACCTTTTTCTTTAAAAAGCTTTGCACTTAAGTTACAAGAAATGCTGTACAAGAGAATTTCTGTTATTAATCTTAGTTAAAATCCACTAGGGGTGAGGCTGGGGATTTTGCTCAGCAGCACAAGCTTCTGCCTGGCAAGCGGAAGGTCGTGAGTTCCATCCCTGGTACCAAAAAAAAAAAAAAGTCCAGTAGGGGAGATATATGTTATGGTAATGATAAAACAAAAGAAAATACAAGTTCACTGAATGTGACAACTAAAGTAATTACTCTGCTTTGTAGTTTTGTAAAAATTATTTACCTGTTTGATCTGGTCATGCTGTCCTGAAATTCAGCCTCACTTGTGCTTCAACTAAAACATATTTAACATTTTTTTCTTTAACTACTGAAGTTAATAAGGTTGGGACCACAAATCTATTACTTAGGAACTCTTCTTGCAGTACATCATATCTTTTAGTGGTGTTGCATGAGTTTATAAATTGGTTGAAGGCAAGGACTCTTCTAAAGTCCTTATCCTTTAGGATACAGTCATAATATAAGTATGTAGTAGTTTGTTAGTTGGTAGCTAAGCATTTCAAAGAGTGATGTGTGTTATAGTTTTCTAGTATTTCACCTTTAATGTGTTTCTGAAAGTTTTACATGAAAAGTTGACTAGGGTGATTTTTGAAAGAATTTTTTGGGCTGGGGATTTAGCTCAGCAGCGTAAGTGCCTCCCTGCCAAGTGTGAGGTGGTGAGTTCAATCCCCGGTACCAAAAAAACAAAGAATTTTTTTCCCCTGTTGATTCCCAAATTGAAAATCAAAATTTAATTGTAGCTTAGCTTAAATAGTAAAAAAAAAAAACCCATTATGCTTACGACAGCAGTTACATTTCCTTATGTGTAGTATGTTTTTGCTGAGGCAGTATTTATTGGCTCTGGTTTTTTAAAGATTTTTGTAAAATTCATCTAAATTGTTTTGAGATTTATACACATAAACTAATGCTCAATGCTTGATCATCATTGTAAAGTAATAGATTGGATGTTTTATTATCTCCCAACAATCTTTTTTTTTTAAAATAGGAATTGAATTCAGGATCTCGTAGTTGCCAGCCAGGTGCTGTGCCACTGACCCGCATCCCCAACCCAGCAGTCATATTTTTATACCTGATTAATGTTAAATATTTTCATAAAATTCAACATTCTGAGAATTCTGTAAAATTTTGATCAAAGAAATTAAAATACATCTTGGTAACATTGTCATCATTACCTGATAATGTCCTCACTTTCTTGCCAAATAGACATGTGAGTCTAAGATGTCAGTGGTCCTTGGGATTTGAATAAAATGATTTTTCTTTTTATTTTGAAGAAAAAACAGAACAATGGGAAGCATACTGGATTTCAAAAACAAGACAGTAGAAAATCAACTGTAGTTACTGTAATGCATGTTGTTAGCCTCTAAATAGATGCTCAGACTGCCAGATACAGGCCTACAAAGTCAGTCAAACAGCACAAGCACTAAATTGTTTCTTTACTTCAATTGCCATCGTCAGAAATTTCAAGTGTGTGGCTTCTAATCTCCTCTATGTCTGTATCTCCTGGACTTGTTCTGGGTGAAATATATGAATACAAAATTAAGTAATATAAACACTAAGTTATTTTTTCAGTTGCTGTCATTTCAGAAATTTCAGGTATGTAACTTACTTCTTTTGTGTCTGTGTCTTTTGGACTTGTTCTGGGTGGGCTGGAGGTCTGAGATTGCACCCTGTTTCTTTATCTTGACATTTTGGTTTCTCTGAATCAGCTGATTGAGTTGTGAGTGCTTCCTATATTAGCTGCCTATCCTGTGGTGCAGAGAATTGGGCCAGGCACCTTGGTTCCCAGTTTCCCTGGGTGGTGGAGAGGTGGCAAGGCAGTCAATGTTCCCCGATGGTCGTGGGACCTGGGGGGTGTGGCTTTTTCTCCTGGGACCTAGAAGCAGTGGCACACCCATATAGATGGTATGACCTCTTCTCTGGGCCACAGCAGCGGGCTTACTGTGTAGATGTGGTTTCTCTTGCAGGCCTGTAGTGGTGGGCTCACTAGGGGCAAGTTCTTTCTAATAAATTGACCAATACATTTCTAAAGTTCTGAAATGGCCAACAGATTATAGAAAGATACCACTTTAGACTTCAGTTAGAAACCAATAGCTTCAGAAAACTGCTGGCCTTGATTCAGAGCTATTGGATAAGATGATTTTTGACAAGAGAGTTATGTCTCTGGTTTTGTGTGAGTCTTGAATAAAATCAGTTTGAAGCCACAACATTGGAGGATATCTTCTACTGGACAATTTCTGTGTATAAGGAAAATTACGGCAGAGGCAAAGCAGTGATGGGAACATACTGAATCTGTAAATTATTGTACAATAAGCTTACACCTAAATATGTAAAATCATAAGCCTTATCTTAGACATTCCCAGGTAATAGAACAGATTGTTTCTTAGGGAATTTACACTAGTCAAAGGAAATACTCTTATCAGAAAATAAAATGATTGCTGTGGTAAAAGAACATACAAGCACGGTATAATTTTTCTTTGACATACTGTTCCTCCATTCTTATAAAGCATCTATTTTCACATCTCCTTGTGAGCCCCCCATTTTGCACATATAGTGTAAGGCAAACACTAGATGTGGGAGAAAAATACTGAGATACTTAGTTTTATCAACTTATGAGATACTTAGTTTTATCAACTTTAAGGCATAATTACTAAACCTGAGTTAAATAATAATTTCTCTCTATATATGTTTAATTTTCTTTGGTACAAAATCCAAGGAAGAAATTGTAGTGCTAACTGTTCAGTAAAGGTCACATATAGCTTCTGAAGAAAGGTACTTTATTAAAAGATAATGTATAGGTTAATGTGCCTGCAGATTAGTCAATATATATTTATTGAGCACTTTCTTTTGTCCATAAGTTACCAACATAGGAAAAAAACAGTAGTAATAGAGATGAGAGCATTCAGGTTGGAGTCACTGTATATCAAGGTTTCAGTCACAAAAGCTTCAGTTATTTTGATGGGTAGGTTGAATGAATTGAACCTTAATGGGTACTGGAGAAGGAGTCATTGAGTAGGTATTTGGGTTAGACTCCTAGTTTAATGATTCCTTTTTAATACTGCAAATGACTTTCCCATGTTCATTTGTTGCAAAGAGTTCTTGATCATTCTGTGTTCTATAATTATAGAATGTTCAAGTATTACTGGTTGATGGAAAATCAAAATCACTGGTGGATTCATTGTTTGTAAGAAAAACTCTCCTAGCCTCTAGGTTCCTAAAGAAATAATATATAGGGCCAGGGATGTAGCTCAGTGGCACAGTGCCTGCCTGCAAGTGTGAGGCCCTGAGTTCGGTTCCCGGTACCAAAAAAGACCAAAAAAAAAAGCACCCCTAAGAAATAATATATAAAAATGCCTTTTTTTTTTTTTAAATGGCTCTAGCAAAGATTAAAGTCTGAGTTTCTTTCTAGCTTTGTGCCTTACTCTGACTTTGGATAGCTCCGTTAACTGTATTTGCTTATTGAGAATATTGCCTGACCTAACTATTTCTGGTGAAGTAATATGTTTCCATTTATTACTTTGATGACTTGTAACTGGAGCCATTTTATTTTTGCCATTTTAAGACAAACTGAAATATGTGAATTCTTAAAATCTAATAATTAAAGTTTATTTCAGGGTTATTTATTTTCTGTTTTCTTGGTAGTGGATACTCTGTTTTCAAGGAAGCTGAATGGGAAGTACAGACTTGAGCGACTTGTTCCAACTGCAGTGTATCAGCACATGAAGATGCATAAACGAATTCTTGGACACTTGTCATCTGTGTATTGTGTAACTTTTGATCGAACTGGCAGACGGATATTTACTGTAAGTAATTTTTAAAGTGTTAAGAAATTGAATGAACATTGTTTATAAGTAAACAAAACAGCCTGTTTTTTGATTAATGGATATTAAGTTAATTTAACACTGTTTAAATGGAAGATTTTACTTAAGTTTGTACTTTATCCACATTTGGAAAGTATTAAAGGTCATGTACCACAGTCATACTACATTATGGTCCTACTACAAGAGTAACTTTAGTTCTTAATATCATACCAAGTGTGAAGCTTGACATTTTATAAAACCTCACACAATAGTTTTAAGTACACTAAGGGCATTTCTCAAATGAGTTAAGCAAATTATAGAAAATTGTTAAATGTACTAGTTTCTGTTATATGTAAAGAAAAAGAAAAAACACCACTTGTTAATGTGGGAAAATTCTTGTTGTATAGTAATGGACAAAAGATAATACAAAGTGTGAGGGTATCTATCACTTTTTGCACATGATTTCATTCTTTGAAATATCTGATAATGATTTAAAGAAAATATTTGAGTTTGGTTGCTTTTCACTTGTTTGGTTTGGTTTTGGTTTTTTGGTCCTGGGAAATAAGCCAAGAACCTCATATATATTAGTATTCCACTTTTGAGCTAACACCTCCCCCTCTCTTTTAACTTGTCAAAGGGAGAAACGTAATATTTCAGCTTTCAGAAAATTATTTTTAGGATGAAACATTTCATTTTATTTTTAGGTGCCACAACTAATCACATCCATAAAGGTAATAACTTTATACACTACTATGGTTATATTTCTTATTAAACAGTCCTGTGGGGCTGAAGGTATAAATTCTTCACAAGGTTCTTGTCGTAGAGTTAAAATAAATAAAAAGAAACAAGTTAAAATGGAAATTCTCATTTTGTCTTTGAAGAGAACTATTTGACAGTCATGATTGTAGATTCCTGCTTTTAGTAAATGTGCTTATAAACTGAGACCTATTTATACCTTGTCCTCCTCTACCCATATACCTGACCATCTGTTAAAGTAGCTAAGAAGCAGAATGTGGGAGAGAATTTTTATATTACCCTTAATCCATCAGGCATTCACAGATGATTTCTTCTATCAGTATTTCCTCTTTTTACCTTCTTTTTCTTATATTCTCTGTGAAACAGAAGTAAAATTTCTTAAACTTTCTGACGGATTCTTACTTCCATTGTGGAAAATGGGCACATCTGTTTCTGTTAAAATGCTTGAAAGATCTATAGTAGTAATAATTCTAACATAGCATTAACTTAGCCATTTTAGTTTACTGTAGTTATGTTCAAATTCAGCTCTTAAAACATAAAGCAGATTTGGCACATTTATTGTTTGGAAGAATTCTCTTAAAAGCAGTAATAAATTCAAATTCAAGTGAGAAAGGAGCATCTGTTGTATTTGTACTTTATGTAGATGACTATAGCTGTTGCCACTGAGATTACAAAACATAACAATGTCATTTTTTATGCTAATAAAAGTTTCATATAGGAATTGTTTCTCTAAAATGGTAAGGATTGTAAGTATTTGTCATATTTTATAAAGCATTGTATACATTTTGGTTTGACTTGAATTCGTAATCTAGAATTCTCTGAAGCAAAATGTGAGGAAGAGATGTGTTTGAGTTATCTCATGAATTTAATTGGATGGTAGGTAAAGAATTGAATGAACACTTTGAACCAGAGGTTAGCACACTGCTGCCTGTGGGTCAGTCCAATCCATTACCTGTTCTTATTTATAAAATTTTATTGAAACATGGGCATACTCAGTTCATGCTTTATTATGTATAGTTGCTTTTGTACTGCAGTGTCAGAGTTGAGTAGATACAGTAGAGATGAGACTTTATGGCCTGCTGGACCTGTAGAAAGAACATTTGCCATCCTTTTCTAAATACTTAATGCCTGCTCCTTAAGGGATTTTGATTTGGGAAACAGGAATGATACATTAAAGAGGAAGCTGCTCTCTAGGTATTTTCTTCAGTTGAAGGCATATAAATATATAAGAAGTTATAAAAAACTGTGTATGATCTTAGCAATAGTCTAAAATTTACTTTTTAAGTATGTGATAGAATTTTGCTAATTGGGCTGAATTTTAATTTCCTGCTGGTGATTTTCAGTTACATATTCTAAGATACTATCTTACATAAGAGAAAACACAAAGATAGCATTTTTAAAAAAAAATTTCTGTTTTTACAATTATCACTTAAAATGGTAGGATACTTGTGCTCAATATTTGTATTACTTTATAAAGTACAGTGGATGCTGGGTGTTCCTTATTCAAGTAGAAACACTAGATACTGAGTACTGCTTTGAAAATTAATCTTGAAAGTTGATACGACGAAGCTTTAAGACAATAGATTCTGTTTGACCAGTGACAGTTTCATGTGAGAGGACTGAATATTTATTGGAATATCATTTGGTATAGATTAATCAATATACAATATATCTTTTTTAAAAAATTTGGTATTTTGAAACTTGTTTCGAGATACAGATATATTTAAAATCTTTACAAGGGATTATTTCTCTTGAATAAGTACAGTTAGAGGCAGTGTAGTACAGGTAGTCGTTAAAAACATCAGTGAACTGTTAGTCACAACTTTATTTCTTTTTGGTAGATTACCCCTTTAATCTCTAGTCTTTCTTACTAGATTGTATAGTGTCAACCTAACAATGTTTGTGGGAATACATGAAATCAACACATATAATTAGTACTGATTCAAGGTATATAGAAAGCAGCCACTAAATTTTACATGATGCTGCTGTAGATTTTATAGATTAAATCTTATCTATTTCATGTTTTTACTGAACTAAACATTTATAAATACAAGGTTGAAAGGAAGTCATTGTAATTGGTAATTGAAATTCTGTATTAGAAAAATTTATTTTTTTTGTGTGTTAGGATATTTTAATAATGAACATTTTTCAATTGAATAATGAGAATAGTCTAAGGAGATAGCATAATTACCAAGTCAGATTTTACTTCCCATTTCTGTCTGAGCCTTTTAAAGTTTTTACTTGTTTTAGAATCATTACCAAAGCTACCAAGTTACGTTTACCAAATTCTCAGGACTAAAGAATAATGTAAAAATTTGTTGAATACCATACAAAAGGCTGCACTTTCCACTTCTCTTTGTGGAACTATAAAATGTCTCCTTTTTCCATTTAGATTAGGGTGATGGAATATAAATTATTTTTATAAGTGTAAGTTACAGTAGGGAGTAGAGATTTACGTATTCACTTGATGAACTTCAGAATCTTTTATGACCCAGGACTTAATCATTGAATATAGAATTAAAAGACAAAGCGAATTGACAAATGATAAAGGCAGCATTGCTACTGTATCACAACAACTTTGATAGAGGGTACCCAAAGTATTGAGGTATAGGGAAAAAATACCTAATGTGATGGGATGAGATAGTGAAGGGTAATTGCCTGGAGAGGTGACATGTCAGCTGATTTGAGCTGAATATTGGGAAAGGCATGTTATAGTTTGGCTCTGGAATGTCCCACAAAGATTCTCATGTTGAAGGCTCTATTCCCAATGCAGCAACATTACAGGGGTGCACCTTTGGGAAGTGAGTGGGTCATACAGGCCTGATCTTCTCAGTGGTTTAAGCCTTTCATGGATTTATAATATGAGGTATTGGGAAATGATGAAAAATGTAACAGGTGGGGCCTAGTTGGAGGGAGTAGGTCACTGAGGGAGGGTCCTTGAAGTATGTATGTATCTTGTCCTGGGCCCCCTCTCTTCTCCCTGCTCTTAGTCTCAAATGAGTTGAACAGCTTTGCTTCACTGTGCTCTTCTTGTCATGATGTTCCATCTTAACACAGGCCTGTAAGTGATGAGCCCAAGAAACCATGGATTGAAACTGCTGTCCTAAACCACAGAGTATTTGTTAAAGGCACATTTTTCTTATCATAATGTGTGTGACTTTTTCAGGCATAGCAGTGAAATTAGTAAAATATATAGGACACTTCAAAATTTTGGGTTTGCTTAAGTCTATTTTAAGTACCGCCTTTTCTCATCTTTCCTTGTTACTAACATCTGCACTGCTGTGTTTTCAGGACAAAGATGTATTCTTTCAGCTTCTTTGTCTTTATCCTTACTTGATAAAATACCTCTTTTGGGGTAGGTTAAGTAATAAAATATAAAAACTATATAAACTTTTTATTGTGTTTTTTTTTTTTAAACCTATGCTAGGTTTGATATCCATAGACAAATGATAAACCTGTTTGTTGCGTACTCTTTCATAGCAATTAGGACAATTTTACATTATTGAAAAATGAAACTATTGAAGCACTGTTTTCTTGTGTGTCGTTGGAATTAAACACTATCTTAATACTATATTTTTACTTAAAAACAAATTCTCCATGATTTTGTCCCCAATTTTATACTCACCTGGATTTCTTTCTTTCTTTCTTTTTTTTTTTGGTACTGGGGATTGAAGTCTGGATCTCGTGTTTGCCAAGCAGACACTTACCCCACTGAGCTAAACCCCGTCACCTGGATTTCTTAAAACCCATTCATGGTTTTCTAGATCAAAATATATTCTTAATGCTCTCTCTTGGCACTCTCGTCTACTACCATTACAACTACACCCAGCTGACTCTGTACTATATCTTCTTTCTCTCTCTTTGTCTTCTTGTTATACCTTTTCTTGTAGCTTGAGATCTATTCTGCACTCATATACTAGAAAGGTCTAGCTAAATATTACTGTGATCTTGTCTTGCCTCCTTACAGAGAGTAGCTACCTAGGTTAAATCCATGTTCAGCAGGCATTTAAAACCTTCTATTGTCTTCCTCACACAAAACCTTTCCAACTTAATTTGTTGTTACCTTTTCTTGTACTTTATACTCCCAGTTTTTCTCTCTTTACTAGATACTCTTTGCTGAGGAATACAGTGCCATTTGAGGTGTGTCTAAAATCATGCTGTCTCAGTTCTATGTAGCAGGTTTTCCACTGGTTTCAGAATTTTTCCTCCTTCCTTATGTTTTTAGTCCAGTGTTTCCAAATATTCTTCACTTACTGGGTTTATTCTTTGATTCCTTCCCATATCCCAGTCTTCTTTCAGGAAATAATCAGATACTTTAGTTTGTTTTTGCTAAGGTCACAGTTTCTGATTTGCTTCACCCTGTGTTGTATTACCTTTCACCATTTATTTACATAATACTGATTTTATTTCCTTACTACAACTGCTTTACCATTTTGATTTTCTTTGACTAAAAAAAAAAATTACAGTGTTTTATTCTTTAGCTAATTATTGACTTTAGTAACATTTTTGGAGCTAGAATTAAACTGATGAAAAGTTCACTGAAATTCTGTTCCACATTCAGTCTTTCTATTTTTTATTTTTGGTACTGGGGATTGAACTTGCGACCTCACGCTTGCCAGGCGGGAGCTTATACCGCTGAGCTAAATCCTTGGCCCTCGGTCTTTTAAAAAAATATTTTAAGCCAATTTTTAATTCATCTTTGTTTATTTAAACTCATTTATAATACTTTTAAAAATAGTTTTCCCAATGTTATTTTTCCTTTTATAGTCCTTTTTAGTTATTTTTTGTGTTTGTATTTTTATGCTCATTTTGAAAGAATGTAGATGAATTTGTGATCAGATCGTTTCTACAGTCGACTCATTTCCTTAAAAATAAGTAAATGATCATAGGTTATAAATGCATTAGACAGAAATTGCTAAAGGACGCTTAAGAGTTCTGTTTGAAATTATACCAGAAGTCCTTAACGGTGAAGATGAGGATGGGGCAACACACTATTCTGTAAATTGTGGAAGAAATTAGTAGAAAGATAGTTCCCTTAAACAACAATGAAAAATTTGCTACAATTTGATGGATAAAAGGTTAGTTGTGATAATACAAACTCAATGGAGATTATATGTTGCTTTTTTTTATTTAAAGAGAAAAAAAAGAGATAGAAATATTACGGAATTAAAAAAAAATAAACAGTAAGAAATCCTTAATATGTTGCTTTTTTGTTTTTAGTGCTTTTTTACAGCACAATTACAATATATTAAATTCCTAAGAGAAGTAATAAATGCGGTAGAAATATAGTGAGCAATTTCTTCCCCTTTCACTTTCACAATATCTGTTGTGCTTTTTGGGTCTTATTTACTCTTTCAGTTTTTTATACTAGGGAAATTGATGTTTACACATTTGAGTATGATTTATTTTGCTTAAGGGTCTGATCTCAAGTTGGATCCATTTACCAACAACTAGGATGAGAAAAAGGAGAAAAGAAAGAAGGGAAAAGATTTTATATATATAGCTAGCTAGATAGACACACACATAAAATATATACACATATACATGAGATAGATAATTTTACTAATCTCTTCATCAAAAAGAACGGTTTGTGGGTTCATTGTTTGATCATTTGTTCATGCCTATATATTGTAATCTGAGCAATTACTTTGAAGATAACATGTAATATATTACCATTGTTAATTATTTTGTTTGGAGATTCTGTATCATTTTTATTCCAGTGTCATTTTAAAATTAAAAAAATGTGAGACTTGATGGATTTTAATAGGTGAAAAGTTGCTGAGGTATTACAGGTTGCCACTGATCCTTTCATTAAGCTAATATTTTGGTAAAAGTTGGGATTTTTTTGTTTGTTTGTTTAATGTGGATAATATGTGAAAACACTTTAGTAGGGGTGTAAAGCAAACCCTTATCCAGTTTCATAAGAGCAAAATTAGTTGCATCAGTGTTGTGATGCATAACCAGATGTCATGATTTTACTTTTGTTATATAGTCAGCTAATGTTAGTGTACTTAAAAATCTCCTTTTTGCGCTGAATACAAATCAGAACCAGATACAGTTGTCTTGCCCCTGTAAATATCAGGATACTTAGATGTTTGTGTTTCTTATTTAAAATATGTCATTTGCACATGATTTATGTGTGTCTTCTATATACTTTAAATCATATATACATTATAATATCTAATGAGTGTAAGTAGTATACTTACTGCTTAGGAAATAATGGTAAGGAAAAAGAACATGTACACATTTAGTACAGATGCATTTTTTTTTCCCCCTAAATATTTTGAGTCCACACTTGGTTGCTGAACCAAGTGCTCATACAGCCTGTTCTGTTATTCAACAAATACCTAGTTTTCTTCCCACATGACAAGTGGTGCTGTAGGCCATCTTTCTGGATGGAAGTTATAGTGTGCTGCAGTTCCTTCTTCACTTCTTACAGATAATCAATGTTGTAGTCCTTATTTATTTTATCTTTTCTGACCATCTCTTGATTTTTCTTTTGCTACAGTAAGTTAAATTTTATCATTCATTGTCTGGCGCCTACACAGTTTTAACAGCTTTAAAGTGCTATCCTCTCTAGTCTAATTTACACTGGTAACAGGATGCTCTTTGGCAAATAGGTCTACCCTAGTTCTCATGTAGTGGGTGTCCTTCATTGGTCCTTTTTATAA
This sequence comes from Hydrochoerus hydrochaeris, assembly GCA_004027455.1. Taxonomy (NCBI): domain Eukaryota; kingdom Metazoa; phylum Chordata; class Mammalia; order Rodentia; family Hydrochaeridae; genus Hydrochoerus; species Hydrochoerus hydrochaeris. The sequence continues at coordinate 254,197 of PVLA01001042.1, forward strand.
TAAACTGTATTCCTTTTTCTTCATGCCTTAACCTCATACTCTGAATTTGTTTGCAAATTTTACTTGTAGTTTCCTGAACTACTCACATTGTTTTACATTTTTATGTCCTTGATCATACCTTTTTCTCTAGTTGCTAAAGAGAATATTTATTCTTTTTAAAATAAAAATAATATTAAAATAAGAAAACTACTACTACCATTGATAAAAATAATATTGATAGTACTGCTAACATTGATAGTAGTAGATAGTTAATAGGTAGATTTTACTATGTGTCAGGCATTGTCCTAGCTCATTGTGTAGCATTTTAAGCCAGAGTACAATGATTGGAAACGTGCCCTGTGTCATGTATATAGTTTCTTAGGAAAAGGTGCACCAAATTAACACGTGTTTGGTTCTGTATAATAAAGTAACATTATTAGTTATCAGAGTATCTTACACTTGTTTTGCAATTATGTTTTATGTTATTTACAGAGGTTTAAACTAAAAGATTCCTGGTTGAGATTACCTTGGATGGTAGGTAGGAGACCACTGTTAAATGTTAATTACTGCCAGCACCATCATTCCCTTGTTTGCTGGTGGTTATCCAAGTCTTTTCTATAAGTGAATGATTTAATGTAATATATAAAATCAAGAACTTTATGAAGAAGAAAATTCTACAAAGATACCACTTTTCATTGTTTAAAAGTATTGTTGAGAAGTGGATATACCATGATTTCTTTAAAATTACTGTTAAAATTTGAACTAAAAGTTACAAGGTTAATTCTATTCATCTTCTTGCTTCAAGGGTTCTGATGACTGCCTTGTGAAGATCTGGGCAACAGATGATGGGAGATTGTTAGCTACTTTAAGAGGACATGCTGCTGAAATATCAGACATGGCTGTAAACTTCGAGAATACCATGATTGCAGCTGGAAGTTGTGATAAAATGATTCGAGTCTGGTGTCTTCGAACTTGTGCACCTTTGGCTGTTCTTCAGGGCCACAGTGCATCTATTACATCTCTACAGGTAATTGCTTTCATCCTTATTAAGAACTTTCTGGTTATAATTTAAGAATTAAGTCACATTAATTGTATCAGGTTCACTAACGCAAGGAAAGAAACATTTCTATTTTCTTTTGAATGTCATGATAGCATGATCTGTTTTAGGTGTTTACTGTTTGTTAGTTATTAGCAGGGTAGTAAAAAGTGGGTTTTATTGTTTGTACTGTATCACTCTTCTCGTAAAAGATTTTTTCCTGTCATTGTTTTTCAGTTCTCACCATTGTGCAGTGGCTCAAAGAGATATCTATCTTCTACTGGGGCAGATGGCACTATTTGTTTTTGGCTGTGGGATGCTGGAACCCTTAAAATAAAGTCAGTTACTATTTTATTTCATAAAATAAGTGTTTAATTTGTTGAAATTACAGAATTAACAACAAGAATACATTTACTTTCTCAAGTTATGCAGTAATTCTTTTGATTTTTTCACTGTCATTTTTGTATTCCTTTCTTACGCTTCAAAGAAAGTGTTCTTAATGCTGTGTTTCTTTCTCTAGTCTTTGTCCTAGCCCTATAGTTCTCTCCTTTAGGACTGTACCCCTCATACTACCATTCCTGTCTATATGCTAGTTTTATCTCCCGTAGCTTCTTTTTGTGTTGAGAACATAATTCCAGAGTTATGGATGTTACTCTTCAGAATAATTTTATTTGTGTTTACTGAATTGTTAGACATTAGATTGTATTGTAGATCTGAGGAAATTTAGGAAAACAGTTTCATTGAACTATATACCAAGATTGATAGATGCACATATATACCCCATAATAGTATTTTGCAATTATGTTTTCACCTGTATTAAAATCTTTCTATATCTCAGTAAGTTGCCTGGGAAGTTAAACTGCCAAGGCCATGATTGTAACAATTCTTTGCTCTTTGGTCCTGTGCTTTATATACCATACCATAATGCTTAAATAGAAGACAGGGGAGAGGGAAGAGAATGTGCTGTGATTTACCTATGCTGCCCTATAGGTTGGTCTTTGGACCTAGTGACTGCATCTAATGACTCCACAGAATTTTAAATGGCTATTTCTGACACTCATCATACATACAGATTATAAGTTATATGTAATTATCTGTTTATAAATTGTCTATTTAATATAACAGTAGTGTTTAGATAATTGTTGCCATTGCAAGATGTATGTCTTAACCTTCATGTGTATAAATATTCCCATAAGTAATTTATGGCAAGTCGTTAGGGGCTGTGGCAACTCAAGTGACATAATAAGTGTATTTCATTTGAAGGAAATACTGTGATCAATGCTGTTCTTTGGACAAAAAGCAAGTTGATTTCACCTTACATTCTTAGTGTTTGTGTATACAAATATTACATAATGTACATTTTTTCAATTTTTTTATCATAGGCATTTCTATTTTTAATTGCTACATTATACTTAGTTGTTCAGTACTTTCCTCTGGGATTTTTTTTTTGTTGTTAAATTTTTTTCTAGTTATTTGTAGATAGTATACCTCTTTGCTATTATAATTACTTATTGAAATTTTTAAGCTAGAATCAGGTCCTTAGATACAGGCTTTGGGATACCTGTTTTGTGTGTTTACATATGATGGTAACTGTCCAAAAACAATTGCTAATATATAACTTGTTACTATATTTATGTTAAATATGTTTTAGTAATCAAAAGGCAAAAATTGTGTTATAGGGATTTTGTATAATCCGGGGATGTGGCTTAGGAAGCCCAGCTAGCATTAATGGAAAGAATTAGTTTTAACTTTGAAACTCAAATCTATTCATAAATTCACTTTTATATAATATATACATATATCTTCTCAGTAAAGGTAGGGCTTCTAAGATGGGTAATCTGAATAGTTGTTTGATTCACAAACTAGCCCAGGTGATTTTTGGATAATAGAAAACTGTGAGGATATTTATTGTGAGTGTAAAGAGAATAGAAATCCTAAAATATGTAGGTAATGATTTATAAATCTTTTAAAAGCATTTAGACAGTTGAGCTAATAATATTTACATTTTGTTATCATATAGGTCCTTGTAACAACCTGTTAAGATACAGTTACTCTCCTTTGTGTAAATAAGAGAAAAAGTGTTATACAAACAGTTCATCCCATTAGTCAGTAGTGCTAAAGCCAGGATTTGAATACCATCTGAACTCTCTCTTAACCGCTGTACCAAACTAGTGATTATTCATTGATGGAATGTATAGAATTCATTGAGTTTGATTAAAATACTATTAAAACTAATACTTTTTTGAGTACACTAAGTACTATACTGACCACTTCACATGAATTACACTCATTTCATTCTCCCTAGAAATTCTGAGAAAGCTTTGTTGTTACTCATTTTTACACGGAGGAGACAGAAGCTCATAAATGTTAATATGTCTAAGGTACACTGTGTTAACCATCCATGTGTAGCAGAGGGAAAACTTGAACTAGGAAATTTGAGCTGAGTCCAAGATATTTTAAAATATTTCCTCAGATACACATCTAAAAATAAACTTTTTAGCCTTTTTTCCACTTAAACAAAAAATTTTTAAAAGCAAGTCTGTAGGATTTGTTGCATATTTTGGTGGTACATTTCCAACTACACGATTTCTTGTCACTTACAGGTTTTTAGCGATGTCAGAGCCTGTATTAAAGGCCATTACAAATGTCAATTTAAAACAACTTATTTACAGATGTACTAGTAGAATTTTTTTTAGCAGATTTGATTCAGTCTGTATTAAAAGAAAGTCTATCCTTAGATTACTCAAAATTATACATGTACTAGATCAGCAACATTATCTATGTATTTTCCCTAAATTATTATAAAACCTGGGGTTGTGAAACTTAATGCAGTGCATTAGGCTTGCAGTCCTAATTACTTTTGCATTTTTTGCTTTACAATTTTGAGAAAAACTAGGTCAGAATGTACAGTAAGTAGGGCTTCAAATATAATCATAGTATCAGCAATATATATAACATACTGTTACTCCGATTGGAGCTGTTATGGCTACTGTAATTTTCTTTAATATGATTATAATAAATATCAGCCACGTTAATGCCGTTATAATTGAATGTAACTTTTATTTTCTATAGATGTCTATTGTGAATGAATTTTATAGTTCACATAACCAGATAGCCTTCAGATTTTCATTGTAAGAATGAGAAGAAATTTCAGAAAAACATTTTATCACATTACAATATAGACAAAGGTGAAAAATCTTCTTTATCTAATACTGAAACAGTTATTGATTATATGCATAAGCCACAGCGGTAGCACCTACTTTGCTGATGTGTTCATGTTTAAAAAATAAGTCATTTACTTATATATTTGTATATTACAGTGCTTTATGAAAAACTGGGCTTACTAAAATTTAGTGAGAAATGAATGTAATTAATAATGTCACATGCATGGTTTGACAGTGCCTTAGGAATTTTTCCCTGTGCAGACTATTGTATATGAAATATAGCTCAAGAGTTTCTACAAGATCTATGACAATGATTTTGAAGTTCCTTGTGGGAATGGAACCTTCTGTTGCTTGTTTAATTTTGTCTTTCTGTGGTTATTTTTTGAAACAGCTTATTTCTGGTGTTTCTAGTCACTTCAGGATATTTTTAATTGTTTATTTTTTGTATTATAGCCCAAGACCTGCAAAATTTACAGAGCGCCCTCGACCTGGTGTACAAATGATCTGTTCTTCCTTTAGTGCTGGTATGTTTCCCCTGTAATTTTGCACTTAACGTTGCACATTGCAAGATCTGTAGATACATTAAATTTTGGAAAATATTTACTGTAAATACTTCAAATCATGCTTTCATACATATGCCAGAGCTAATAAGTAAAAAATGATAAATGACTTAAAAATATTTCAACTTTGGTAGAATTAAGTTTATATAATGATAAATTATATGACTATAATATGAATATTTTTCAAATATATATTCCTCTTTTGCTCCAGATTATTCATACTTGCTTTTTTTGTGTGGAGGGTCTGGTGTAGGTGGGGAGGGTGTCTGGTACTGGGGATTGAACCTAGGGTTTTGTGTACACAAGGCTAGTGCTTTACCCATTGAACTATCTCCCTAGCGCTTCATATTTACTCTTTAAAAAGTAACTATAGAGCAGTGATACTAGTCTAATATTTGATTTCTGTAGCTGTATTTTGAATGAAAGCTTTTTAAAAAATTACCTGGATTTTAAACTGAACAGAAAATGAAACATGAATAAATGTTACACATAATATTTTTGGTATCTGTTCCTTCCACCTCTATTTTGTTTTACTTAATTCATGTTATAATTGTGGATAGCAGTTATTACCTGAAATAAGGAATAAAACACTGAAGTGAATCTGTTTTGGTCTATTATTAACTATTAACTATTGAGACATCAGTTTCTAAATTCTTCGATTTCCAGTGCTGTTGCCATAAACAATTTTCCTTCTGGTAATAACCACAAATATAGACACTGCATTTATATTCATAGTACTTTGAATTAATGTTTTTCAAAGATAACCTGATTTTCTTTAAAGAGAGGATATGTTAGCAGAAGTACTAGTTCTGTTATATACATGAACTTGACACTGCGAGAAAGTATTATTTTGAAGGGAACAGTTTCCATATCTAGTAAGTAACACTGTAGGATTTGTGCTCTACAAGACAGTCTTAGGAGAATTTGGAGGACTTATTGATTGCAAAGTTAGTAAAGGTAAGTTACAGAGGGAGTTGGACCCAGAAATTTGATACCATTTGACAAATGGTAAATGAGTCAAGAGAAAGATATATCAGCAGTTATAACTGTCTTATTTTCTAGTGAAGATAACTGATCTAATTTTAACATGGTGAAATTATGTAATCATTTAGTTCAAATTAATTTTAGAACAAAACTTTAGTTCAGTAAATATCAAGAAGTCCACTGTAGTCAAAGTTGTATTAGCAGACTTTAAAAAAATTATAAGATGTATTATTCATATTTAGGATAAATGAGTGATTTTAGAGTACAATTTAATTACTTGGTATACATTAGAATATTGCTTCCATTTTACTTAATGTTTAGAAATTTCAAAGTTGTGTTTTACTTACGGAAGTTTGTTATTGTTCTTCATAGGTGGAATGTTTCTGGCCACAGGAAGCACAGATCATATTATTAGAGTTTATTTTTTTGGATCAGGTCAGCCAGAAAAAATATCAGAATTGGAGTTTCATACTGTAAGTATAGGTGAAAGGAATTAGATAAGAATAATTTTAAGTGTCTAATTTAAATTTAAGCGCTTATACTCAGCTTTTGCTTTTTTTTTATCTATTTATAGGATAAAGTTGACAGTATCCAGTTTTCTAACACTAGTAACAGGTAAAATCTTTTTGGCTAATTTAATTCCAATTTTAAAGAAATGAAGATAATTTTAGTAGTGAGATTTTAGTTATATAGGAATGAATTTCCTAAGACATCTTGAACAGTAAACTGAAAGGTCTTCATATGCACATAAGCAAGTGTGTATTTATAATTTTGGTTCATTTTGCATGCTTTTAATAGTAAGAGCTTATTTCCTTTTTAAATTTCCTACATGTTTCCTCTATATATCAAGTATAGAAAAGCTTTTGGTAGAGACTGGAAAGACTACTTTATTGATGACAGAAGATGATGTTGTGTAAATTTTTCCACATTAGTTTCTTAAAAGAAAATAAAGCTGCTTCTTGTTACATTGAGGAGAACTACTAACACGTTCTTCAAAAATAATCAATTATATTTCTAGGATAGCCTGGAATCATTTTTAAATATTTTAATACAGGTTTGTAAGTGGTAGTCGAGATGGGACAGCACGCATTTGGCAATTTAAACGAAGAGAGTGGAAGAGCATTTTGTTGGATATGGCTACTCGTCCAGCAGGGTAAGAGACCAAATTTCAATTTCCATATACATTATTTAAGTTATATTGCAAGGTAGAGTGGCTCTTGCCTATAATATCTTAAATCATGTTAAGGTGATTGGTTTTCTGCAATAACTAGATCTAGCCTGTGTTAGAGATGAACATTGTTTTTTTTATTTCATTGCCATGTACGAAAAGACCTGCCGAGTTAAATCTTTTTAATTCAGTAATGTTAGGGGAATGATAATAGTATTATAGAAATAGTTATGACTTTTAAAACATTGTATTCAGAAATAAGAAACAACTGTCCCATAGAGACAGTGGTTTTCTCCAGCCAAGATAAATTATATGCTGTGACTGTTACTTTGGTTTTAATATATTACTGTTTTTCTCTACGTGTTTATATTTAGTTGTGTTGAATGGAGGGTGTGAGAACAGTAATAAACGTTGAGTCAGCAACATGACACTGAGGTTCTGGAACTAGATAGATTTATAGTAGGGCTGTTCTCCCATGGTTATGTGTTCCTAGTGGCTTGTGAAAGTGAGAATTCCTGGAAATCCTGGGTTTCCTGATTGTGACTTTTGCCATCATTTTGTGTTGACCCAGATTAATAAATGAGTTTTAATTAAGTCCTTGTAAACCAGCACACCTCCTTTTCAGCCAAACTCTTCAAGGAGTAGAAGATAAAATCACGAAAATGAAAGTAACAATGGTAGCTTGGGATCGACATGATAATAATGTTATAACTGCAGTTAATAACATGACTCTGAAAGTTTGGAATTCCTACACAGGTCAGCTTATTCATGTCTTAATGGTAAGTAAAAAGACTTCCTGTTGTTAATGCTTTTTTTTTTGGTTTGACTGAGGTTGACTATACTACGTAATATTTTCTTTGAAGAATAGTCTTTTATGTTACCTGAAAACTTTTGCTAGCCAGTGTGACACAACTTTGTGGATTTAATGTTTGTACATTGATAAATCCTAATTGAGTTTAATACATAAAACTCAAATTTCTAGAAATGTGGATATGTTCATGTTTCATGAAGCTTTTTTTTCTTTTTAAAATATTTTAAGATTCTTGACATTTCTAATATATTTTAGGGTCATGAAGATGAGGTATTTGTTCTTGAGCCACACCCATTCGATCCTAGAGTTCTCTTCTCTGCTGGTCATGATGGAAATGTGATAGTGTGGGATCTAGCAAGAGGAGTCAAAATTCGATCGTATTTCAATATGGTAATTATCAGTCTCTTGTTTTATACCTGTTAAAGAGTTGGGGACTTTTTGAAAAGGTGCTCTGCATGTAACAAAGGAAATCCACTTAAAAATTTGTTCAGACATTGTTGACCATAAATTTTCCACCAATAAAGAATTGTTTTTCCATACTTTGAGATGCTAAATTAAAATATTAATTGTATGTAGTGTCTAAATATTGTAATAACTGTCTTAGTTTTATTCATTTTAGCAGTGAAACCTTGGTTAGAAATTCATAAGTATGCGTATAGAGAAGAAAAATATTTGGAAAACTATTTTAAAAAATAACAAATATTTATGTTGTATTTCATTAGTAGTTGCCTAGAGCAATAGAATTTGGTTCAAATATATTGATTTTAAAGTTAAAGTACAAGAATCGGCAGTTTTTTTCCTTTGAACAAGTGTCGAATATTAGTTACATGGGTTTCACACCCTTTTCATGCCACATATCATTTCTTACATAGCTTTCAGCATTGCTGAGTATTTGAATTGCAGCAGTTTAATTTCAAAGCTTATAAAGCAGTTGTCACATTTCTTAAATACTGTATTTTATATTTAAACATTTTTCCCTGTGTTAAGGCACATTTCAATAAAGAAAGGAAATGTGTTTCCACTATTTTGATATTTATTTTTAAAAATGATAGACTTTTAATGATAAAACTTAAAATAGTACAGTTAATAATTTATGGTCAAAATTATTTTGCAGTACACAGAAAGCAATTCTTTGTGAAATATAATGGATTATTAACAGAGTCCTTAAAAATAATGCTATATTTGATCAATGAAGAACTTCTGCATAATAAGTAGGCAGAAGATAAAAGTGAAGGAACTAACTTTAGCTGCCATTTATTGCTATGCCTTAGTGTGCATGTGGTAGGAAATGCAGATTATAAAATGCTCAATTTTCTAAAAGTAAATATTGTTGATAATTTGGAGTGCCATTGTCAGTGATGGATGGATTTCCTTTGTAAGTTATACAAAAGGGTTTTTGATTTTGATTCATTCTTTGTTTGTTTTTAAGCAAACCTATAAATATATCAGTAAAGAATTTTTTCTCCTTTGTTTTTGCTTTGTTCCTTTTGATATATCTGTTAAACAGGGAAATTAATTATTTCTCAATTTGTCTTTAGAGGGTGAAGGAAAAAAAGATGTAGAGTATCCATATATTAGTGGCTTCATTTGGTAATTTTTATATTTTCAGAGGTATTACTGTACTGGTAGTATCAAGGGAAAGTTTTGTTGTAACTGAACACTACTTTCACCTTTCAGTTATAAAGATGAGTTTTTCTTTATCAGGTAAATTGTTCACACTAATAGTGTCCCTTTTCGGGATGTAAAAATTGGAGTTCCTTGAGATTTCAGTGATTTGCATTTAGATCATTACAAATTTGTTGATATAACCATGAATCAGTCATAATAGTGTATTCTTTCACATAGATAAGAGGTTAGCTACTTAACTGCCTTATAATTATTTAGTGTTGTAGATGATGAAATTTTCCTGTTCTTTCCATGGGTAAGAGAAAAAAAACCCATTAGAAATAAATTTTATGTAATAAGTGGAATTGGATATTATTTATTGGCTCTTCAAATTGTATGAGAAGCAAAACATAAAGAGAGTAAAGAATATATCATACTTTTGAAAAGCAGAAAATGAACTATATTTTGTTTCATTAAAATGAAACCTCGGGTTTTTGAATGAAACCTCGGGTTTTTGAATGATTTTTTTAATGCTTTCCAAAATGCTTTTACATATTTTACTAATTTGAGACTCATGAAAGTGTTATATAAGTAGGGTGGATTTTATTAAACCTAGTTTTATATATGGAGAATGAGTACATTATAAAGATGAAGTGCTTTACCTGGGTTTACCTAGATCACAGCCTGAAGCTTAATCCCTTGTTTTCTGTCTATGGCTCATGTTTTCTTAGCTGTAAATCTAGCCGTTTCACTTTTTAAATCTTTTTTTTAGTGTCATTGCATAGGTAACCTCCACTTAATACCTAGTTAGTGATATGCCCAAGGGGGAAAGATTTTATAATATTAACTCTGAATGGATCTACTGAGGTCTTAATCTTTTTCTTAGTGATTTTTTTCTATTTCTAAATTTATGTTATCTAAATGGCCTTTTTGCTCTTTAGTCCATTTTATTGCTTATTTTATCTGTGAGCAGATGCTATATAAATCATCCAGTCTTACTATTAATAAAAACAAACAATTTGAGGGAGGACTAGAAATTTGTGTTATCATTGTCTTGTTATAAAGGTTGAGGTTTTTGATGTAGTTACAGTTGGATTTGAGTAGCTAATCCATACCTTTTTAACTTAATGGAATAGTATAAAACTTGACTGAATCCAAATTAAATATCTAATCTTAAAATGGATTAACAGATTCAACTTAGTATGTTTTGATCACCATGTGAAGATTCTAGTCATTCTATAAATGGTGAAAGTTTAGATGAAATGAAACTAAGAATTAAGTACTATTTCTTAAAGTATTTGAAAGTGAAGCTTATTTATAAATTAATTTACCATGAGGCTTACAGCTAAAAAATACTATCAAACATACTATAACTTAAAAGAATAAAAACATTATGTATGAGTTTTTTAAAATAAAGGTTTTAATTGAATACATTTTGAGAATACTGCTTTAATGTTTCTTATTTTTTAAATAATTGAATTTTCAGTTTGAAATTTATACTGTCTTTGCAGAAAGTATGGGATGTGTGTAACAGATCAGTGTGCTAGGTTAATCTACATTTTACACATTTATCTTTTTGAAAAAATAAAACTTGAAATTTAGAAATTGTAAATCTTACATCAATAAAAAGACTTTCAAGTGAAAAGTTGAATTTTAAATGCTTTTGAGATGTTATAATTGTTTTAATTTTAAATAGATGGTTATAAGACATTAAAATTTTAATATTGCACTGATATTCATCATTTGGGTAAATGTTTTTATAGCTAGCTTTTCTTGCTAATAGTGTGTCTAAATGATAAAAGCAGTAGGATACAGGCTCTGGTATTTTTTTTTATATTACAACATATAAGTATATGAAAGCTGATGATGTTTCACAGTTTGCTAACACAAGGCCTGAAATTTAATAGATAGTACATGTTGCTTATATTTCTTTCCTCTGTTGTCTTTAACTAAAAGTAAAAAATAATCATAAACTTTAAAGGGCATTTATTAAATCCTTTCTGCTTACTCCATTCTTTTTAACGGACTAAGGAAAGAAGCTGAAGAAAATGTAGTGAAAGTTATGATTAGTAAGGCTATTCATTTGGCGGGGGAATCCCTAAATTCTAAGACTTTTTTCCTTATCTAAATTCTTCTAAAAACAGTTATCAATCACATATATTTACGTTTCAGCTGAATAGTCCTTATTACATAAGTAGTGGGGGGACACAGTGTATATTAAGAATAATTCCAAACAAGTTGTAAGTAGTTTAGCAAGCCCATGTTTTTGTGTGGCATTGGTAATGGATAAGCGTTCATATAGCTTTGTTTTGTTTTTTAGTGCTGGGCATTGCCAAATGTTAGGCTAAAGCTCTACCACTGAGTTAAATCCTAGCCCTCGTTTTCTTTTTTTTCTTTCAAGACACTGTTTCACAGAGTTGCCCAAGGTAGCCTGAAACTTGGGATTCTCCTGCCTTAGCCTCCTAACTAGCTGGTGTTAAAGTGGAATTAAAGTGAAGGTAGCAATTATATAGATTCATTTTAATGAGAATTGTTTAAACTGGCTCAAAACTCCAATTAAATACTAAAATGCAGATAAATCAGTCCCATAAATAACTTGAAATTGTGCATAAACTCTGGACCAAAGTCAGTGGCCTTGTATTACTCTTATTTTCTGAAAGAGGTAAGCAGGTTTACAAGTTTGCTGAAACCTTAAATGTCTCCAAAATAAAGTTGTTTCTTGGCCTTTTTTTCCCCATTATTACACAGTATATTATATCTAAGATTTAAAATTTAAATGAATTTTAATTTGAAGAGAAGAGATTTTCATATTTATGAGACTTTGAATATTAGATAGTAAGTAAAAGATGTTTGGAGTGGGGATTTTAGACCTTATGTTAGTAGCTTTTCTCACATCTCTGGAGCTCTTGTTCTCTTCTCTGTAGTCCTAGTTGTATATGGTTCTCTCTCCATGTCTTCTGTTTCTGTCATGTTATTCAGTGCTGTAGTTTTTTGCCTGTCTGGTTATGATTTTAATTGAGGACTGCAATGTCTTTTGTTAGAAAGTGGTTTTACTAAATTCAATTTTTGCTTTACTTTTGTTGTTTCATGGGTAAATTCCAAATAACAGTTTTTATTTAAAGTTTTCCTCATTTTTATAATTGTTCTCTTAATGTTTCTTTTACTTGAGATTTTTTTAAAAATGTTCCAGTGTCCACTAATCCAGAATAATATATTTCTCCTTGCAACGTTCCAAATGAGCAGAGGCTGCCAATCTACTACTCAGAATTTTTGCACATGCATATATTTCTTCTGACATCAACATGTTCTCAGTGTGACTTGTACTTTAGTTTTTAGACAGCTGTAAGCTGCATGTATGAAAGAAAGGAAGAAAACGAACTTCAAAGTAGTACCTCATACTGTGTTATTGCTTGCGAACCAAACTACTTTTTCCTTCCATCCATCCATCAGCTAATAAGATAAATGTCTTATGTCTACATATTCTGTATCAAAAGAACTCTTTGAATGCTTTCTTTCCTTTTTTCATTTTCTCTGGGTAAGGACTTGACTTTTCCAATCATGAAGCTTAATTACTCTTTTTTAGTTTCTGGAGATTTTTAGATTGTCTCCTTTTAGTCTATATCTTGGTACTCAAAAACATGTTAAGATTTTTTGCCATAAATCTGTCTCTCCAACTTTTCATACTGTATCTTATTTGATGCAATACTTTTATGTAGAAATTATTTATATACTAAATCACCTGCTATGCAAGAGTATTTAAGATTTGATAGAAGAGAAAGTGTCAAATTGTATAAAATGTGAGCGTGCAGGTTGAAGACATTTTGGTTAGCAAATGTTAGAGCACTTGTAAAGCACAAATATTAGGATCACAAAGAGAAAAATGGCTGGTTTTTAGCCTGTTTATAGTTAAATTGAGAAAATACCTAGAAAGATTAATCTTGATAGAGTGGAATGGCAGCATGCCAGATGAGAACACACAATTGCAGTTTCCTTAAAGATGTAAAGTTCAGTTTAGGGTGAATAGTCAAAGCTTTATTAAAGAGGAAGAATTACATCTTAAAATGTAAATAGGTAGTGAGTTAGTAGAGAATAAATTTTTGTAAGAGGAACATTATAAGATAAGTGTGTTTTAGAACATGTTCATAATTTAGAAAATTCTCTTAAAATATATTTTGGAAATAGTGAGCAATAAGATGAAAAATGTAAATTGAGATTATCAGTGGCATCATATCTTCTTGTAGACATAATGAACTTAATGATGATGTTATAAGTTATAGGATAAACAAGAAATAAAGAGCACTGTATTTCGATTTCTGTTATTAGTGTTTCATCTATGAAATTGAGTACTTGAATTGATAAAGGAAGAAAGTTACAAATTTGTAAGGTGATTCTGCCTAGCAAAGCAAGGTTTTTAATTTTCCTTAGAGTTAAGATCCTCCAGAAGTATAGCTTTTCATATTCTGCTTCATATGTAGGCATATACATATGTGTATATGTGTGTATGTTTCTCATGATTGAAATAAATTCTGTAATTTTAATCTGCATTTTAATACTTTTAATAAGTTTCATTTCCACATTTATCCATTTTTTCCAACAAGCTTTCTTGACCATCACATACTGTAGTAGAATTTAAGAATTGAATAGGACTCTTAATAGTCATCTTATTGTTCTATGTAATTCCACAGAGAGATTAGATAATTTCCTATTGTTGAAGATAATCTCTTTGTTCTTAGACCACATTCTTGTGTCTCCTTTTTCATCTTTCTGCTTCACAAATATTTGTATATTTTTCCTTAATATAATAATTCTGTCATCACCAAATCTAACTCAAGCTTTGTATTTAATTTTTTAAAGTTCAGTGTGAGTTTCCAAATTCTAAAAAATTTCCTATTTCTTGTTAATAATTCCAGAATTCATTAGTCAATACAAGAATTTTCCAGTAAGGCAATCATTATTATTTAACATGTGATCCTCTTATTTCCTGATTTAAAAAAATATATATACTTGATACTATCTCATGAATTGTTTCAGCTGTTCCTTAATATTATTTCATGTGTATGAAGTTTATTATATGGTCTTTACTTAACACATGTGTCTCAAATAATATATAATAAACATGCTTGATTTTTTTATTAGTGGAAGAGTTTGCTGTTCAAAATTCATTTTTATTAATTTGTTTTGTAATTATTTCAAGAGAGCCTTGTTAAGTGCTAGTATATGCTATATACAGAATTAAATATATTTAATCTTAATGAAAGTCCCATATACTTTTCACATGGATAGGAAAGCTCAGCCTTACTGTCTTTAGTTACAGGCATAGCATTTTAAAAAATGGTGCCTTTATTATTAAATTTTTGCTTTGAGAATTCTTATTCATAAATACTTTCATCCCAACTCTGATTTTAAAAGATGAAATACTTTTCAGAGGAAAATCTTTAACTTTCATTTTTCATTGGTTTTGTTCATCATAGCATATATCATAAAAAAATACTGTAGGATATTTTTAGTTAGATGGAGGGGAAAGTAAAATTTTCTATATTATCAACTGTTTGGAAAGCCTATTCTGTATTTTATAAATACAGCTGTTTATTATTGAAGAGCCATTAAGGAAGGTAAACTTGAGTTTTTAATAAGGCTGAAGGTACCTTTTCTGATTAGTTAATGAATAAGTGATATCTTTTTAATGCCTTCATTAATGAACAGCAAATAATTCATTATGTATTTTTTTATTTTTTTCTGATGTGGTTGATCTTTTTTTTTGAGTCAGGGTCTCACTCTGTAATGCAGACTGACCTTGAACTCAGTTTGTAGCCCAGGCAGGCCGTGAACACGCAGTAATCCTCCTACCTCAGCCTCCGAAGTGCTGGCATTATGAGCATGTGCCAACACACCTAGCTGTAATTTCATTTATCAACAGATTCCTTACACTAAGAAAATTAATACTCTTCTCACATATTCACAGTGGAATGTGTTTTATAGCACATACAACTTTCAGTACAGTTGCTAGTTTTGTTTTTTTGGGGGGAATGTTACACATTTCAGCTTTCCCACAATATTCCTTTAGAGATCCTAGTACTGTAAATGTGCCAACATTGATAGATAGCATTTAGTATAGTATTCCCCCCCCCATACCCTAAGAAAGAAAAATAGAGCAAGGTGATTCAAATGTCACAGGACAGATACCCTGCTTAGGAACATCTATTAGATTTTCTTGGCAGTGCTGAGTTGTACAGCTTTCACATCTCTTTCTCTTATAGTCTGTAAACTTAAAGTTAAAAACCTAGGTTTGTAATATAATTTTGAAAACATTTATTAGCCTTGAAAATGGATTTTCAAAGTAGTCACTTTTTCTCATTGAAAGGTTGAGTAAATAGATAAAATTAATCATTCAGTAACACATGGCTATGACAATTCCAGTTCTTTTAATTTTGATTTTTTTGACCTAAAACTTGAAAGGTAAGCTTTGTTTGTGTGATTATTTGTAACGGTTCATGTAAACTTTTGTCTGTAAACCATTGAAAATTAAAAACTTGAATGCTGACATTTCTACTTGTTTTTCTCTCATTTTTGGCCAGTGCCAAGCTATCTGGTTCCTAATGCCCTTATGTTAATCCGACACAATAGTTCTTTCTTGTTTTTGAAGTTCTCAAGTAGATTAAGAATCATTTACTTACCTGGTGCTGTTCTTTTGTCGTCTTTAACTTTCCTCACACCCACAAAATAATTGTTTCAGTTATGATCCATTTTCTTGTATGTGGGGATACATTTTTGTGTTCATTAGACACTAAACAAGTTTACTTGTTTTCAAAATGCTTACACTTTGAGGAAAAGGATTACCCGTTATCTCCATCCAAAACAGTATTAGTAAGTACTACTATTATGTGCATTTCTTCTCTTACAATGAGCAGAAGGAAAAGTTATCTTTTTGAGACAATCTTGTTTGCAATGTTAACTTCCTCTTAGGCCAATCTTTCCTCTAACGGTGGTAATTTTCTCTTTTAATCAATCTTCCTTGAAAAACCAACTGTTCTTCTAAATTTTAATTAACTCACTTTTGATTCAGTGAACTGTGCATCCATCCTTATGCCAGATTAATTCTATGGAAGGAAAACTATCACTTCTCTTTCCAAGCATTCCTGGACTATTACTAAAGAACTCAGTTTGTTCTAGATCAGTGGATACCGGAACAGAAAGGAAGTATTTCTTACCTGATAATGTGTGTGTGTTCCGATTCTGCTAATCCAGAAATCCAATCGCATTTGTTGAAAAATCATCCTTAGTTGTTATTTGTTAGGGAGTCAACTCCCTATTTTAGTTGTTTCTGAAATTCAGTCCCTAGATGTGCTTTAGATAGGGTAGAATTTTTACCTCTTTCAGAACACTGCTAAAGAAGTTTTCTACTGGAACATAGTGTGAAGAAGCACTGAGAGCAAAAAATTCAGAGTGGTGATTGGCCACCTCTGTTTGATTGACAGGTTGCAGGGAGAAACCCATTCGTTCTGGATTAATGGAACTGGAAAACAGAAAGCAATTATCAGGTAAAAAAACCCTTTTCTTTAACCTTTGAAATTCACCATTTAAAAGATGAGTCAGACCACTAGGGAATTTATTACCAAAAAAAAAAAAAAAAAGTTTAGTGTCTTATAAGCAGTGATTTCTGGCTTCTACTTCAAAGAGTTGTCAAAAATTGCTACAGTTGTTTCATGTTGTCAGCCTTTGCCAAAAGGACAGGAATGAATGAAAATAGATGGACTGTATGGCTCAATTACATTTTAAATCTGGGTTAAAAATGTGAAGCTGAATTCTATGGGTGGGGGGGATTGCTGTTGTTTTTATTTCCTGAATTGTGTCTGGTCTGTGGATAAATAAGAGTTCTTTGTTTTTCAAAGCTGTTTATCTGACACTTTTCTTGAATATTTGCAAATTTTATTATTGTACTGTGCTTGTTACACCTAATCTTTCACTTCATTGGGTTATACTTGTACATCTTTCATTATAAAATTCTAGTAACAATAATAACCAGTTCTTAATATTTTAATGGCAATATTCTAATTATTGGTTAAATATATTTCAGATTGAAGGCCAAGGACATGGTGCAGTATTTGACTGCAAATGCTCTCCTGATGGCCAGCATTTTGCATGCACAGACTCTCATGGACATCTTTTAATTTTTGGCTTTGGGTCCAGTAGCAAATACGACAAGGTAGAGTATGATAAATTCATATCATGTCATTGTTACTAATTGTAAGTTGATGGGTATTTCAGTGTTATATTTCCAAGGAGTGGGTGAGAATCGACATTTTTTAAAATCAAAGCTTCAAGAATTGTATTTTAAATGATCTGGAAGCATAGTTTAGAAAAGGAGGGTAAAGATAACAGTTTAACTTTTCTGTAAGTAGATAATAGTTATTAAAAATTTGTGCATTTCAGAAGCAATGACAACCCTTTAAAACAAGCTAAATTTGAGTTCTTGAAAATTTGTCATGCTTTTTGTTATATAAACTATGGGACTAGTGTTGTAGTCAGTTGTAGAGTAAGTGCTTAACTTGCACAAGACCCTGAGTTTAATCTCCAATAAAAATTACATAAAGTATAGTTAGTATATGCCTAAGGCTTAAAGATGTGTGTAGCTTAGTGGAAGTAAAAATTCCTTTGATTTGTGCCTAAATTTGCTTTTACCCGTTTATCTAAACTAGAATAGCTTATTTTTAATGATTACGCATATATATATATATTATATATATATATATTTTTTTTCTTTATTCCTGAGAAAATTGAAAGCAGTAGCTGTTTTGATCCAAAAATTTAATGTAGAAAATACAAAATTTTTGTTTTATAGTCCTAGGGATTGAATCTAAGGTCTTCTTGGATACTGAATAAGCGAGCATTGTACCACTGAGCTACATCACCACTGGGCAGCCCCAGGATACTCTTTTTTTAAGTTGTGGCTTAATATCATAATTCTATTAAAATGTTTGTTTTCCATTAGAAATGTAGATTTTTATGATAAATTTTTATTTTTCATTTTTTGATCTTTCTTACAGATAGCAGATCAGATGTTTTTTCACAGTGATTATCGGCCCCTTATCCGTGATGCCAACAATTTTGTATTAGATGAACAGACCCAGCAGGCACCTCATCTTATGCCTCCTCCCTTTTTGGTTGATGTTGATGGTAACCCTCATCCATCCAGATACCAGAGATTAGTTCCTGGGCGTGAAAACTGTAGGGAAGAGCAACTCATCCCTCAAATGGGAGTAACTTCCTCAGGTAGGTGCTCATTTTCATAGATAACCAAAGCTTATTTTCTTACTGGAATCCTTAAAAATGTCTAATTTTGTAAAGCTTTGTTTTCAGTTGTTAGAGAAAAAATATTGCTTTAGTCTTACCCTTAGAATAGTGCTTAAGAATTAACAAGATTAGAGATTTAAAGCAATAATTCTTGTTTATATTTATTGATAACCTCCAAGAACTAAAAGAGCCAGTCTCATGTGGTATGTCAGTTTATCGATTAGTGAACAACATTTATTGAGAATATTGTCTGTACTCGACTTGCTATAAACTATGGGTATTCAGTAGAAAATTAAACAGACATAGTTTGTACTCTCTTACAGATTGTGTTACAAAGATTAATACAGTGATGGCAAAATACTTAGTTAAAATTGTGATGTTATTAAAAGGATAATATGTAAGACAAGGTAAAAATACATTACCTATTCACATTAAGGATTGTTTTAAGGAATGATCAACTTTTATTGAAGTTTTATATGAAGACAGCTATAAAAAGTATTGAACTGTTTGGTAATTTGTGAAATTCAAGTTAGTTGAGAAATTGAATGAGAGTCAAAGTGGGGATGAGGCCTGTAGTCTTCCCTTATTTGTCCAATGTAGTCTTGATTTATTTAATAAAAATAATGGATAAGCTTTATAAAGATTAAAACCAGTCAGGGGTGGTGGAGTATGCCTGTAATCCCAGCACTTGGGAGGCTGAGAAGCAGGAGGATTTCTGTCAGTTTGAGGCCAACCTGGGTTGTACAGTGAGTTTAAGGCCAGACCTTAAAGTGCCTGCTCCCCAAAAGATCAAACCAGTTCTGTCATTGTGAATTGTGTATTTTAACTAGAAAAATGTTTACTGAAGTATTTTAGGGTTTAGATTCTAGTGTTATTAACAGAATTTCCAGATTGTGCAATGAGCAAACAATTTAGCATTCATAAGCAACACAATAAAATCACTCCTGTTGTTGCAGCTTAGTAGAACCATCTTTGCTTTAAAAGATTGGATATGAAATTATATATGTCCACTTAGAATGGAGAGAAAAGGAAAGCATTAAAGGACCTGCCCCTGCCGCCACTTGTAGAGAGTAATGCAGACTTAAATATCCAGAGTATGTGAAATTAATGTGTCTTAGCATATGAACATTGCATGAACTTAAAGAACTTATGAGCAACCAGTATTAGAAATGTCAGAGGAGATAGATTAGAGAAGTACTGATAATAAGACTGAAATTAAGAGGAATGCCTTCAGTTTCTTGAAGCATAATTGGAAAGAATCAGATTGTACCCAGATCTTAAAATAGGTGTCCAGGCTGGAGTTTCAGGCACAGCGAAATAAGGAAAGGGTTATTATGTAATTACTATTATTATCGCTGCTTATTGTTTAACAGTTTATAAGGGGATTTCATAGTGATATCCAGTCCTTGTATCTGTGCTATTTAATCCTAAAAGTTGAAAAAAAAATTTAATCAGAGTTGTGCCACAGTCTAACCTTGTCTCTGGCTTTAAATTTATTGTTCTTCCACACTATACACTTACAAAGTGGTCATGATCTCAAAAATGACACAGATGCCATTTATTAGTGCTGGACTACGAAAGAACTTACAGCTTCATAGTGATCACAAGTTTTTCATTGGCCTAATGAACAGAATTCAGAGTAAGAACCTTTTCTGTCATTTTAGACATGTCAAACACGAAATTAATACATAAACAGAACCAAAGGAAAACAGTTTTTGAAAAAATGATCATTACAAGCTACATTTGTTTGCATCTATAGATCTATAATATCTTATTGAGAAATCCCATAAACTTAACTAAAAGTAGATATTGTGTATTACAGTAATTGATTTGAATGCAGTTTCGTTACATTGAAACTGAACAGTACAATTTAAATGTACTTCCTCAGTTGTAAACTTGGGTTACATCAGATTAAACATCAGTGAAACAGTGTCTTCTCAGTAGTAGGTCGGGGAAGCATGTATAAGCAAGACTACTTCAGTCTGTTTGGTTATTTTATCTCTTTTAATGTAAGGGGTTTTTTTAGAAAATGAAATACCATTATATACTTATTACATGTAATTTTCTTTCTCTTACACTTTGCCTATCACTGCTTCTTCTTAGAATATTCTTTGCATCTTCTTGTCCGAGATTCAGCCCCTTTGAAATTTTGACCTGATCAGGTCTTGGGGGGGTGGGGTGGCTGTAAATGGGAATTGAACTGAGGGCCTCATGCTTGCCAGGCAGGTGCTGTACCAGTGAGCTACATATTCCTGGTCTTTAGGTCTTCTTTTACATACCTACACACCCAGTATTTGCTTCTTTTTCTAGTCTCATGACAATGCTTTTCATAATCTTACATAGTTTACATTTCTTACTGGATTGTACCAGGTTTAGATACTACTAAGATAAATGAGGTAATCCATGGTTTTGAACAACTAACTGTTGGGCTTTGTTTTATATGTTGGGCTGAATACTGATATATGTATAGATTGGTGAGGAACTGTAAGAGGATAGTAGGTAATTCTTGTTTGGTAATATTTCATAGGAAATATAGAGGTGTCATTTTAGTTGATATCTCAAAAATCAATTTCTCATGCTTATGCTTACAGTGGAAATACTGTGGTCACAAGTTTGAAAACATAAAAAGTATTGTATCTTCCTGTTAAGAGGGCAGAATAGTCAAGTGGGCCTCTGATTGTGATGGGTGAGACTTGTAGGAGAAGTAGGGTGTATTAAAATATACCAAGTTCTTCCCGTGTGTCAGCCTTTTAACATCTTGCCATCTCTGGAGTGTCATTTTTCTGGCTTTTCACATAGCTAATCAAGTTTCAACTTGGACCCTTTCCAAGGTGGATTTCTCAGACTTGAGAAGCACCATAGGTATTTCCCATTTCTCTTCTTTCTCCTTTTCTCATCTCTGCCCTTATTTTAACATCTTTCATAATCTGCTTTTATTGACACGTCTATTGGTTACTTTCCCTATCAGGATGTTTGCTCCCTATGGGGCAATGATCTTGATCTTTTTATTTGCCATTGCATCCCTAGTACTTGGCATAGTTCTTAGCACATAGTAGTCAATAATTTAGTGACATAAATGAACTAGTAAATATTTTTTTCTTAGAAAATAGTAAGATTTCTCTTTTTAAAGAAATAGTGATCTAGGTGAAAAATTGTACTTTTGAAACTTCCAGATGTGTACTTTTAAACAGTTATTTTGGTTTTAATTTGTTCAGTAGAAATAATAACATATACATACCTAACCAAGTTACCATAAGGATTTATGAGTACTTCAGTCATAATACTTTAATCATGCTTACTATTTTTAATGAACTAATGGTGATCAATAGGATTTTCTTCCATTATTTATAGTATGTATGTATGTATGTATTTTTACCCAAGCAAATTTTATATTTAATTATGGCTTCATAAGCGTCCTGATGAGCAAATGTTAAAGTTAACATTTTGTATGGTATTATACAGGGTTGAACCAAGTTTTAAGTCAACAAGCAAACCAGGAAATTAGTCCACTAGACAGCATGATTCAGAGACTACAGCAAGAGCAAGACCTGAGACGTTCTGGTGAAGCTACAGTTGGTAATACCAGTCGTTTAAGTAGAAGTAAGGAGAAATTTGTTTTTTAAGTGAAATATTTAAAAATTTGAATAACCTTCCAACACTAGAGAAGTGATGAAATGCTAGTTTGCCAAAATGATTGTGTTCTGAATAATGACCTAAAATTTAAAATATGTATATTCTTCCATATTAGTAAGCATTAGAAATTAAAAAAATTTAATTTGCTTTTCTTCCGCTTACCCTTCCTTGTAGTGATTCTTTTTTTCCTGTTAAAAACTAATGAAGAGTGTCTAAATCAAACTTACCATACTAATTTTTCCCCCTTAGGTTCTGTAAGTTCTACCTCAGAGGTTCATTCACCACCAAATGTAGGACTAAGGCGTAGTGGACAAATAGAAGGTGTGCGGCAAATGCATAGTAATGCACCAAGAAGTGAAATCGCCACAGAGCGCGATCTTGTAGCTTGGAGTCGAAGGGTGGTAGTACCTGAACTGTCAGCAGGTGTGGCCAGGTAAGAGGAATTAGCTGTATATACTGTAGTTGCTTAGGTCTGTTTTGAATAAGTTTTCAAAACACATTTTCTGGTCTGCAGTTGTTTTGATTGAAAAACTAATACTTTAAATTGTTCATGGCTCTGCTGAAAAATTAAGTTTGTAAATACATCTTTTTCTGGAATGATTCATTTGATGAGATGGGATATATTAAGATGAATAGGAAAAAAATCATAAATTTGAATCAACTAAATAAGAGATTATATTAAGTAGAAAATTAAATCTTAGTTTGTCCTGTACATTTCTTAAAAGACATTTCATAAAGTTGTCATTATTTAGGTCTTTAAATAGTTTTACTAAGCATTCCCACTATATTACTGAGAATAAGTGAATTACTGACATATATAAATACTATCTTTAATATTTAAAAATTTACATACATGAATTAAGTGATGTTTTGTAAATGAATTTCTGAAGCAAATGTTATCTTTAGTTTCTTTTCATTGTATAATCAATCATGAGATACTCAACAGTGGGGTCCATATGATCCTAATACTGGCTTCCATAAAAGTATGAGGATCAAAAATATGAATTTGAATTTAATATTTTCTAATTATTAATAGTAATTTTGTAATTAGCCCTTTTTTCTGGTGGTGGTGGCAATTGAACCCAAGGGCACTCTTCCTCTGAGATACATTCCCAGCCCTTTTTTATTTTGAGATGGGATCCCAGGGAGGGTTGGTAATTTTCTTCCCTCAGTCCCCCAAAACCTGAGTTTACAAGCATAACCTACCACACTGGGCTTTTACACTTTTTTTTTTTTCTCGGTCTTTTTGAGACATGGTCTCACTATGCAGTTCAGGCTGGCCTTGAGCTAAGTTTGTAGCCCAGGGAGATCTCAGACTCACAAGGATCCTCCTGCCTCGGCCTCCTGAGTGCTGGAATTACAAGCATGCACCACCACACCTGGCTCTTTTAAACATTTTAAAATCAGATGTTTGAGTAGATTATGCTGTTTGTTTAGGCAGTGTTAGAATGTCTATTTTGATTTATAAGTTTGAATGTAAACCTAAGGTACACATTTGTGCAATGACTTATCTTATGATAAGCATATCTTGTTTGTTTATTCGATTGTTTTTGAGATGAGGTCTCACTATGTAGTTCAGGCTTGCCTTGAATTCACTCTGTTGCCCAGATTGTGCTCAAACTTGTAACAATTCTTTTGCTTCAGCTTCCTGTGTGCTGGGGTTATAAGTGTGTGCCACCATGTCTCGCTTTATAAAACTATTTTTCACAAAATATTTTTAGGAGGGTCTTTGCCCACTTTTAAAATTCTAATGTTAAGGTTTAATGAGGGTTATTCAGTAAACAGTACACATTTTTTAAACATTCTTTATAAATTAATTGAAAAACAACAGAAGTAAAAGGCATATAAGAAACCAGAATATTGTTTTTTATTACTGATACAGTTGTGAAGAATGTGACTTTTACTTGCATAAAATGTACTTCCTAATACTAATGCCTGAACACAAATAGCAGTAGGCTTCACTGAAGTTCTTTATGTAAGACATCTAGTCTTCTTCAGAATCCAGAGTAGAATGTATACACTGCAATATGAGGTAAAGATTATGCCCTGCTGACCAGATTGGGAGTTTTCTTCTACAGGATACAAATTTGTTAGTTCACTTAACCCCCTAGAGAGGGGTGAGTATAGTTGCTAGTTGGTGGTTGAAGTTCCTGCACATATATGTGCTGAGAAAACTTAAGAGAACTTGTCTGCTTTTCAATATTCACCTTTTTATCTCTTAATTATTATGTTTAACTCTTAACTCTGTAGTCAAGCAAGGTAGTAGTTGCTGTCACTTTAAAGGTTGTTTCTTCCTTCAATCATCTTAGAGCCTCTTCACCCAACCTTAGAACAATACTTTTTTCTTTCTTTGAGAATCTTCTGGTTTAAAAGGTTTAGATGTGAGTAAAACTAAGTTAAGTACTGTCCATTGAGATATTCCTGACAGTGGCCTAAAATCTTTAACATACAGAGAACTCTTAATACTCAGTAGCAAAACACTCTGATCAGAAAATGAGTGAAGACATAAACAGGTATTTCACCAAAGAAAATAGCAAGTAAGCACATGAAAAGATACTTTTAAGTACCAGTTAAAACCACAGTGAAATATTACTGCATACTTCTCAAAAGTAACAAAAATAATGAGTACCAAATGTGGGGAAAGATGTAAAGAAAACTGGATTGCTCATGTATTTTTGGTAGGAGTATAATATGGTACAACCACACTGGAAAAGTTTTGCAATTTCTTAAATCCCTAAATATGCAGCTACTGTATCACCTTAGCTGTTGTACTCATGGAAGTTTGTCTCAAAGAAATAAAAACTCCTTTTCACACAAAGTAATTTTATTTGTACCAACTGGGGATTGGGGAGATGTTCATTGGATGTTTGATTAAACTGTGGTACATACTCCATGGCATGCTGTTATTAAAAAAGAGCAAAGACTTAATAGAATAGTTTGGATAAGTCTTAAAATTACAGTGACTGAAAAAAATGTTACTTACTATAAAGTTTCCATTTCTGGAAATAATAGAAGAGATGAAGAATAGATTAGTGGTTGCTAAGATTAGGTGAGCTGGAGGAAAGGGGTGGGTATAGTAATAGAAGGACACCACAAAGGATATTTGAACTGATGGAAATGTTCTGTGTATTTACTGCTGTAATGGATATGCAAACATGCACATAGTAAGGTTGCACTGCAGGTACACACAAATCAATGTAAAACTGGAAAAAATCTAAGTAAGACTATTAAGGATATATCAGTGTCACCATCCTGTTTGTGATACTAAAAGTTTTGTAAGATGTAACCATTAAGGAGAAATAGCTATTGGATACATGAAATCTCTTATTTCTTACAGCTATATGTGAAACCGTGATTTTTTTTAATGAAAAGCTTAAAAAATCAAAAACAGATAAGTTACATCAATGCTGTCCTTTTCACAGAATTTATATTTGCTCATTTCCATTCATAACTATAACTAAACATATTGTATATTCTATAGTTAACTAAAATGACATCATCTTGAAGCCTGCATAGATAACAAATTGTTTTACCTAGGTGAAAGTGTGACTTACCTCATAGGAAAGTATGTGGTTTCATTGTGAACTTTTAGGAATTGTATTCGTTTTGAAAAAGATTCTAGCTATGTAGCACTCCCCAGTATATTTCTGAAAGAATTAAATACACTGTAGAGATACCTCAATACCCATGTTTATTTTAGCACAGTTTTTAATAGGTAAGCTATAATGAAACCTATATGTCCTTTAGCAGATGTGAATGAGTAAGGAAAATGTGGTTATGTACATGCAATGAAATGTTACTAGACATAAAGAAGGAAATCGTGTCATTCTGGAGACCATCATGTTAAGTGGAATAAGCCACACTCAGTCAAATGTTGTATGTTATCATGTAAGAAGTGTAAGGGGAAAGAGGAAAATTACAGAAAAAAGGAAAGGGATAATAAGGGAAATGATCAACCTATGTTGTGTGTGCACACATGTCAAAATGAGGCCCACTATTCTAAGTGTAATATGCACTAATTTGAAACATTCCAGCTCTCTCTGTGGCAGATGAGACTCTCACAGCACAGACCCTATATTTGATTTTTTTTTTTTTTTTTTTTGTGGTACCAGGAATCAAATTCGCAACCCTGCGCTTGCCAGGCAGGTGCTTAAGCCAGTGAGCTAAATCTCCAGTCCCTCTATACTTGATTTTAAGAAAACAAACATTGCAGTTTTCTAACTCTGAGAACAGTTACTCTAGGAATAACTGTGTTGCCAGAATTTGAAACTTTATTTGCACAAGACATCATAAAAAATAATTTAACATTGACAAAAATCTATCTTGTTAGTACTTTGGTCATTTAATGCTTGATTCTCTGAGTTCAAGACCTAAGAATTTAAACACAGATATCTGAGTGACATACTTACATCTGGAAAGAAGCCACAAGGAACAGCATTCCTTCTTTGAAACCTGACGTTCCCATTGGGTAGAGCGGAGATCAGTTACAAAATTCTAGTTTAAAATGTATGGCTTTTTATCTTTCAGTAGGCAAGAAGAATGGAGAACTGCGAAAGGAGAAGAAGAAGTAAAGACTTACAGGTCAGAAGAGAAAAGAAAACATTTAACAGTTGCAAAAGAGAATAAAATACTTAATGTCTCAAAGGTAAATGTTAATTACTGTGATATTTAATATTATTGTTAAGCAAAATGGCCATTTTAAGACCCTTGCTTTTGAATTAAAAATGTTTTTACTTTAAGTGGGATAATTAATGAAATAAAATTCAGTGTAACTCTTGATTATTTCTTTAGATTTTGTTACAATGTAAAAATTTTAGTTCATTTCCTGGCTTGTAGCATATAGCGTATCTCCCCCAAATGCTAATTCTTATATACTCATTAAACATAGTAAATTATAATTCATTTAAATGAACTTTCTTTAGTTTTGTGCTTTGTTTTAAACTTTAAAATAATGTCTTGCTTTTTCATTGTATTTTTTTTCTGTTTTGCACTTGTTGTTATAGCTAATCAAGTCAGCTAGTGCATCTGTACATAACAGTTCTTATTTTCTCGATTAATAATGTAGATTATCCCTATTAGTTTTACCCTGTTGAGTTTTATGTCATCCTAATCTGGCAGGACTAAATACCCTGATCAGAGAGAGATGTATTGACTTTCCTGATTGTCAAAGAGTGACAAATACCTGTCTATCATCCATGTTTTCTTTTCCCATTGATAGCTTCAGAGTCTGAAGAGACTGAAGTTGAGGGAAACCTGTTATACTTCTAAGTTCCTATTCAATGTTTGAAACAGCAACAACAAAACGATGGAATTTCAGAACTCACTTGACTTAAACAAATTAGATTTGTTTCCCATGTAAAGACGTTGGTAGGTAGTCTAGGCTTAGTATATCTTCAGTCATAAAGAGTAAAACTTCCTCACTTTTCCCATTCTACTGGATTCAGCCTCATACCTATTTAAGAGCAGCCTTCTCATTTAAGAATAGCAAATCAAAGAGGCAGGTGCAAAGGACACACACACTTTCCTGAAGAAGACTCTTGTATGTGGCTCAGAAAGATTGTGCCAGATTTTCCATTGACCAAAATGTGGTCCTATGAAACGCAAATAAAACAAGTTTTATTTTTTTGTAGAAAGGGAGAACAGATGTTGGCTGACAACTGATTTTCTTCTTCATGCATAAACACTTTAAATGTTTATATTCCTTAATTTTGGAATTTATCTAATGAAAGTATTGTTGTCAAAGGTTTATAAAATGCAGCAAATAGTAATTTTTAATGCTACTGATTTGAATAGGTAGAAATGTTGAATGGTAAGGGCAAGAGACAAGATAGATGTTTTTCCAGTTTATTTTGCAAGATACATATTTTTCTAAAGTTCATGACATAATTGAACATTGTTTCCTTTTTTATACTTTATACATTTACTAATTATTATACAAATGTATGAAACTGGTAATTCTTTTAGAAAATGTCTGTGGAGCAAGTCATATTCTTATTTGTGAACATTTCTTTCACTTTTAGCAGTGTGGATATCAATTACAGGCTTCATATTGTTTTCTATCAGCACCCTAAAAAGTAGTGTTCATTTTTCTTACTGTGTGATAAATGAGTCTGTGGAAAGCGAAGAAACAACATTACTGTTTCTTTGATGCTAATCATTAGCCCCCAGCTTTTTTGCTTGTATTCTTAACTGTAACTATGATTTGTCCAAATGTAGATTTCTTTTTAGCTCTTAGTTTCTTTTTCACTGTTTGTTTTGTTTTGTTTTTTTGTTTAATGTTTGGGGTCGTGGCATCTTTCAGCTCAGTAATAACATTTCAATTTATATGTATGGCCAACCTGTTGTCTTTTCTCCAAATTTAAGTTATTTTTTATTTCAAGAATCCCTAATTGATTTTTTTAAAAAAAATTACATGGTTTTTCTATGAAAGGACCCAAACTTTATGAATATATTCTCTCTTTCCTGCTTTCGTGGTAGTTTTTAATTTTTTAGTTGTACATTCTTGTGTCGTTGAATTTACCTGTGACTCTTGTTAGTTTTTTATTACTATTTTGATGATTGTTGGTTATGTTGTTATCTGCTGCAAAAGATGTCTCAGATTTATCTCCAACAGTGGAAAGATAGCTACTTGATATCTCAACCTTGGTGTGGCAGAATAGTTGCCACTTTGCCTCTACCAATTACAGCTCATTTTGCTTCTTCTTGTATCATAGATTTCTTGTTGGTATAGAAGAATTAAAAACTAGCTGTGCATAAATTTAATATTTTCCAGAATCATGCTCATGAACATTTATTGGATCTTGGGGAATCCAAAAAGCAACAAGCAAATCAACACAGCTATCGTACAAGATCTGCACTAGAAGAAACTCCTAGACCCTTGGAGGAGATAGAAAATGGCACTAGTTCTTCAGATGTAAGATTTCAGCACATTACATTTGTTTTATTTTTTAAAATATAACTTCTATTCTTGATATAAATGTGACTCATTTTTTTATCTTACAGTGATAGTTTACATTTATTAAGAATCTACTTCTAGGCATGACAAAATATGTTCATTATCTCAAATCTATAAAAATATACATGAATTAATTTCATTTTACATATAAGTGTTCTGGGGTTCAAATATGTTTAGAATAATACATATTCGTCTAACTATTAAATGAGGGAGCAAGGTTTAAGTGCAGATTCCTTTTACTTTAAAGCGAAGCTTTTAAAATGGTTCCATGATTCCCTGGCATACTATACCTATTACAGTCCATAGGCATTTGAAAATTTTGGTTATATTTTTATCTTATCAATTTGTAGCTCTTTCACTGTAATGCTTTAATATTGTTTACATGTGGTTATTTTTATACTTCCCTAATCCCTAATAAAACATTCTTTTAGTGAAGGTAATCAGTTTATAATCACAGATCACTGCTATTCAACCATTAAAATCATCTGCTTTCCTCTTTTTCTTTTCTCATCACTTCTCCATAGTTCACCAGTCAGGATGCCGAGGTGGAAATACCATTTGTGCTTAGGAATTCAATCTCCAAAAAAAATCTTTTTTTAACTAGAAAAATAAAATGTAATCTCTCCTTAGAATGATATGTCATTCTGGTGAAAAAGAAACTGAAGCTCTTACAGTGGCACATACCTTTAATCCCAGTGTTTTAGGAGCTGATGCAGGAGGATTTCAACTGTTGAGCCTAGTCTAATCAATCTAGGGAAACTCTGTCTCAAAATATTTTTTTAAAAAATAGGCTTGGGATATATAGCATGAAGGCCCCAAGTTTAGATTCCAGGACTTGGGAGGGAAAAAGATCAAATACACTAATTACTAAATACACTATTGTTTTTGAGACAGAGTTTCACTGTTTCCCACGTTGGTTTCAAAATCCTGCTGCTTTAACCTCCCAAATAAATAGGACTTCAAGGTACACATCTCCATCTCTGCCAGTAATGGCTTGGTATACAGAACAGATATGTGGAATTATTTTTTGCCTTACAAAATCTTTATTTTTGAAAGGTTTAAAGTACAGTACTTACTAAAAACTTAGTATTATGTTAAGTTTAATAGGAACTTAGACATATTTCCAAGATAACATTTGTTAAAGAAAAGTTCACTAAGTTCTTGGTCTACAAATTTTTTAGCTTGTGCTTTAGTATCCTTTTCAAGTAGTTTAATACGTTTCAATACAAGTACATTGAGAATAGAATTCAGAATATGTTAGGCACAACATGCTAACTGGAAAATATATTGGCTTTTTTGGTTCAGTCATCTTTTACTTCAGTATTTTGTATTTAGAACATTGGAGTGATTCTGTTTCTTTCCCTTTAAAAAAGTAACATAAAATAGGAAGTTAATCATAATTTGTTATGGTTTCAGTTGTTTTGAGTAAAGATTAAATTTGCTAAAGTATTGTCTATTGAATTCTGATCTTTTCATATTTGCTTAGTTTTCAGAATTCTTTGGAATAGTTACACAATTCACACCCTTCTTTAAGACATCAAAATGAGAAAACTTTTCTCCCAAACTGTATTATTCTATTTAAATTGCAAAGGAATGTATTTCCTTATTCTCTTAAGAAATTATCTGAATGAAGCATAGTGGAAAGTTATCAAGGCTTTGCACTGAATTGACCTGAATTTATGTTAAACCCTGTTGCTTATTAATTGGGATGCCTCAGACAAATTTCATAATCATTTTAAGCTTGAGTTTTTTGTTGGTGGCAGTGGTGGTAAATACTTTTCCTTGTTATGTTTTATAAAAACCAAATGAGATAGTACTGTATATACAAACTTATAGAAAGTTTTTGGATTCATTAAAAGTGCAATAAACAAGGACAATAACTATTGGAGCATAAAGAAGTTGTATAAAATTTTGTGTTTAAAAAACTAAACAAAACAATCCATAGCTGGCATGGTGGTCCTTCCCTGTCATCATAGCACTTAGAGATTGAGGTAGGAGGATCTTGGGTGCATGCCCAGACCAGGCAACTTACCTGTTCAGGAAGAACTGATCAAAATAAAAAACAGTGCAAAGGCCCTGAATATAAGGGGGAAAAAAAAATCGGAGAGATGCTATGAATCTAGTATTAGTATTACACCTTTATATACATACATTTCTCACTTTTTGAATTAAAAACTTAAAGCCAAACTTTACAATTAATTTAAATTATATTTTAAGTATTCCTACATGACTAGTGTCATTAATATGTCCTACAGTCATAGGATCACACAAAATATGTCCTATCCTTTAGGAAGGCGAAGCAGTTGCTGTCAGTGGTGGGACATCTGAAGAGGAGGAGAGAGCGTGGCACAGCGATGGCAGTTCCAGGTAAATGGATGAGTTTTTCTCTTTCTGTGTGCTATCTTTATTCTTTAGAAAACTGAACATTATACTTTTTGGGTTTTTGTCTTTTTACTGGCAGCACATTTCAGAGTGTCTTTACATTTAAAGTTCTTCAAAGATTTAGTTATCCATAATTGAGGACATTCTCTGTCACACTGTCTCCATAGGAAAATAATTTTGGCTTTACCTACTTAGAATTATATCTTCTGAATCCTGTTACTTAATACTGTATTATAAACCAGTTTCATTACTGTTCGAGAAATAAAGTATTTAAATAATGAAATTAATGAGATCTTGTAGAATTAACTATCTCATAAAATGCAATTTATAGAGTATTATTAAAAAGGTTCTCCCAGCAATGGGAATAAGCTTTCATTTTTCTCTATTTTTCCCATCCATTTAACCATTGCAAATGAAGATTTCTTAACTCTTTATATTAATGATTCACATTGTTACCAGGATGATGACCTTGGCTGGCCTTCCATGGTCTTTGTAGTCAAAAGGAATATATCCCTTGGGGGATGATTTTGTTGTTTACACAGAGTCTAATCTTTAAAAAGATTTTGATTAAATCTTGGCATCCAAGATTATGCCAGTGCATGACATTGAAGAATGAGCCAGAAATAGAGTAGAGAATCATATTATCAACAGACAGAAATATGTGCAGATCCTTTAGTTCACACTCTATTATATGAGGCGGGGTGGGGGAAGTGATTTAAAAGAAGTCTACTGATTTTTTTTTTAATTTTATTTAAAGGGGGGGAAGCAAACAGAAAAAAGGGTAGAAACAATACAGAATTAAAAAAAACAGTAAGAAATCACTATTTGATACATTACATATTGTCTTCTTGGATATAGTTGTTCAAGTTACAAAATTAAAGCATACAAAGTGGACATTCAAACAGGCTGCAAACAGTTCTGTTCACCGATCCAACAAAAACTTAGTAAAATGGTTATCAATCCTACACACTTAAGTATACATACAGTTACTATTTTAGAGCACTTTCTTTTCCTCCTCTTGCTTTTTTTATTTTTCTCAATTTTTTAAAGAAAAAATTTTGAAACAGAGGGTAGAAACAATACAAAATCTCAAAAACAAAGCAAAACAAAAATAACAACCAATAAAAAATCACTAAAGTCCTTAAAGTGGACATTCAAACAGTGAGACTACAGTCAGTTTTGCTCATCCATCCAACTAAAACTTCAGCAACATGGTTATTAATTCCATACACTCAAACATACATGCAGTTATATCCTTTAGAATACTCTCTTTTCCTTTTTTTTTCTTTACAATAATTATAATCCATTCTTGTAAACTGCTTAGAAGTTCTACACATGTATAAGTCTCTACACATATACCTAGCCTTTCTGTATTAGAGGGAGAAACAAATCAAAACAAGTCAGCACTACAAATTCCTAGAGAAACACAAAATGAAAAGAACATACAAAAACACAACACTAGGTGATCTATGGTAGTCACTATGATGTTTCTTGTTATTTTCAACAAAATTGTCTATATTATCAAATATAATGTAAACTTAGCATTGCTTTACACTATTAATAAAATCTAAACATTGGAGATATTATAAGACTTCAAAGGCAGTTAACAATCAAACCAGAATGGGTATCCTATTGAATCCTGTCATCTTCAGATTAGTTGCCCCTACTCTCAGACTCGACACTCTCAAGCATATCAGATTCAAATAAAATCAGTCAAGATAAAACAGTGATATAACCAATTTTCTCTGTCTTATCTCTGCCATGCTATTTTTCTGTTATTATTTGTTTACTTTTATCCTTCATTCCACTGTCTGCCCCTTTCTTTGAGGCCTTTCTGCCAGTATTCCTGGAACCCTGGTGATTTTCTTCTCTCTCTCTAGAATTTCCTTCATTATTCTTTGCAGGGTTGGATTGGTGGTCACAAACTCCCCCAGTTCCTCTTTGTCGTGGAAATATCTTGTGTCTCCATTAATTTTGAGAGACAGATTTGCAGGGTACATCATTCTAGGTTGGAGGTTTATTTTCTTTCAGGACTTGGAATATTTCACTCCAAGCTCTTCTTGATTTGATGGTTTGCATTGAGAAGTCTGCTGTGATTTTGATGAGTTTTCCTTTATAGGTAATCTGTTTCTTTTCTCTGAGCATTTTTAATATTCTGTTCTTGTGCTAGATTTCTGGGATCCTGATTATTATATGTCTGGGTGTAGATCTGTTTGGGTTGTAGCTGGCTGGAATTCTGTATGCCTCATTTATCTGAACTTCACTTCCGTTACCTATGTTTGGGGAGTTTCCCTTAATTATTTCTGTGCATAGACTTTTTGTTTCATTTGTATTTGTTGCTGCATCTTCATTCACATATTTTATTCTTAGGTTATAAATCCTCTTGTCATCTTGTATGTAGCCTTTGTATCGTTGCTTCCTGGTTCCTTGTTATTTTTAAGAGATCCTTTCTTTCACGATCATACCTTGCAAATCTATCTTCAAGTTTTAAAAGTTTGTCTTTAGTTTCTGTTAAAAGGTTTTGCCAGGTTTCAATGGAGTTTTTAATTTCCTGATATTCCCTTTGGATCTGTTTCATATATTCTAGATTTTGTTTATATTCTTCATCAAAGGCTTCTCTCCTTTCTCTGGGTTCCTCTATTCTTTCATTTGTGCCTACTTGAGGATTACCTAGGACGTCTTTTTTTAATCTTCTTATATCTTGCTTCACCTGAGTTAGAATTTCAAATTTAAATTCGATGATGAGATCACGGATGTATTTCTTTATTTCCGATGAGGCTGTCTCCGACATTACAGGTTTGCTGCTCTCAACCTCCTCCGCGTTTACCTCTGTTGGACTCAATTTCTCTGGTTCCGTAGTTGGGGACCTTTTGCTCTTTCTTTGTCTTGTCATGTTTCTGGCCCCCTTCAGACAGGTGGGTGGTGGAGGTCTCTGGGCCTTTCCTATTGCTTACAGTTTTTCTGCAGCACTCTTGCTAGGGAAGTACCGCCCCCCAGTCCACTGCGAATCTGCGAGTTGCACGTTGAGAGCTGGCTCCTTCCCCTACACCAGTCAACCAGTTTATGCTTCAACAAGTTTGTGTGCTCCCTGGGGATGCCACTGGCCCAGAAAAGCCTCGTCCCTGGCTGTTGGGTTTCAACCAGGGGCGTGGCCCTGCCTGAGCAGATCCCACCAATCTGCTTTGGACTAGGAGTCATCAGCGGACGCCACCTCAGGTTTTGATTCAAGCCGGCCTTGCCCAACTCCAAAATGTCGCCCAGCCAGTCCTCCCATTTTGGGGAATCCAGTTCCTGTCACTCACCAAAGTTTGTACAGCTCGACTGGCTGTTTTTACTCCCTGTCTCAGCGTCTCCTCCAGCCGAGGGTCTGGAGCTCACCAACCCCCACTCTCAGCAAGGCCGAGATCTCAGCTGGATCATGGGTCACCTGACTTTAAGACGTGCCAGTACAGCGATTGGGGCTTGCCCAGCTTCAGTCCTCTGTCCATGCTTCCTTTTCTTCTTTCTTTTTTCTTTTTCCTCAGTTTCTTCCTCGGTCGTGAGAATTCCTCTCCTTTTGTCTGGATTTCTCCATTTTGCCGGATTCCAGCGTCTGAGTTGTTGCTTTTTTTTTTTTCCTCAGAGAGGCTCTCTTACTGTGCCGCTACTAAATCAGCCATCTTGCAGTCTCTTTCTCTCTACTGATTTTTTTAAAGTGGGGGTACTAAGAATTGAACCCAGAGCTTTTGTCCTGAGCTTCTTCCCTGGCACTTTTTAAATTTTATTTGGAGATGGATTCTTTTTATATTACCCAGGTTTGATTTGAACTTTTTTTTTTTCCTAAATGAAAACGATAAGAGTAAAAACCATGAAGCAGAATTTCATAACAGAATATTAGGGGATTAACCATGGTTCATGTATTGCCTATTGTTTTCAAATCGAATTACTAGAAGTATGTGTGAAAAAAATGATCAAACAATGAAAGCACAAACTGGTCCTTTTGTTGGGCTAACAGAGATTAGTAGTATAATTATCATGTGTGTGTCTGTCTGTCTGTACACAGTCTTTTCCCTTTTCTCCTCTCCCCCATCCCTGGTGTTCCTTCCCTTTTTAGCCATTTCTTCCCCTCTCACTTTCACAATATGTGTCGTACGTTTTGGATCCCAGTAACTCCTTCAGTTTTTTATAGTAAGGAGACAACACTATGTTTAGCCCTTATGAATCTGAACCATTTCACCCTTGAGTATAATTTCAAGTTGCATCCAGATGCCTACGAGAGCCTCGAGATTATCCTTTATAGCAGAGTAACTTTACATTGTGTGAAAATACCCTATCTTTCTTATCCATTCCACAGTCAATAGGCAGTATACCCCCACTTTTTTCTGGTTCTGTGTCACATAGAACATTGTTTCTTCTCCTTTGACTTTCAGTCTGTGAATTTCTTTCTGAGTTTTAATGTGTTTCTTGTACATAGCACATTGATGAATCTTGTTTCTTAATTCACTCTGCCTGCTTCTTTTTATTGGTGAATTGAGGCCATTTACATTAATGACTGATATGTATTGGGTTGTCTTTGTTATTTTTCTGCTGTTGGTTACCTCCTTTTTCCTTCTGTTCAATTGCTTGCCCTCCTTGGCAATTTCTTTCTGTTGTTGTTGTTCTTGGTACTGTGGCCATTTTTATCTCTTTCTAGAGTATCTTTCAGTACTGTTTGCACGGCTGGTTTGGTGGTCATTAATTTCTTCAGTTCTTTGTTGTGGAAGTTTTTTGTCCATTAATTTTGAAAGATAGTTTAGCAGGGTACCTCAGTCTACTTGGAAGTTTTCTTTCAGGACTTAAAAAATTTCACTCCAAGCTCTTCTTGAATTCATAGTTTGTGATATGAAGAAGTCTGCTGTCATTCTGATGGGTTTTCCTTTATAGGTGCTTTTTTTTTTTCCCCCTTCTCTAACAGCTTTTAATCTATTCTTGTGCTGAATTTCTGGGATGTTGATTATTTTTGTAGATGTATTTTGGTTATGACTAGTTGAAACTCAGTGTGCCTGATTGAGGCATCTGTATGTCAAGTCCTTTTCCCATGGTTGGGAAGTTTTCTACTATTATGTTATTTGTGTTGACTCCTGCTTTTTCACTGACACCCATCATTCTTAAATTGTTTCTTGTGTCGTCTTGCAGCCATTGAATTGTTATTTCCTGATTCCTTGTTATTTTTAAGTAATCTTTCCTTTCATGATTGTTAGTGCCATTCTGTCTTCAAGTTCTGAAAGTCTATCTTTTGGTTGCATTCAAGTTTTGCCAGCTCTCAGTGAAGTTTTTAATTTCCTGGTTATCTGTTTGAATCTGTTTCATGCGTTGTAATTTTTTCCTGTTGTTCATTCAAGTTTCCCATCATTTCCCTATGCTTCCTTTTTTTACATCTATGTCTTCTTTAGATATGCTCAGCAATTTTTTCATTATGCTTGTCATTTCTTCTACATGAGATAGTATTTCTGATCTCATTTCTTTTACAGCCTTTTGAAATTGTTTCTTGACTTCAGTTGCTATTGTTTTAGAAATTTCAGGTATATAACTTCCAGTTTGTTTTATTTCTATGTCTCCTGGACTTGTGTTGTGTGAGTTGGAGGTATAAGATTGCATTTTGCTCCTTCATCTTGACATTTTCCTGGATTACTCCAGAACAACCAGTTGTGGGATTCAGGCACTTTCCACCTTGGCTGCCTATCCAAAGTATAGCAGAATGGGTCAAGCCTCTGGGTTTTTCTGAACCTAGTTTCCCAGGTGGTGGGAAACTAGGGCTGGCTTCTTCAGACCCTCATGGCTATGCCAAAGTTTCACTGATGGCCATGGGTGTGTTGGTCCAGGCTGCTGGCAGGTAGGTCCCCAATGGCAGGCATGTGGGAGTTGTGGCTGGCTGCTCTATGAAAGTAGCAGTTATTGTTAGCTTTTTTTACATTTACTTATTCCATGGCAGAGGTACCACACAAAAAAAGGCGGGGAGGGGGGGGGATTAAGTGTGGAGTACAGGCTATCAGAATTCCGTATTTTCTAGAATTAAGATCTTTTCTCCCATGGTAGTAATTCTTGGTAATAGTATGCAAGTGCCCGTGGTTATACCTAGTAGTGTTTTCCATGTTTAAGACAGGCAGGGCAGTGAAAAGGAAAAAAATCACTTGCTTCTGACTCAGCAGTGGAAATAGAGTATCTCAAACCAGAAGATAGTGCAGCTGTTCCTGAATTGAGAGACCAGTGTTGGCCTTAGCAGTTGAAAATTTCTGTTATAAAGAAATTGGGTCCTGGAGCTTATTACTCTACTGGCAGCAGATCTTCTTTTCAGAACTAAATACTCCAGAGAGCCATAGCTGTTGTTTGGCAGGTGCCATTTACAGTGATAAGGACTGGGATTAGTTAGTGTAAATATAGTTCTCAAAAGTTGAAGAGAACCTGTTGTAGAACATCTAGAAAGATTTAACAATTGTTTAAAAAATTATTTTCAATTTTGTAATATTGTCCTAGAAACCACTTTACTTAATTGGTGATCTATAGTGATTAATCTTGGATATATTTAGGAAAGTGTCTGTAAGGAACATATGAATTGGTGGAGGAGTAGTGGTAGTATAATAAAACTCCAGAAAAAAAATCTGTTTTTTTCATTGTTAGTGTTAGCACTATTTTTAGAGGTTATATATCATTAAATCTACTAATTATTGATTTTTACCGTAGTATTACAACTTAAATTCCTTTAAGGCATTTATATTTATGAAACTATGCAAAGTAAGTAATACAACTGGATTGTTTTTTTTGCCACATCAGTTAAGTGAGGTGCACATATCTATGGAGGTGAACTAAAAAGAAGTGGCAATGGTGACTGGTAGGCACATAAGATAGTAAAGACCTTTTCTGAATGATGGCATGTTTTAAATCATATATCTAAGATACAGATATGTAGAATAATTTTACTTAAGATTTCTCTGTACATGCTAAGTGAAGTTTATAAGCACCAATTTTCCATTAAGGAGACACACTTCTGATCATACCAGTTCAGAATGTGGCTTCTAAGAGAATACCAGTGATGTATCATTGGCTAAGAACTCCTAGTTTCTGGCAAGAAAAGAAATCCGTGTCTCCTCAATTTGATATCTACTGTGTTCTTTAGCATATTTTTCTATTGTAAGATATGAAGGACGTGACACCACCGTTTCTTTTATGTCCAAAAATAATTTTGAAACAAAACTTAGAAATCAATATTTTTTTCCTACAAATCACTGAAGGTTTTTTCACTCAAAGCTATGACCTTACATTCAATTTTTTTGAGATCCTTAAAACCTACAGGATTTTAAGAAACTTTTCAAAATAAGTGGAAAATATTATTAAATATTTTAAATGTATTGTTATTCCTCTTTCTTGCTTATAATCTTTCCTTTTTTATAAAACTTAAGTTTTAAAATATATCTTACGTATATAATCCTGTTTTTAAATCCCATCTGTTTTTAGTGACTACTCCAGTGATTACTCTGACTGGACAGCAGATGCAGGAATTAATTTGCAGCCACCAAAGAAAGTTCCTAAGCATAAAACCAAGAAAGCAGAAAGCAGTTCAGATGAAGAAGAAGAACCTGAAAAACAGAAGCAAAAACATATTAAAAAGGAAAGGAAAAAAGTTAATGAAGAAAAAGACGGACCAATATCACCAAAGAAAAAGAAGCCCAAAGAAAGAAAACAAAAGGTTGTTTTTTTAAAAATTATGAATTGTTTTCTTTTATAAAAATGATTTAAGGAGTATAGTTAAAAACTGTAGTTAAACATAAATCTTGTGGAGTTGTATTAAGTAGAAGTACAGAAAGCTCAGAAAATACTATAATAGTATAGTTTATTCAGAGTTTTTAATGTGCAAGAGTATTTTCTTACAGTATAACCAAATCTAAGTATAGAACATTTCCTCTTAAAACATGATCAGATTTTCCTTAATGAGATTTATTTATTTTTGCAAGGACATGTTTGTTTGCTAATTGTTAACTTTATATTTAACTCTCCTAATTGCTATTGCTAAATATAAAGAGAAAACCGTAGACGTCTATCGGAACTAATACAAATGACAAAACTTGTCATATTTGATGACAAAGCAAATATGAGTCTAAATTGGGTAATATAGGTTTGTTATAACAAATCTTCATAAATTTAGCTTATGAACATAATATTTGAGTTGTTATGTTCATAATAGTATTGATATGCCATGTTAAGTCTCTGGATAATTTTGAGAATAAAGAAGTACAGATTACAGAAAGCTCTTATCAATGCTTACAGAGTTGAAATTCTTTAAGCAGGTTAAACAAGATGTTTAACTTTTACTGTAAAGTACATGCAGTATGAAGGACACATTTCTTTTCTCTCTGAAGTACTGTACTGGAAACTCTGTTTTGGTTTTTTAAAAAAAAGTTTAGTAGAATTTTTTTTAGAATGTCACATTTGTCCAGTTTTTTTTTTTTAATCTTCTATTTTGTTAATGATGATAAAGGTAGTCTGAGCCATTTTTATATAGTAAACAAATTAAAACTGATTTAGCCAGAATAATCTTTTTCATCTCAAGAAAGTTCTGGTAAATTTTTGAGGTCTGCCAATAAGTCATTTTGAGAATATAATTCTTTGGTCCTGAGAGTATAGGTTGCTTTACCTGGTCCCTGTTTTTTTGTTTTTGTTTTTAATTTTATTTAAAGAGAGGGGAAAAATAAAGCAAAACAATAAAAAAAGGGTAGAAACAATACAGAATTTCAAAAAAAAAATGAACAGTAAGAAATCACTAGTTGATACATTACGTATTGTCTTCCTGGATATAGTTGTTTAAGTTACAAAATCAAAACATACACAGTGGACATTCAAACGGTGAGGCTGCAAACAGCTCCATTCTCTGATCCAACAAAAACTTAGCAACATAATTATCAATCCTACACCCTTAAATATATATGCAGTTATATCCTTTAGAGCACTTGCTTTTCCTCCTTTTGCTTTTTAAGTCCATTATCTGTTTAGTTATATCATGTTTCAGGTTGCTTAGTACCTTGCTGATCTGTTTTGTTGTTGCTATTTACTTTTTTTATTTTTTCTTTTTTCTTTTATTTATTTTATTTTGAAAGTAGTAAAATACAGCAGAACAAGACAGGACATAGCCAACTGAGGCAGTGCAGTGAAATTGGCACAGAACCTCACAGCAGGCCACTGGGACAACAGCAATAGGCACAATAGTACATCTGGTTTTCTTCACTATAGTTGTTCCTTCAATCAGGCAGAGCAATATCAAAGGAAATACCGAAATTACAAGAACAGAATATAGAATAGAGCAATACC
The DNA here is from genome assembly GCA_004027455.1 of Hydrochoerus hydrochaeris. Lineage (NCBI taxonomy): Eukaryota > Metazoa > Chordata > Mammalia > Rodentia > Hydrochaeridae > Hydrochoerus > Hydrochoerus hydrochaeris. The sequence continues at coordinate 295,083 of PVLA01001042.1, forward strand.
ATTTATCAAAACAGATAAAAATATTTGCCCTCAAAGAGATGGCAGAAGAAAATCCCCCTTATTTGCTATATTGCATATAGTCAAACTCGCAAGACACACTCAGATCTCTGTCTCTCACTTGCTAGCCAGGGGGTTGGGGTGGGATGGGGATATGGATGTTTAATTCTTAGTCCGCGCTGCAGTAGGCTCATAGCTGCCCACCCAGGGCCCTGCCCGTTTTCCCAGCACCCCAAGGTCCAACATGGTGCCTCGCGGATCTTAGGAAACGCTGATACGGTTCTTGCCCTGGGGCAGCCGCAGCTTGCCAGGCCATAGCCACTTACCAGAGCAGCGTACTGGCGGCTGCCTGTTTTCCCAGCACCCTGGGGTCCAACATGGTGTGTCATGGATCTCCCACCTAGTCCCTATTTGATGGTATCAGAAACTAATATTGAACCTTGGGTTCCTTCATGCAGTGGTATGTTTTAGGCTGCTATTAAGAGTACAGTATACTTAAATTTATTTAACTGTGCAGTTGACTTTATAAGGTTTAGGTACTATCAGCTGTACCCTTTCATTTAAATTGTTACATGCCTATATGTGGATCTAACAGGGTAGTATTATTGTTTAATGTTAAGGGTATATCAGATAACATAGTATTTCCTTCCTAAGTTGGAAAGCAGGTGAAAAATCATTAAGTGGTTAATAATATGGAAAAAAATGAGTATCTTTTCCATATGATTCTTTTTCTAAAGACTAATTAAAAACAGAATTCTTCAGATACTCAGTGAAATCTCAGGTGATCTCTTATATGCATATACCATCTCATCGGATCTCTGGAAGACAATAAATATTTATAAGGTGCTTACAGTTTATGAGCTAATACAGTAAAAAAAAGTGTATTTATTTATTTTTAAAATGATATATGTAACATGATGCTTCTGTGCCTCAAGTATGGCATCCTGTCTCTTCTGGTAACTCCATCCTTTGTTCATACCAATCCACCTGAAGTTATTATTGATTTCTTATTTTCTGTTATAGTTAACATTAAATCGATAAAAAAAATTATCGTGGATCCATATTTTAAATATATTTGATAGTTGGCTCTTTTTGCTTCTGCTGCTGTCTCATGGAGTAGACACACCATGAACTCTCACTTGTAATACTATAGGAAGCACTAAAATTTTTACTTTTCCCTTGTTCTCTAAGGAGACAATGTTCCTAATGCTCCTAGTGTGGATTAATAAGAGGAATGTGTATATTACAGAAACTGTAGAAGTTACTGGTGCAGTGCTATGCACCTAGCCTAGTGTCCCAGCTACTTGTAATGCTGAAGCCTGGAGAGAGCATTGCAGGTTCAACATTAGACTGGGCAATATACTAAGACCCTGTTGAATAAAACAAAAGAGTCTGGCTGCAAGTAGTGTTCTCTGATAATCACATTATACTATCATTTTTTTCTTTTAATAAACATTAATTGTTAGTGGCAACTATTTTTTAAAATGCAACAGAGTAAAATTTAGAAGTAATAGATACAAACATTAAACCACAACATTTTAAATCAATAGTATAAAATTTCACCAATTGCAAGTAATATTAGACATTAAAATCTCTTAGTTTTTATTTTTAATTTTGAGGTAGTATCATTGTGAGTGAATAGCAAAGTTAATCATTTTTGAGCTTTGTTTTTATATATGAGAGTTAAAAACGTAAGGGACCTGGCTTTACCACATTTTGTTTCAAACAAAAACCTGAAATGGGTTTTTTTGAAAGGGTAAAGTGAGCCAAGAGTAATGAAATGGGCCTTAATAAGGACAGAGGAGCATACTCAGACTGCTTAGAAGCATGGACATAATTATTACTGTTTTCTATAGTACTGGGTAACTAACCTGTATGAGAACATCTTAATTCTTACCAACTCACTAAGAATGTGGTTAAAAACTCAGGTATGTCTTGATTTGTTATATGGAGTCTTTATTAGAATAGTAGTATTTTAAAAGTAGAGGAAATTTCACAGAACTTAACACTTTGGGTTTTGTGACAATGTCTTACAGACTTTTGTGAATGTTTGTTAATTAGTTTTTCTAGTTCTCTTTTTTGAGGAAATGGAATGTCTGTGCTGTTGCCACTGCTTTTTTTTTTCCCCAAAAAAAGATTTTTTGATGCTAAAGAACAAAATTTTCTCAGATCCTGTTTGCAAAATCTTTTTTCTGTTTTGTGCTTTTATGGTAACACTGCTTTATAATATTCCAAACATTCTTAGAGATTGGCCGTTGGAGAACTCACTGGAAATGGTCTGACATTAGAAGAATGGCTGCCTTCAACGTGGATCACAGACACTCTTCCCCGAAGATGTCCATTCGTGCCCCAGATGGGGGATGAGGTACTTAGACTTTCCATCTTTTTAGGTTTTCAATTAATAGCCTTGAACATTTTTTTTTGATATCTGTTGAAACTCAACTCTAGAAGATTAAAGCAAGTTCACAAAAGTATCTCATTCTCTGTGATAATTGTGGTAATTTAAATATTGTAAAAGAAAGTAAATTTTGTTGATACTTTTAAAAACTGGCATTTAATAAGATTTTACTGCTTTTCCCAACTCAAAATATATTCTTTCTGTGTTGGATTAAGAATTAAAAATATGGCGAGTCAAAGAATATTTTCATTTACTTGTATTTCAAAAAAATGTTTAATTATTTACATATTTATAATTACTTTTTCTTTAAGGTCTGTAATGTTAGAATAGGAATTTTGGATGGGGGTGGGGTAAGGAACCAGGAAACAAACCCTGGACCTCACATATGCTAGGCAAGCACTCTACTATTGAACCATACTTATGACACATACAGTGTTTGATTTTTAAGTAGTTTTCCACGTATGTATAAACTACTTGCTTAAAAAGAGTAAAAACAAAAGTTAATATTAAAATTTCTATTGCTTGAAAGGTTATCAGCTTTTCTTTGAAAGTTTAGCTGATAACCTGTGTCTTACAAACACATCCAGATTTTAAAATTGTGACTTGTGCTTATCTTTTAGGTTTATTATTTCCGACAAGGACATGAAGCATATGTTGAAATGGCCCGGAAAAATAAAATTTATAGTATTAATCCTAAAAAACAACCATGGCATAAAATGGAATTACGGGTATAGTATTGACTTAGTACTAAAACAAAAGAGATACTTACAGATTATGGAGCAAATTCTATCAAGTGTTACTGTTTTCATCATAAGAAACTCTTCAGGAAAGTACTTCTACTGGAAGTAATCCTGGAGCATAGGTGTTTCTTAACCAAAGAAACACAAAAGTGACAGTTTATATTCCCCAATAGTGGGGATTTTTGTGGCACAAAAATTAGACAACACTTCAAGTATGGATATTTATAAATCTGACTATCTTTAGACTTAACAGCAGTAGTTCAGAATACTCTAGTGTTCTTTGGAACAGTGGAAAACTTTTTTTTTTTTTTTTACAGTTTCAATGTAACCTACAGATTATAAAGTACTCAGATCTTAAGATGCAGCTCAATGAATTTTTACATGTACATAGAGAATAATCACTCAGATCAAAATTAAAATCAAGAAATGTTTTCTGGGTTATGTTTAACAATAAATATATGGTTTATTTTGTAAGATGATTTCTTAATTTCTCTATTTTAGGAGCAAGAACTGATGAAAATAGTTGGCATAAAATATGAAGTGGGATTACCTACCCTTTGTTGCCTTAAACTTGCTTTTTTAGATCCCGATACTGGTAAACTGACTGGTGGATCATTTACTATGAAGTAAGGACCATTGAACATTAAAAAAGACATACTTTGTATTATTTGTTTCTTAAGATTCAGAGAAATTTGTATGCATTTTAGGTACTTTTTAAGTGTGTGCCCTAATTATTTCTGTTTGTAACTAGGTACCATGATATGCCTGATGTTATAGATTTCCTAGTCCTGAGACAACAATTTGATGATGCAAAATACAGGCGGTGGAATATAGGTGGGTAATTCAAGATTGAAAATACTTTATTTTAAACTATTTTTTCTCTCACAGTTAATAACTGTTATAAAGTTAAAAAATTATTATGAGACTATTTTCTTTTAGGTCTTTTTACATGCTGGATTAATTTAAATACTTTTTACATGCTGAATATTAATAACAATTTATATTCAGAACCTAAAGAACCCTTAACAAAATGTATGTTAATTTGGACTGGGACTAAAGCTAACCTAACTGTTGATGATGTTGTTTAACTCTTAAAATTAATACTGTAAACTTTAAAATTACAAAATTTTCCAGGTATTTAAATGATGCATTAACTTATATACAAATGGATGTGCTATTTGATAAGTAGTTCTGTTAAATTTTAAACAAGGCCACTGTTTGTCATCTGGCAGTATGCGCGCTCTCTCTATATATATATTTATATATGGCACATGGTTTGGCAGAATATAGTAATTGATGTATCATTCCCATCTCTTCAGTGCCATTGGAAGATGCTAACATGGTTGGGGAGGAGCAGAGAGTAAACCAAGGAAGAAAAAACTGTTGAAGCATATTACTTAGGAAGTAGAAAATAAAAAAGTAGGAAAAACGAAAAACAATTTTAAGGTAACAGTCGAGAGAAGTCTCAGGATACCAGTTATCTTACCAATTCTAGGAAATAATCAGTTCCAGAGGATCTTACATTCTATGAAGTCTGCAGAGGAAAAATAAAACTGGTTCCCAACTTACTAAACAAGTTTGAGTTAGTTGAAAATTGCATTGAATAATCTTTTGCAGTTTAAACTGTTGAAAATGTGGGGAAGTATAATTGTAAATTCATAGAAAACCAAACAAAACATGAAGCAGTTACTAAAGGAGAACCAAAATTAATTTTTTATAAAAAGGAATTGTATGCTATTTTACTTTGTAAGAAACTGTATTTACATTGTCGTAATATTGAATGTATATTAAATATAACACATTCCTCTTTTTAATAGTTAATTAGATTGAATCAAGGTATTTCAAATGAATAAACATCTTTTCATTTAGATCTTATAATTTTTTCTGTATATATAGATTAATATTTACTTTAAAGTTAGTGTCTGATGAATCTTTTATATCTGAAGAGATGCATCCACCTACAAAATACCTTTTAAAATTGTACTAGTAGTAATTTAGCCTTTTCTCAGAAGTGATTTAGAGCTTACTCTTTTCTTTGCTTGTCTTCATTTTTTCTTTGCTTGTCTACATATTATTGATCATGGTTAACCCTTCATAATCAAATTCATCTTTAGCGTAATGCCATTAGTCTGTGAAGGATCATAAGAAACATTCTGTATTTACAGTAAACATGGTAATGTCAAGAATGTTCTTTAGACATGCTTGCAGTCCCAGCTAGTCTGGAGGTTGAGGCAGGAAAATTACAAAACCAACTCAGTGAGACCTTGTGTCAAAATGAAACAAAGGATTGGAAATGTAACTCAGAAGTGGCACACTTGTCTTACAGCATGCATTAGGACCTGGATTTAAATATCATTGCCTGTAAGGTAATATTGATTAAATAGTATTGTCTTTAAGTTCAGTGTCACTGATCTCTCTCTCTCTCTCTCTCTCTCTCTCTCTCTCTCTCTTTCTCTTTCTCTCTCTTTTTGAGACAGTTTCTTTTTGCAGTTAGTCTGGCCTTGAACTCACTTTGTAGCTAAGACTGGCCTCAAACTCACAGTAGTCCTCCTGAGTCCTGGGATTACAGACGTGCACCACCATGTCCAGATACCATTATTTATCTAAAGAACAATTTGAGCCTTTACTAATAGGTCCTGTTTTTTTGTTAACATGCCTGTAAGACTGCTTAACCTTGGATCCCAATGTATATCCACTTAGAATGTGTAAAAGTATTCTGTTGACTTATTCCTGGGTCCGTTTTTCCTTTTTATCAATATATTTATTCTGCTGTTTTTAATATTTTAATTTATTTAATGCTATATACTTTTATTTTTAAAATCACTTGGTTAAAAAATGAAGCATTACACACTTCTCATGGGTTTAAAAATGCAGCTGTTTCAGATCAAATAACGATTCATTTTTCTTTATCTGTGTTAAAAATGAAAAAAATATTTCAATAGAAGGCATTTTTCAAAACCTACCATGTGTTAGACATCACATTTCTTAGATAAGTAAGATGAAACTTGAAAATAACGAATGTATTTAAAGTCACACAGACCCTTTATTCGAACCCAAATATTTCAGACTCTTGCCTATGTTAGCCAGGAGAAAACTACTCTATGGAGGAAGAGAGTGCCTTGGTTTCTGGATGACAGAGAGGAGCTGAGAAGATTTAAAGAATAGGCTGTTGTACTGATAGCTTAGTAGGTCTTTGTGAAAAGAAGTTTAATAATGACAATGCCTAAAAGCGATGGGAAAAGAAAATAGAAGGTGTGTTCTCTGTTTTACAAGGGTTAGTTTTTATTATTGTTTGGTTTAGTATGGAGAGGGTGCATATACATGTTATTACTTACAAGTGGTTGTAAAGAAGAGTAGATTGGGTTTTTTGAATCTTAAGAAAAATTTAGACATAGTCCTAATTGTGAATTTAAAATACTAGATTGGTAAAACTACTTAAGACAAATCTGAATGTCTCCTTACCTAATGAAATCAGACGAGATCGGGTGCGTTCAGGGTGGTATGGCCATAGATCATACCTTAATAAAATCTAAGAAACAGGATTTGAAATGGGTGAGTCACACAAAATTGACCTAGTATTGGTTGATAATATATTTTCCCTAGATGATTTTACCTACTAACTTTAGAATATGTAGGTCACTATGTTTCATGAACTCATACAAGCAATTTAAGAACCTTAGAATTATATTTTAGAAAGAAATAATTAACAACAATAAAAATAAATTTCAGAGTAATTGAAATGGCTTTTGTTCTTGTCCAGGTGACCGTTTCAGATCAGTCATAGATGATGCTTGGTGGTTTGGAACTATTGAAAGTCAAGAGCCTCTTCAGCCTGAATACCCTGATAGTTTGTTTCAGTGCTATAATGTCTGGTAAGGAGATACGTGCTATGATTTTAGTTAGTCCAGGCTTGCTTTCAATTTACTATCCAGTATTAATAAAGGGGTGAAGGTTGCTTCTTTTTAAACAGCGAAACAATTATATTTAGTGATTTTTCTAAAAATGGCAACACAATCTTCAGATTTTTTAAATATAAGAATTTTTCTTTTCCTAAATTAGCTGGGACAATGGAGATACAGAAAAGATGAGCCCTTGGGATATGGAGCTTATACCTAATAATGGTAAGTATGTGTTACACTTTTTGCAGTGCTTCATATGTAGTTAATTTCTTAAATAAAAAAGTGGCTAACTTGTTACAGTATCCCAAAGGTTATTATGAAGATCAAATAGAAACACAAAATATTTGTTAAGTGTTTAGTGTATAGCATTTACTGACCCTAGAGATAGGTGCAGCTCAACAATGAACTAGATGGACTTTGTAACTATAACAGAGTATAAGTATGTAAAGTATAAGATAATAGAGGTCAATTGTGGTGTCACACATAGATTTGTATTCTTGCTCTGCCTTTTTCTATATGATCTTGGCAAATTCCTATCAATTCTTACAACCTCAGCTTCTTAGTACTCAGCCTTTGATTATCTAGACAGATTCCTTTCTTATAGAGCTACTTTGAAAATTAGATGACATCATGTGTGTAAGTGCTTATTATAGAGCCTGACACATACAAGAACTCAATAAAGAGTTAGTTATAACATTAACATCATTTTGTATTTCAGACACATTCAGAATTTGTGCATTAGCCCTAGGTAGTGAGCATGGCATCCTCATTCAGAGATAGGATACGTGTGGCTAAGCATGGAGACAGCTTTAAAAAAAAAAAAAAACTTGGATAGTAATTTGTTTCAATTTTCCAAAAATGTTTTCATTTGTATGGATTTGAAAATAAAGTTACAAATTAATTTATATGGGATGGGATAATGAGGGAGGGCTTCATGCATTATTGTTGGACTTTTTAAAAGCAATTAATACTTTTGCTGTCAGGTAAAACTTAAAATCTTTTAAAATAAAAGTTCTGATTTGTATCATAGAGGTCATCATTTATAAATGAAATTGCTTAAGCAGTTTATGTTCTTTAAAAGTTCAGAGAAGAGAAAATTGTTGGATCAAATAAACCCAGCCTGGGAAACCTTAGAAATGAGAAATGATTATGTTGATAGTCTTTTAAGATTATTTCTTTCCAAAAATTATACTATGTATGTGCCATCTAACAACTAAATTAAATATGAAAACTACAAAATACCTTAAATCAGCTTGTAACCATGTTACATCATTTAGTAGTTGTCCCTTTGTGAAGGTTGCAATTAAAATCATTGAAATATTGTGAGTTTGTGAGTTCATTGATTGGGCTCATAAACTGTGCATATGGTGGAGGGGGAAGTATTGTTTTTCTGCTTGGATATACTCTACATCTGTGTGATGTAGAGTCTAATTACAATGTGAGGAAAAGTAATTTTGATTGTACTCAAATGGTGGCATATTTTCTGGTATTTCTCTGATGAACTCTCACCAAAGGAACTATTACCTGATATTTGTAGAATTTGTGCTATCATTATCCTCTATGTTTCTCTTAGCTAGAATTTAAAATTTAGACAGGCATAAAGCATACCTTTCATCACTTTAGAACAAAAAGTATAAGAATTACATCATTATTCTTTCTGTTCTTATATTAGAAGATGAGACTTTGATTCTTGAAACAAATTTTTTTAGTTCACATTGACCTGTCTATTTACCAGAGTAAATATGGCTATTACAAGGAAACTTAGAAAACTCAGAACTCCGCTGGTGGTTACTTCTGTCTGTCTGTCTTTTTCTTCCTTCCTCCCTTCCTCCTTCCCTCCCGCCTTCCTTCCCTTCCTCTTTTCCTTCTTCTATCCTTCTTTCCTTTTTTAATGTGGTTCTGGGGATCAAAACCAGGGTCTTGTACATGTAAGGCAAGAGTTCTACCACTGAGCCACATCCCAAACAGGCACTTTTTTTTTTTTTTCCAAACCCGGTATTTGATTATAAGGCAGTTTTTTTGCTGTGATTATATAGAAAAATGATTTATAATGGTAATATTTTTGTTTTAAAAATTTAAATTTTATTGACCTTTAAAACATAATATTTTTCTCAGCTTTCTTTCTCTCAATAAATATTTCTGCTCTTAAAAAATATTTTCCTTTATGAAAATAATATTTACAAATCTTTTTAAAAATTGTACTTTAATTTTGTGACATCAGTTCTGCTTTAGTCTATAGCTATAGCACCCTGAACACATCCAGTTTTGCCTGATCAGTTCTACTTTTTATAGATAACCTAAATACTAATTACCAAATATTCTCATTGATCTCTCCTGTCTATATTTCAGCTGTATTTCCTGAAGAACTAGGTACCAGTGTTCCTCTAACTGATGTTGAATGCAGATCGTTGATCTATAAACCACTTGATGGAGAATGGGGTACCAATCCCAGAGACGAAGAATGTGAAAGAATTGTTGCAGGAATAAATCAGTTGATGACACTAGGTAAAGAAGAACAACACATGAGAGCAGAAAAGGCAAAAATTTAACTGCAGGAAAACTACTACTATCTGAACACAATACCATGTCAGCAATCTTCAAACTTTTTCTCCCTAGTAATAGATGTTGAACTGAGGCCTTCAAACTAGACTATGCCCCCAACACTTTTATTTTTTATTTTTGTACAGGATCTTGCTAAGTAGATCAACAAGTGTCAGATTTGTAATTCTGCCACAGCCTCTAGAATTCTGGCATTATAGGCATGTCCCACCACACCCAAGTTAATTTTTTATTTGGAATCTTTTGAATAAAGGCTTTAAACAAGACTTACATATCTAAAATGGTTACAAATAAAATTCTTACAGCTGAATATCAAGGGTTAAGTGCCTCCCATACATGTGAGAAGTGTCTGAAAAATCTGGATTCTTCACAACTCAGTTTGAAAAGCTTTGACTAGTCAAGGTGACATGTTGTGAATTGAAGGATTGTTGAAGACTTAAGTTTTGGTTACATGGGTAGCTGAACTAGTTAAGGATAGAGAAAAGGAGGTATTGCTTCATTAGAAGGAAAGAATGAAAGCAGTGACCATAAACATTGATTGTTCTGAACTCTGGACTTTTAAAGTAACTGCAGACTTAGTGTAGTGGGCAGTAGGGAATCAGCATCAAAGAACCTGAGAGTAATTTTTATGAATAAGAAATGATGAAGACACTGACTGAAGTCACAAGACTGTAACATATTCAAATGTGAAGGACAGACACCACCCACCACCCACCACCCTTCCACCCTGTGCCATGCTGGGGGTTGAACTCAGGGCTTTGTTCAGGTTAGGTAAGCATTGTATCACGGAGCTAAGTCTCCAGCCCTTAATGTGTTATGAAAGGGTACTACTTTATAAAAAATTTTACATAAAATCTTAAATAATTTAGTCAATATTTATAAACACTAAGTAGTTCTACATGTGAATGAGCAAAAAAAATGGAGTTGCGATTTTAATTAGCTGTGTTCTTGTTTTTGCTCTGTTAGTCTATTGTGCCATTTATTGATAATTGAGTTAAAAACTTCTGGATTCTTTGATATTTCCCAGAATAATGTAATGATGTGATAAAGTGGTAGGTTTTGCTAAATGTCAAAGGTTATGTTTGAACAAAATGTTTACAGTGTTAATGATAAAATAGCCTTTTAAAAATATGTGTATGCAGGCATGATCAGTTATTATAAAAATGTGTGTTTCTGTTAATAGGGTCACTTTTATATGTTATGTCATTTCTTTATCTAAATAAGGGTCTGAATAAAAATCATAAAATTTTGCATTACAAATGTGTACATAAAAATGAGATTCTTCATTAAGTTCTATGAATTTTATAATGAAATAAAAGTAGCAGACTAGTGTTTATAGATTAGTATTTATCAAGTCTTAATTCAAGTAGAATTCTTTAATTACTTTAAACGTAAAAATTTTATTTATTTGTTTGTTTTAGATATTGCTTCAGCATTTGTAGCCCCTGTGGATCTGCAAGCTTATCCCATGTACTGCACTGTAGTGGCATATCCAACAGATCTAAGTACAATTAAACAAAGACTGGAAAACCGATTTTACAGGTTAGAACCATTTCATTTTGCTGCTACCAAAGAGAAAAATTTAAATGAATCTTTCACCTGTTTATTGATCTTGCAAACAAAGTTTCTCAGCTTTATATGTGTATAAATACTACACACATGAATCACCTGGGGATCATGTTACATGTAGAATCTGGTTCAGTGGGTTAGAGAGCAATCTGATATTCTACCTTTCAGATAAATTCCTGATAATGTCTGTAGATTAGACTTTGAATCTAGACTCATACTGCTCTACAAGACTTTGGGAACATTTCTTGGGTATAAGTTTTTCTAGGTATGAAGTAATGTTGATGTTCAACTTTCTTCATACAGTATGTTATAAAGAAAGCCAAAGTATTCTCTCCTAGATAACCTGTTAGACTCTTAGTTCATAGACTTTTTTCTTAAAATATCAGAAATTGAATATGAATTTGCTATTCCACATATACTCATTAAAAAGAGCATTAGGAAACATTCAATTTTTCATAATTGAAGTCTAGCATGACATAGAACTTAAAGGGTTTGAAACCTAGATGTAATTTCAGTTGATTATATGTCCTAGTTAATAATTTCAGCAAACACTGGTACTGGCTTTGGAAGATTGAGAACCACTGTAAGAGAGAATAGTAAGCTATTAGACATCAGGTGTTAGAGATTTTTCATCTTGTTAAGTGAGCTTACCATTGCATCGGTGATAATATATCAAAGCATTGAGATGAGGAAATTCCCTCTGTCAGTGATGGCAAACTTTCTAAAGCTTTCAGCAACACAAACAACCTGCTGCAGCACACATGCCATAGATTCACAAACCACTGCTGCTCTATGACATATATATGTGTTTCTGCTAACCGTTCTGCCCTCAAGTGTACTTCTTTTAAATGTTTTCCAATATCACATGTTGAAAGTTGAAAGGAAAAACTGGAACAGAAATTCTTATATTTCTAGATCCTAAATTGCTGACGCATAGGATTTACATCCAGTGCTTAGAAGGTGGAACAAGCCATGAGACAATGAGAGAGACAAAGACTTATTTCCTGTATGCTAGTTGTTGGAAAACCACTAGATAGATAAGTTGCTAGTGTCTCTTGCTATTGTTTTAAGTGTAGCTTTTCATAGGCATTCTGCTGAACATAATTGCTAAAATATTTCATTTTAACATATGTTATAGCTTAAGTATGCTTTTTTGGCATTAGCCTTGCTGTATAACCAATTTAAGGGAAAAGTTGAATACATATAGACATCTGTATCACCCAGTTTCTAACATAATTTAGTTATAAGCCTGAGTTAGGTCCTTAATATAGTGATGCTTTTATGTAGTATTTCACCATTTTAAAGCTTTTTTTGTACCCTCTCTTACAGTTGTGTTTTTTTTTTTTTTTTTAGTTCAGTCACTTTTTAAGCAGCTATCTTCAATGTGCTTTGCTAGTGTGTATTACTCTTGAAACCTTTAGAAAATTTTCTGTGATGCACTAAAGATGTGTATGACTTTTATTGGAGTAGAGCCTTGTGAATCTGTTTCAGATAGAACATTTTTGTATGCTTGTATATCTATATAAAGTCATATTTCTGTCTTTTTTAAGTTTGGCTACAACTAAATGGTATCTTAGGTGTCACTTTGGAATTTTCTTTAAGGAATTATAAAAAAAATTTTAGCACTTTTCTCATAAACATTTTTATATCTCATAATCAGGCTGGCAGTTACCTTTTCATTTTTAAATGCCATTTGACTAGTAACACTACAGTTACATTAAAATTGTTTTATGTATAGAAACCAGAGGTGCTTATTATCAAAAAAAATGATACCAAATACATGACAAACATACAGCAAAAACTAACGCTTGTTTTCTGCCACATCTCTTTAGACCTTCCCCTTCTTGAGAAGGCAGCATTGCTAGTAGTATAGTATGTCTTGTACTTTATGTACAAGTAGACAGTCTTGCTCTTCATTTTCCCCCTAATACAAATTGGGTTATGCTTTTTTTTTGAAAATGACTTTTAAGAGTAATATGAATTAATAATATGAGTAATATGATTGTTTTAAGACTGAATTTGAAAAGTCATTGTCTAAAGTTTTAAGTTAGGTACACATATATGTGATGATGATTAGACTTTAACATACTTTGTTTTTTAAAGGCGAGTTTCTTCACTAATGTGGGAAATTCGATATATAGAGCATAATACACGAACATTTAATGAGCCGGGAAGCCCAATTGTGAAATCTGCTAAATTTGTGACTGATCTTCTTCTGCATTTCATAAAGTGAGTTACTTATGCTTGCTTACAATAGTTGTAACAGTTACTGGCACTATTTTCAATGTAAAATAATTTAGAATGCTAAAATAGAATTATTTTTTACATTTGCAATATTATGTTCTTTCAGATAACATAGCTTGCCTCAAAATACAAAGCCCTAAAGAGAAAACAAACCAGCTATAGATTTATTGAACATGTGACATTTTACCTTTATTAGTTCTAAGCCAAATAATCTTATGGGTGAGAAAGTTCATTATATGTGTACTGTCTGCATATTTACTTGATGAAATACTTAGAAGTTAACTTGTCTAAGGTTGTGTAATAAATGTCTGCCTTGTAATTTGAGAGTTTTTTATTTTAGCTATATATTGTTCCTGTCAAGTTTATGAATATTTAAGTAATCCAGCAAAATTCTGAATTTTGACTTTGAAAATTCTTCCTCAGTCAAATTTATTTCCTCATTCACTGATCCTATGTCAGGAATAGTAACTACAGTTTAAGACAAAAGCACCTTTCCTTTATGTTGTAGATTTTATGTAACCTTAGAATGATTTGAATCTTCAAAATTAAGGATGGAAGCATGAATCATTATTCAAAGTTTTGTTAAGCATTTTATTCTTTTTCATTTTCCTTTCCTTCCTTTTCACCTCCCCCATCCTAATTCCCCTTTCTTTTTGAACAATTTGTTCCTATTTCACAATACCTATTATACATTTGGGCCTTATGTACACTTTCACTTTCTCACACCATAGTGACAATGTGATATTTATACATCACTTTAAGAGTATGGTATCAAGGTGCATCCATTTACCTAGAAAAGTCTCAAACTACAGCTGAGTAGTACTCCATTGTATAAAAACACCCATCTTTTTCATCCATTCATGGACAAACTGCTGCTGTAAACTTGGATGTATATATATTGCAGAGATGAATATAATCATTATGTATATTAAATTGTACCAGTAAACTTAATGTTTTAAAAATTACATTAAAAAAAAGCATAGTTTTTGGGAAATCAAAAGAATAACAGCTTACTCAGCCTTCTAGTTTATTCTCTAAGAAATCTTAGTTTCCAAATAGTTAAATGGGCTTTTAATAGTAAACTGCCCTTTGCCTCTCCTCATGGAAGTTAAGAATTACACATGAGTTATCCTCAGAAAGCTCTTCTGTCCAGTTTTTAAGTGTGAGAAATGTGTGTGCGTATATCTCCTTTTCAGAGATTTGAATCTGTGGAATCACGCTGTATAAAATACTCATGTTTCAGTAAAATAATTTAGGTGAAAATTTTTCTATTTGGAGTAGTGTACAAAAGTGCGTTTCTTTCAAATAATTATTTTTAAATACTTAACGAAGTGCAGATTCTTGTAAGTCTTAAGAGTTTATATCATACATTTCTAAAATCTCCAGGACTACTTATATGCATGTTACTAGTTTTTCAATGTAAGATATATATATTTTTTTTTTTGAAATTTATATCATTGTACTTTTTGTAGTTATTTGGCAAAATTTCAGGCAATAGATACAAAGTGAAAAATATTTGCAGATAGAGAAGACTATGTTTTTACCCTCTTAGTACAATTTCATGGCATAGGTAAACATGAAGCTACTATAATGTAAGGAAAACTATGATAACTAGAGAATTGAAGGTTTAGGTGGGGAAATAGTCACATGTCATAGTGGAGATTTGGTTGCAAGAAAGAAATATGTTAAGATGATACAGAAAAGGTAGATACTGATGGATTCAGGAGAAGTTAGGTGAAAAGAAAGCCATTCCAGTAGTAAGGAGTAATATGAAGTCGAGAAATAGTTATTTAGTACATTGCAGTTTAAATCAGTGAAGTAAAGAATGTATGAGTATAAATCATAGGAATATAGTACTCTAAATTTGAGACCTGGTCATGGAGGGTTTTGAGTACCAGCCTAAGACACTGGACTTTTAAAATACGATCTCTAGAACAAGGGGATATTAAAAGTGTTACAGCCTGAAAGTAAGATGTTGTGCACTATGCCTTAAAAATACTAATTTGACTGAAATATCTAATATGAGTATAGAGAGGAGACAAAAGGCATAAATGGTAGATTGGTTGTTTATAGCTGACCAAGTAAAAAAAGTGATGGGGCATAATTTATGGAAATGAGAAACATATAAATGTCAGATTTTAGAGGATAGAACTCAAAGGAATCTCCCTGTGGCCACTAATTGGGTTTTAAGAAGAACTCAAGGGATAGAATAGTGAAAATTTACCAAATACTATAAAGGTTATATACTACTTAAAGAAAAAAGTGAAAGAGTAAGGAGAGACAGTTAAAGCTAGAGCTACAATTTTAGGTGAAAATGTCAAGAGAAAATGACTAAGGACAAAATATTATGGAATTGCATTTAAGAATGAAAGAAACAATTGCAGTGTAGGTATAATAGCTTTACCTTAAGGATTAAGGAGTAAAAAGAAGGCATCCCAAGTAAAATAGCAGTGAGCAGTGTTTGGGGAGGTTAGGCTTGAGTTCGGTATAACAAAGTAGACCGGAGTGAAGGCTCTCTTTATTCTACAGTACGCCTGAAGGAAGGAGCAAAACAAGTTAAAGATGTGTACTTAAGCAACAAATTGAAAAAATCTTTCACTTTTATCTTAAAATTTAGTTTTAGGAATAGATTTTAAAGGCAATAAATCTCATGGCTTTGTTCTTATTATGTCTTACCATTTAATTTTTATTTAGAGATCAGACTTGTTATAACATAATTCCACTTTACAATTCAATGAAGAAGAAAGTATTGTCTGACTCTGAGGTATGTAATGTTTCACTGTGATTACTATATTGGCATTATATTGTATGTAAAATTTATATATTAGTTTTTAGATAAATGCTCTTAGCATAATTTTTCACCCTGTAAAATAGCTTACCTTTTTTTTTTTATTTTTTATAAAATAGTGTTCAGCATTTTCTTAATAGTCACCAAAAAATTCTTTGGAACAAGGGGAGAGTTTTTAATTAGTCAGTAAAGAACTTCATTGTATCTATGTATTGTGTATATTATGGGTTTAAATTTAATGTTGAGTATAATGAAATCTAGAATGTCTTGTAAGTTTGATACATTCTTGCCTCAAAGGAAGAAGACAAAGATGCTGATGTACCAGGAACATCTACCCGAAAAAGGAAGGTAATACGGATTTTGCTTGTGCCAGAGGTATTGTGTATGAATCGAAATGTATTAAGAGCTTTTTTTTCATTCTTACCAGTTTTTAAAGGCAGAGTATTAATTTCAAATCAAGTTGAGTCATAAAATGCATCTTTTTCAGAAGCAGATGAATATTTCTTTTATTCAAATGACTATATGTTACTGCTTGAATATCCCTAATCTGAAAATAAAAACTAAAAAATTTTTAAACATTGACTTTCAAAAATCTTTGGATTTTAGTATGTCTGTTTGCAGATTTTCAAATTAAGGGATATTTAGCCAGTAAAGTGTATGCAAATACTGCAAATGGAGTTGGGGGGCGGGGAGACACACACTGCAAAATACTTCTGGTCGTAAGTATTTAAGGAATATTCAACTTGTACCAAGACTACAGTAAAAGTATAATTTGTATTATATATGTGCTAATATATTTAAACATTTTTTATTTCAGGATCATCAACCTAGAAGGAGATTACGTAACAGAGCTCAGTCTTACGATATTCAAGCGTGGAAGAAACAATGTCAAGAATTATTAAATCTCATATTTCAGTGTGAAGATTCAGAGCCTTTCCGCCAGCCTGTAGATCTCCTTGAATATCCAGTAGGTATTTTTCAAAATAGCTTCCTTACCTGTTAGTTTACTACTTTGAGGGTGGTGGTGGTGTGTGGAGAATCGAACTTAGGACCTCACACCTGCCAGGTAGGCACTGTGCCACAGAGCTACATCCCTTGACCTATTCCTTTTTTTCCCCCCACTGTATCTCATTTTCATTGTCCTATGTATGTTCTCATTATCTGTTTGGTTATGTAATTAATCTATGCTGAATAGTGTATTAAAATGCAAAAAAACCCTGAATTAAGTATTCAAAGAATTAATTAGTACAGCTCTACTCTTAATAACAGTTTTGTGATTTTGAGCTGCTCACTTAGGTTTTCCCATCTGGATATAATTTTCTTTACACACACACGTTATCTAGAAAGTACTAATACCTATTTCTTTACAGAATTGTGGAGATAAGCATATATAAATAATAGTTTTAAATAATGGCATACTGTGTACAAATGTAAGGTGGCATTATTACGTATATTCATGGATTGTGTATAATCTTTATGGAGTGTACTGCAAAAAGTTTAATATAAACATCCAAATATTTTTGCATGTAGTCATAGTAATCAAAATTAAGAAGAACAAGCCACAGGGAACTTACTTCTTTATTAAGTATAATAAAGATTATACAGTTCAAATAACATTCTTGGTTTCAAATGAAAATTTAAAAGGGATATAACCTAGATGTGATATCCTCTGACTTCATTATCAGTTTTTCTGACTTGATGAAAATACAGAAGTATCATGAATTGGTAAGTATCATAAAATGACTTGTCATTTAAAAAATGGAAATGTAGAATTAAATGTGTAAAAGAAATATTTAATGCTAGATCTGAAGAAATTACAAAGAGTATATAGTACACAAAGAAATGAGGAAATGAAAAGTCTAAAAGAAATTGATTATGGTGGGTAGAATGAGCCTATTAAGATTATATGTAACAAATTTCAGTGGGAGAATACATAGAACAAAACTGTTCTATGTGATTGATGAATACTTGACAAAACATGATTCCTGAGTGTAAAGTGTGAGAAAAAAAATCTTTCCTTAGAATAGAAGTTCAAAATTTCAAAGACAAAATGACATTGGAATAGGAAAAAAATGGAAGTGACTTGGAATTATGGTCCAACACATTCATTTTACTAATGTTGAATTGGGGTCAGTTCTCGAAGATATACACCTATTTATTGACAAGACCAGGACAAAAATCTATATCCTCTTCCAGAGTACTACAATTAACATAGTATTCTTGGGAAATAAATTTCTGTAAAGAAAATAACAATTTTTCAAACATACAAAAATATGTTTAAGAGTGCAATCACATCTTCTGTATTTAGAATAATGTCGACAGTTTTTAGCAAATAAGGAGAACCTACCCTTCCTGCAAACTGGGTGAAGAGAGACCTTGAGCAATTTACTCTCCATCTGAAGTGAAGTTTGAAGAATTTGTGACAATTATTTATGATCCTTTATCACTGAAAGTTGAATTTAATAGAACTTAAGCTCCCACGTAAATGGAATGTTACCATGCTTGCTTGCCTTTATTTCCTCATATTATAGAACTGTGTTTCAATGAGTCAGTAGCCTTTAGAATTTATAGATAGTATAAAGTTTTGGGCTTGTTGTGTTTAACAAGAGTTTATTAATAGCCCTAGAACTTGCCCTGGGTGAGTCTGGTGCTCAGAAGTAGTAAAAATAATGCCACTTGTTTTCTTCCTCTCTAGGACTATAGAGACATTATTGACACGCCAATGGATTTTGCTACTGTTAGAGAAACTTTAGAGGCTGGAAATTATGAATCACCGATGGAGTTATGTAAAGATGTCAGGCTTATTTTTAGTAATTCCAAAGCATACACACCAAGCAAAAGATCGAGGGTATATAATTAGCTTTCTTTTATGCTAAATTGCTACATGTTGCTTATTGAAAATCTAGAGTAAAGTTAACTTTCTAATTAACACAGTGTTCTGCTACCATTTCTCAGTTACTTCTGTGAAATATTATTGCTGTCATTCTTTGATGTTTAGGGGTGTGTATTTTTCTTGAAGTACTGTAATGCAACAGATACTGTGTACAAATTGTCTTTGTGTATACTAGAGCCATGTGAGCTTAAAGTTTTAGCCGTTTTGTACATTAATGAATGGGGGAATTTTTGTGACGTTCAGAAATAAGTAAAAATACTTACTTGTCTTTGGTTAAACACAATATTACAAGGGGTGATGGATGCCAGTGAAAGAATAGGTAGTAATCTCTTAAGAATTTGAAAACTTGAAGGATTCCTAATCTTAAACTCAAAAATTATCAAATTGTAAAAATGTTTTAATTTAGTTCTTGTCAGAAGAGGTTGGGAAGAAGGAATATCAAAAGCCATGTTTAAATTCTCCAAACGTTTTGTTAGAAAAATACTTAAAATTTCAATATTCACTGAGTAGGCATTTCATTGAGGACTATATCACGGTTTGGTGTGTTTTCCTTCCATAGATTTACAGCATGAGTTTGCGCCTGTCTGCTTTCTTTGAAGAACACATTAGTTCAGTTTTATCAGATTATAAGTCTGCTCTTCGTTTTCATAAAAGAAATACTTTAACTAAAAGGAGGAAGAAAAGAAACAGAAGCAGCTCTATGTCCAGTAGTGCTGCATCCAGGTATATAATTCTTTTTATTTATATAACTACTATATAACTTTATCATCTAAGTGATAGAATTTGGTGTTTTTTAATACTTCCTTTACTATTCCCTATATTGCAGAATGATATATTTGACTTGCAAGTTCCTATGATGTGGAGGATTTTTAATCTTTTAAACTAAAGCTTTACTAGTGTAAGTGCTTAAATTCAAACTGCTAAATCTACAAAGTAAAAGCATTTTTAGGGTAGTGATGGCATCATGCTTTCTGTCATATAACTATAGCATTTATGGCAATCCTTCACTAAATAATTCACTTTTCAAAGGCTCACAACCATATGAAATCCACCAAAAATCTCATATTTTAACATATTTCATAATAGTACAAATATTGAATCCAGCAGTATTATTAAATTGTTTTAATTATTTAGACCTGTAAGAATGACTGACAGTGTGATCTTACTTACAGCCCCGAAAGGAAAAAAAGGACCTTAAAACCCCAGCTAAAGTCAGAAATCTCTACCTCTTCACTCTCCACACCTACACGATCAGTACCACCAAGGCATAATGCTGCTCAGATAAATGGTAAAACAGAATCCAGTTCTGTGGTTCGAACCAGAAGCAACCGGGTGGTTGTAGATCCAGTTGTCACTACTGAGCAACCATCTACTTCATCAGCCGCAGCAAAGACTTTTATTTCAAAAGCTAATGTATCTGCACTGCCAGGGAAAACAAGTAAGACTTACAGTTTCTCAGTTGAAGTACATTTGCTGAGTGGTAGTTGTTGCTGCTGCTTTTTAGGTTTTTACTTTGCCATAAGTTTCAGTAATTTTCTGCTCATTCTTTCTTTCTTCCTTCCCCTCCCCTCCCCCCTCCCCTTTCTCCCTGCCCCTTCTTTCTTCTTCCTGTTTTACATTAGAAAATTCAAATTTAGGAATGGAATGATGCTTTAAAAATATCAAACTGATCCAACCTGCCTAAATTTGACCTAGTATGTAAACTTGCTAGTAGTTTGCCAAGACTTACTTTCATAATCTTGAACTAACTAAATAGCTTCTGAAAGTGCTGCAGTTGTTAGAGTTTCTAGCTGAGTATGTCATTTTTTCTTACTAAATTTTAAAAAGTATATTCTGGGCTATAGATGCAGCCCACTGGTAGGAGTATTTGCCTCATGTGCATAAAGTTCATTCACCAGCTCTTAAAAAAAAAAGTACATTTCTAGAGAAAGCTTTAAGCATACCATAGGTTTTGTTGTCTTGGCTACTTCAAGCAATTCAGGATAGAAGCAATCTCAAACTACTTCTGTTTAGATTCAACAGGTCTCTGTTTAGATTCAACAGGTCTCAGCTTTTAATCTTTTGTGTATGTTTTAGTACTAGAAAATTCCGTGAAACATTCCAAAGCTTTGAATACTCTTTCAAGTCCTGGTCAGTCCACTTTTACTCATGGCACTAAGAATAATTCTGCAAAAGAAAACATGGAAAAGGAAAAACCAGTTAAACGTAAAATGAAGTCACCCATACTCTCAAAGGCATCCACTCTTTCAAAGTCATCAGCTGTCATTGAACAAGGTAAAATGCTACTGGTATTCATGATGCAGCATTTTTATTATAAATGATACTTTTGTTGGAGTTAGCATTTGTCTCCCCTTTTTGGTTGCATATTTAAAAGTCACACAGTCTATATTAATTGATAAAGGTAATGAAATCCTTTGGTTTGCAGTTTTGTAGCAATAGCAGACTGTTGTCATTAAAGAGATAACAGCTCACAATATGGAAATAGAATGTTTCTATACTTAGATGCTTTGAATGTTATAGTTTAATTTTTGAGTTATTATAACACCTTAATAAATACATCTTCAGTTTAAATAAAACTTGATTCAGTTAGCCTAGGGTAGCATTCTTTACTTGCAAATTGTTGTTAGGCCAGAAAATACAACACATTAAATGATAATACATCAGGGGTGTCTGTAGTCAGGATTGAGTTTTAGTGTGCAACTAATGGTTCCTTATAGTTACCCTCTCAAGCGTTCTTTCAAGTATAGAGTTTTTTAGAAAGTGTTACATATGAAAGATGGGGAGAGTCACTAATAAAATCTATCAGATAGAATGTTAAAATAGTGTGGCTTCAGGGCCACAGACAGTCCAATAATAAACGTTTTGTATAATGACTTCCAAAATATGTCTAAAGCATTTCCTAACATTAATGGCATTAATTTAGTTTATTTGCTGAAATGTTATTTCAGCTGTTGTCATTGACATGTATCCATCTGCGTGAGCTTAAAATTGAGTCCTCCTCCTACCCTTCTCTTTAGTGCCCAGATCTGTTCAAATAGTCACTCTCCTATAACACCTCTTAAATCTTTTTTGGGGGGAAGTAATTGGGACTCGAACTCAGGACCTTGTGCTTGCCAGGCAAGTGCTTGTGCCACTGAGCTATACCCTCAGTCTTTAAATCTAGTTTTACTTTCATGGCCTTAACTCAGATGACACCATTTCTTGCTTGAACTATTTTCTTAGTTCCCCAACTGATTTTTTTTTTCTGTTTAACATCTCAGCTCTAGTTCACGTTGTTCATTGAAACCCAAGTGGTGTTTTATCTGTCTACATGTGCACAAGCATATTCACAGAATTAAAAATCCTTCCTCAGAAGAATCCTTTATGGAATCTGATTTTAATTTTTAGTTTTTAAGTTTTAGTTTTACTTATTTACTTGATTGTTTGCTAGCATTCCAGATTTCCTTATCTTCTCTTTTCCCTTTATGTTTCATCTGAAATCCCTAGATGTCATTGTCCTGTTCTTTCTTTGGAATGTCTTTTCCTCCTAGTTTAATGCTGTCTTGTTACCTTTCAACTTTTGAAATACCATCTTTTGATATAATTTATTTGATACTGCTCACTCTTATGTCATAGAAGTTACCACATTCAAAAGGTAAGAGTTAGAATTACTTTGTCTTGATTATCTCTTATTCTTCCTTACATTGATCAAATTATTAGAAGAAAGCAAAGGGTAATATGCTTATTTATATAAATTTATGAATTAAATAAATTTGACATTAAGATTATTTGCCGTAGTTGAACAACTACAGAAAAATCCTTTAATGAGTTAAACAATAAAATACGATGCAAATGAACATTTTGTATGATTTAGTAATACAAATAAACATCGTTCAACATAGTTCAAACAAAACATGCAGTGGAATGTAGAGAAAGATACCTTTGTTAATCTCAGCTATCATCTTTCTCTTTTAACCTTTGGTCAGTTCATTTTCTTACTATAGTAAAAAAATTTGAATTACATCATTACATATGCCAGTCACCCTTTATTAACTAGTTTAAGAGTGAGACAAAAAAATTCTGCATAGTAAATGTGTTATTTTTTTTCCATTTTAGGAGATTATAAGAACAATGCTCTTATACCTGGAACCATCCAAGTAAATGGCCATGGAGGACAGCCGTCAAAACTTGTGAAGAGGGGGCCTGGAAGGAAACCCAAGGGAGATATGAATACCCATAGCGGTGAAGTGATACACAAGAAAAGGGGAAGAAAGCCTAAAAAACTACAGTATGCAAAGTCAGAAAATACTGAGCAGAATAACTTGCATCCCAGCAGAGATGAAGTGGTTCCTTCTTCAACATGCAATTTTCTGCCTGAAACAAATATTGTTAAGGAGGATTTGCTACAGAAAAAGAATCGGGGAGGAAGAAAACCCAAAAGGAAGATAAAAACACAAAAACTAGATTCAGATCTCTTAGTCCCTGCCAATGTTAAAGTGCTAAGGAGAAGTAACCGAAAAAAGACAGATGATCCTATTATAGATGAGGAAGAAGAGTTTGAAGAACTCAAAGGCTCTGAACCCCACATGAGAACTCGAAACCAAGGCCGAAGGACAGCTTTCTATAACGAGGATGACTCTGAAGAGGAGCAAAGGCAATTGTTGTTTGAAGACACTTCCTTAACTTTTGGAACCTCTAGTAGAGGACGAGTCCGAAAGTTGACTGAAAAAGCAAAGGCTAATTTAATTGGTTGGTAACTTGAACCAAAATATTTACTTCAAAAATCTATAAAGCAGGTACAGTTAAGGAATAAGTAGAACTGAGGCTTCTACTTCCTTGCTGCTATGATGGATTAGGGAATGTTATGATTTGACTTGCAAAAAAGAAAAAAAAACTTACAAGACACTTCTTCTTTAAATGAATATATATAAATATATACATACATATATATTTTAAATGTTTGCTATTTATTGCCCTTAGATAGGTTATGCATTTCCACATTCATTCAGTGTTTGAAAGAAAAAAAATTGAGGACCTATTGAATTTCTGAATTTATTTATGGAAGAGACAGTTCTGCTACACTCTTAAGGAGCATACTATTCCTAGTGATAGAACATTTCACATTACAAAGAATTATTTTTGACCAAGCAAGGTACATTTTTATTAATACAGAAGTCATGCCCTTAGGAAGACATGTTACACAGAGTAGCAGTAAATTAAGAAATGTGTTTCCTCTAAAGGTAAATAGAAAATTCTCACCATTTAATATCCTAAAAGAATTTTAGTTGTAGAATGCTCATCTATGAAGTTACCTAGAAAATAATTTTGCTTTATTCCATTTCTGCCAAACAAGAGAAAATATACTGATGAAAAGGAGACATATCCACATTGGAAAACATTTGACTGTCTAATTTTTCAGACCTTGATTCTTATATCAATCACTCAATCTCTGTTTATTGTGCCAAAGACTGAAAATCAGTGCAGTGAGAAAGCCTGTTTTTGACTGTCAGGACAGCATACACTTTTCAATATTAGAAAGGCTATTTATTCTAAAGAGCAAGTTATTAAAGAGTTATGCTGAGATATATCTTTTTTGGGGGTACTGAGTAGAAAATAATGCACTGGTGGGTCCTTTGACAGAGATGGCTTAGAAAAAAAAGTTTTAAGTGGTTAAAGGATTCAAGGAAAATACAGGAAAAAAAGTATGAGATTTGATGTTTACTTGATCTGGATTGATGTCATTTCTAAACTTCAGACATATCTGATAGGCTAAAATGGCTTACAAAGAAATGTGTCTGTGTGTGTATGTGTATATATTGATAAATGGTTATAATTAAATATATATACAAACACATACTTATATATACCCAGGTATAAATTCTTTTTTCAGGATTTTTTAGATAGTGGTAGAATAAAAATAATTTTAAAATGTCATACTTTATAGTTTTAATTTTAAGGGAAAGATTGGTTATTTTCAATTATTAAAGGTTAAAATAGGCCAAATCACTTTTTATGCAATCATGTTTTATACAGTGGTCTCATTGCACATTGTGTTTTTCTGCACTTTTTACCGTATCTTTATCACGCTGGTATGTCAATATACACCCTAAAGAAAAACTCCATTTAATGATTGTGCCTTGTATTCTATTATTTTTTGCATCATTAGTAAAATTTAAGTTGTCTATTGTAAATGATAACTATATGACTTAGGAGAATGTATTGCTATATGTACTGCTATGGAAAAGGAAAGCAGTTATTTATTTGTTTATGGTACAGTTAGTTATACCTTAAAACCCAACATAAATAACATTTCTATTGTTTAAAAATTATTGTCCATTTTTTTTTAAAGTTTAAAGAATGTAGTATTTTCTGAGGACTGATATGGTACAAAAATGTAACCAAAATTTTTCAGATACTACATTTTTAAAAAGCAAGAATGGAGAAAATATGTATCAGCATGACTAACGTAGAAAAATAAAATCTTTAATTGAACCATGACAAAATATATTACATAATTCTTTTCTCATTTCAGATAAGATAAATGTTAATGGTAACTGTCTTGAAGAAGAATGAGAAGTGATGCATTTGGGCTTTTTAGATCATTTGTAACTAAATTTGTACAGAAATCCTCCTGTGAAATTAAACCATTTTTCCAGATCTTGACTGAATTGCTGTGACTTTGCAGTTGAAAAAAATAATTTCAAATTTTTCAGGTTTTTTGTATATTTATTTTTTTCTAACAAATATATTTAACTATATAATTAAAATTCAGTAGTTAAACTTCATAATGCAGAAATGGATGGCTTGGTTGTATAGAAAAATGAGTCTCAGTTACATCATTATTGAAAATAATAGTGTATATGTTTGAAATTTAAATCAAAATAATTGCTTTTGAAGGCAATCTATTTGAAATATGTAATTTCCTGATGTTATCTGCATTATGTTAGGAAAAATAATAGACTATAAATCCCATTTTTGTAAAAAAAAAATATAGTTTTTAAGGTGTGTACAGAAGGAAGTGCATGCAGTCTTAGGGTGGAGAGCCTCTAGTGTGGTATGTGGATTAGTTCCTTCCAACTCTGGAGCACGGAAAATGAGGATTTGCCAGCTTTCCTATCACACATAAATGTGTTATTTCTGTTCTGAAGACACTGTATATTTATGACCATATTTGGACATTTTCAGACACTGGTTTCTTAGTGTAAAGCAAAGTGACTTTGATCAGATTATTTGTATCTGAAACACTTAAAAATTTAGTAATACCAGATATATTTAGATTTTATATTTTTATAATTTAGCTTCTATATATTACAAAAAGTTGAATCAAGAAATTTAATTCATCACCATATTTTTGTTTTGTTTTACCACTTTGAAAACTACCTTCTTTGAAACAGTAACATCATGTATGTAAGGGCATGGGAAATACTGGCACTTGTCTTAGGTGAGCAATAAAAAAGCCTCAAGTTTATTCAGAGTTTCAGAAATACTTTGTTACTTGCATGGAATGTAGAAACACTTTACATATTTCTGAAGTCCTCAACCCTAATGTTCTTTCTACCCCAACAAGCCCCAGATGAATCTTACGAGATTTAAACTTTGCCGCTGGGTAGTTTAAATATACAGTCTGTATACAATCTTAAGCCTTTGGCAATAAATACCTAGCTTTTTAAAATTTTATCCTTTATAGTCTGCTGTTACAGTGTTGGACTGTGTTCTGTATATATTTATGATTTTAAGATTTATTAGCCTCATTTTCATTGTTTCTAATTACAGCTTCACTACAAAAAGATGGGGAGCATTATAGATTGTCAAGTTTCTGGAGCTTTATTAGATCACAACAGGTTACATGGAATTGACTATCATTTGGAAGTTAATTACATAAGATCTTCATGCACCATCTAGAACTGTCCTTTGTCTGGAGTATAGTAGATTAATCAAGTATTTTAACAGATGTTTTGAGATAACATTTTGTGTGATGTTATCAGCATTTACATGTCATAAAACGATTGTTATAAATCAGTCCCCTGCACTTGGCAGTGTTTAATTTTGACATTCCGTTTTATACGTACATAGCTGCTTGTATATTTCTCAATTGTAAGCTGGAAGCAGTTTTGATTTTCTGTTTTCTATATAAAGAAAACAACTTTATTCTGGATAGTTTGGTTCACCTGAAATTTATTTGAATAAGTTGACAGGACCAAGAGAGATGAGTAATTAAAAGGGCTACCCATGTACACCTTGTAGGGAGGAGGTACGTGTTTAAAAGTCATAATAGGGGAATTTTATGTTCTGTGCATTACCCTCCAATTTACCTAGACAATATTTCTAAACAAGTTGAACATTTTTTTAGTTACATGTAGGTGAGAATTTGTCTTCCTATTAATATTGAGAAGTATGTTAACTCCCATTGTTACACTTCCCCTTAGTACCTCTAATTTCCGAATGATTTGAGCTAAATTTAATAAACACTTACTAAGAAACTATTTTGGTTAATTGTAATTAGCAAAGCACTCCAAATGAAGTCATTTTGAACTATGTGCAGCACCCAGGAAGAGGTTGCTGAGTCAGAAGACTCAAGTACTACTTTAGAGTGCTCCAGTGATAAACCATGTACACACTACAGTATAACAGTGACTAGAAAAAAAATGTGAGCTATATATAGCAATATATATTTTTAGTTTTGATAGCTGTTTGGAAATACTTTTCTAATGCAGATAAGATTATCAGGAAATTAACCTTATATGGCACAAACCAAAAAAACAGTGTGTGGCTGAGTTTCTGCATTGAAGAAGCTATAACAAAATAGCTTGAAGATGGGTATATAGTACACACACATACTGGTTACTTTTGAGAGTGTTGAATTTTCACAATGATACACTATTATAAAATGAGACAAAACATAAAAGTTACATTTTTGGACCATATTAAAACTGCAAGAAGACAGGTCTTCTAAGAGATCTTTTAGAAAACTTAAATCCTGTCACAGGATATGTAGACATGTGTAGAATGTAGCTCAATTTTTAAGTAACTGACCTAGAGGGTTGAAGTTGAAACTGACACATTTTCAAATTAAAATTGTTTATTTTGTACAGAAAATGTTAAATACAAGCAAATCTGTTGTATGTGATAACACAAGAGTTAAAAGCAAATTAATGACTTAGCTTTAAGGTTTTTGATTTCTCCTTCCAGACTTGGAGTATCAAGTTATGAACAGCGGTCTCACACCACAATAGCAGTGCCCTTTCTTTTTGTACATACTGATTGGACCTTTCTTTACTGTTACGTGGACACTTTCTATGTTAGTTTTGATGCATAATTCTTTGGATCCTTTTATACAAACTAGAATGTATGTGTAAGAATTTCTGTCCCTGCAATGTAGTAACTATAAACTTATTTTTAAATAAATAGAAAACTTGTTTTTCTACGCTATTTCGTAAAGACTCATTTCTTTATTCACTATTTAAAAAACAACAAAACGCTTGGTGTACATAATTTCAACGGACAGTTCACCAAAGTATTAGTGTGGCAGAAGTCTGGTAAATACAGATTCATTAAGTTTTCATTGCCTGTTTATATGGACACACACACCCCAGCCTCATGAGCTCTCAGGATGGGATGGCTTTTTGAAAGGTAATTGGATTATGGGGTGTTAATTGGTGATTTGCGTTAGGTGATGTCTAGTAAGAAGCAGGTCACTGTGGTTGTGGCCTAGAAGGGTATGTATGGCTCCCTACCTAGTTCCTTCCACCTCCTGTTTGGCTGCCATATCAGCACCTTTTTCATGTAGTTTCTGTGTTTAAGCCTGCCAAAAATAGTCTGAAACTTCTGAACTTGAGCCAAGCCCCTCATTTGTTGGTATCAGTAAGTTCCAGCAATGATAAAGTAACTAGCAAAAAATTAAAAATTAACTATAAAGAGATTTTCTAATACCCTAATGTCAGTTAATTATAAAATGGCTGGTTAAAAATAACTCATACACTTTGTAAAAATGTGTCTGCTTAGAACAATTCTATGGACTTGTTCATATATGTAACGTACTGTGCTAGGTGATAAATACCTTAATGTTCAGATACTTTTGTGAAAGGTAACACTGCAAAACTTAGTGAAATTTCTGGGAAAAATTAAATGGCAAATGAAAAATTTCAACTTGTTAAGTAGATGCACAGATACTGAGCTCTGTAAAACTTCATATTTTCTAGAAATTTGCTCAAATCAACATTTTTACTAAGCAATATTCCATTTTAATCAAGTTCATACATAAAAGTGTAAAACTAACATTCAAAGTAAGCACATAGCAGTAATTTCATGCCATTAATAACACATTTCTCCCTGAAAACTTACAAGTGATTTTGTATAAAATACATTTTTAAGTTGAAAGCAATGACAATTCTCAGGTATCTTTTTTTCTTAGTGAAATAATGCTCTTAACTAATACCTAGCGTATACCTAGAACAACCAACCAAGAAAAATTCCAAATGCCTTGTTTTCACAGATCACTTGCTACTAAATTTTTTGTTAAAACAACTTTGTAATTTTACCCCAGTATTTAAGAACAGTAAGATTAAAGACTGAAGCACAAAACTTTCAGAATATAACTTTGTAACTCTGCATTTGATACATTGACCATATAATGATTATTATTTGGGAGGAAAGAATGGTGGAAAGGACTTAAAAAATGGTTGGTTAGATTATCATTAAGGTAGAACTTGATTCAAATAGCCTGTAGTTTTTTCTCATTTGTATATTGTCCCGGTAGTCAGAGCTCAATCATGGATTTTCTATTTTGTCCAGAAATGCAATGTGCCATTTACAGTGGAGCTTCTAGGCAAAGCTGTGACTTAAGGCCATGATTTGATTGTGAGGTATATTGCTATGCATCTGTGAATAGATGGGAAATATTGGATAGAATTAATTAACTCAATTTCAATCCAGAGTTTTAAGTTACTAGGAAATTACATTCATACTGACATACGAAGCATAATCACTGTTGTAAAATATTTGTCAAAATTATTTATTTGAACACAATTTATGTTTCCACTTATCCCAAATATAATGTGAGAATTGTGAGAGTAATGCTAACTTATCTGAAGGCATAAGTGTAAGGGTGTAAGAAGTTTAGAAGTTTCCAAATAGTCTTTTATTGAGAAATCAATTGAAAAATTCATTTAAAGAACATTTAGATATTCTGGTTTTATATTCTATTGTTAAACAGAAAAAAGAACAATCATTTTTATAATTATTGTAGAAGTTAATGGAATTTACTGTGATATTTCCATGTATATATATCATGTTCATCGTGTTCCTCATTCTTCTTTCATCTTCCTCCTGTCCTATCTCCCCAGCACTTTTCCAAGTCCCTAAAACTAATTTCTTTGCACCCCAGACCCTTCCCCATTTCTAGTGAATATTATTCCATCTGTACCTCTACAAGGTTTCATACTGCATTCCAAAAGTAAGAACATAGTAATTTTCTGTGTCTGGATTATGTCACTCAATGTAATGATCTCCAAATCTGTCCATTTTTTTGCAAATTACAGAATCTCATTCTTAGGTAGTATTCCATTGTGTAAATGTACCACCTTTCTTCATTCACTGATGGGCATCTGGATTGATCCAGATGTCTGTTGTGAATAGTGTTGCCGTAAGCATTGGAGCTCAGGTACATTTTAGGTATAATGATCTTGTTATGCACCCAATAGTACAATTTCTGGGTCATATGATAGCTCTAGTTTTAATTTTTGAGGGAATTTCCATACTATTTCCATAATGACCATACTAATTTTCATTCCCATTAATAGTGTTTGAGCTCCCTCTTATCCATGTCCTGGCCAGCATTTGTTTAGTTAGTTTATTGGTCTGGTATTTATTGAACCCAGGTGTGCTCTACCACTGAGCTATACCTCCAGTCCTTTTTAAAAAAATTCTTTGAGATAGAATCTCACTAAATTACCCAGTTTCTTCTCAAATCTGCAATCCGCCCTCAGCCTCCTGAGTAGCTGGAATTGCAGGTGTCTACAATTGCACCTGGCTATTTCTTGTCTTTTTCAGAATAACTATTCTAAGTGGGGTGAGATGAAAGCTCACTGAGGTGTTGATTTGCATTTCTCTGATTAGTGAAATTTAACATTTTTTCACATATCTGTTGGCCATTTTTTGTCTTTCTGAGACATGTTTTGGTTTAGATATAAAATGTTTCCCAAAGTCTATGGTCAGAGATGGGTCTTTCAGAAGGCAATTAGGTCATAAAGGTGCTTAACTCATCAATGAACCAGTGTGTTGTGGGACCCAGCTGGAGGAAGTAGGTCACTGGGTCAATGGCTTTGAAGACAGATAAAGAGTCAAGCAGCTTTCCTCCACATGCCCTTCTACCATGTTTCTGCCCTTGGAGCCAGCCAACCATAGGAGGAAATTTCTGATACCATCAACCAAAATAAATATTCCTCCTTTCAAATTGTTTTTCTCATGTATCTGGTTACAGTGACAGAAAGCTGATCAATATAAGTGTCTCTATAGTTATTTTTATCCCTCTTTTCAAGTAGGTTGATTTTTGCTGTCTAGGACTTTTTCATTTGTTATAAATTCTGAGTGAGTGTCAACCCCTTGCTGAGTGTACCATTTGTAAATATTTTCTCCCATGCAGTAGATTGTCTCATAATCTTATTTGCTTTGCTGTGCAGAAGTTTCTTAGTTCGATAAAATCCTGTTTGTGTTTACTTTAGTTGCTTGTCTGTGCTTTGGGGATCCTATCTAAAGAATTGTTGTCTATGCAGTGTCTTGCATTTCCTGTTTATTTGTGATGTGTGTATGTGCGCGTGTGTGTACCGTATGTTGGGGTAGGGAACTAAACCCAGGGCCTTCACATTGATCTGTATCCCTAGCCTCTTGGTTTTTTCCCTTGTTTGTTTGTTTGGTTTGCTTTTTGGGTTTTGAGACAGAGCCTCAATAAGTTCTAAGCAAAAGTACCCAGGATGGGCTCAGTGTTGTAATTCTCCTACCTCAGCATCTCAAAGTGCTGAGATTCTAGGCCTCAGGGCATTACACATATTAAGAAAGCTCTCTACCACTAAGCTACACCCCCCAGCCCAAATAAAGATTATTTTTAATGTCTCTCACTTAGAAGTATTATAAATTAGTGTCCTTATTTTCTGTAATTTTGAGAAATTTACATTTATTAAAACATTTATATCTACAGATATAGAAAAAAATTTTTCAATCAGAAAAAAATTCCTTTAATGTCTTTTAAGAGGTGTTAAACACAAATTATGAACCTTAAATCATCTTGTACTGGTATTTACAAGAGATTTCTCACAAACAAAAATAATCTGTGCTTAGAGCTTCATTTCTAAAGTTTTAGCGAAAAGTAAACATAATCACAACCTGGCCAGTTTAGATTTTAAAGTTTTTCTCCTTTTTTAATTGATTTGAGCTTACAATGAGAAAAACAGAAAAAAAAAATGGGACTAGGTTTTTTAAACCATCTTAGATGGTTTTTAAACCAACTAGATAAGCTCTTGATTAGATTTTAGACCATAAACAAAATTCCAAATCATTACCACCACTAATGAGGAATAGCTTAACAATTATGAAAAACCAAAGGCAAAAACAAAACAGAACAGCAAATAATAAAGGAACTCACATCACAGATTTTATTCAACTCATTAGTTAATGAGAGCACTATTAAAATAAGTCCAGTTCAAAGAGCATTTGCTGGGAGTAGTTGTTCATAGATAGTATTAAGATTGCTGCAGATATTGTATTACAAAAAATAGTAGAGAACATCAGAACTCTACTAAAGCAACGATTAAGCTGGAAAAAAGTTTGCCAGAATCAACCTTTGTTACAACTCAGAAAAACAACTGGGGACTTACTGAAGTAAAAAGCTGCCAGGTTTCCAGAGAATGTTATGGTACTTTAAATTAACCCTACTCCCTCCCTCCACTGTGGCCATGGCCAAAGCAGCTTGCATTGGTGGCCAGCTTGCCTACACCAGAGATAGACACAGGAACTTGTTCCCAAAGGGGTGTCCTTTGTGTTTTGACTTGTCTAGCTCCCTGAAGCATGGCTCAGGGGTTTGCCTAGGTTTCATCCCTTTGGGACTTTCTCATGACTAAAATGAACCTCAGACAAAACTTGTCAAAAACATTTAAAAACAAACGCAATAGTCATAGCTGCTCCGGGATAAGGAACAAAAGGTAGGTGCAAATGGCCACAGATTGAAAAGCTCAGAAGGAAAAGACAGGACAGAGGGACATGGGGGAAAGGAAGGCTGTGAAAAACGGTGCAAGCTGTGAAGCCTAGAAGGCCACATATACACACAAGGCTGGGAACTTGGAGTCTTGAGAAGACCCCAAGCTTTCACCTCTGTCTGACCTTTATGTCCATGCAAACAGGAAGTGAAAGCTAAGGCAAAGGTCTAAATAACCTTTGGGAGCACTGAAGTATGATGCTCCCACACACAGCCACTCTGCATACAGTGTAGAGCTGGACGCTTGTTTATCTGCATTTATTTTGGCTCTGACCATTTAAGAAAACCTTTGTCAAATTACTAGCTGGCCTCTGGGCTACTTGGAGAGAGAATTCAATGGCCAAACAAGACAAGGAATGATTACAAAAATAATTTAGAAAATGTACTAAACAATAACTTGCACATTTCCACATTTTTGGTGGCATATTCTTTGTGTTCTCATACAATAACTTTGTAATATTTCTAAGACTCATCGATGTTCTTTTACGCAAGGTATGAGTCACTGGTCTTCACAGCCATATTAATGGGGAGGACACATCGTGACCTGCTTTAAGGCCAGAAGGCCTGGCGGTTGTTTCCACCTTTGCTGTGGGGAACAGCCTTGTGGTGCACGGTCTTTCCAGCCTTCGCTTTAGTTCTGCTGGATCCCATCTTGTCCCCTCCGAGCTGATGCCAGTGGTGGTGGTGATGGGCCTGTGTACATCTGTCCCTGTGTGTCCATAGGTCCAGGCCTGATCATTTTTTACTTAAAATCCTATCCCCTGGTGCCTTAGAATAACTTCCTGAACTAGTACTCTATGTGGTCTGGAATGATTTTCAGAGATATTACTTCAGTCCTGTTGCAATTGCTTCAGTAACTGACAAAGTTCCTTTGGAGAATATACATTATTATACATATAGAATATATTGAAAGAAGACGGTTTGCCAATTTGTCCTTGTCATCACAACCTGCCCCTGTCCTGTCCAGCTCTGAATTCTGTCAGCTTAGATCTAAACGTTAATCTCTTACCATTAGAGCGTTTCCAGGCAAAGAAACCAAGGGAAATCCTCCTCTGGGAGGTTGTCTCAGAAAAAACTGCAGTGGCAAAAGGAGCACGCGAAGAGTCGTGATCCCTGGCCTTGGGCCTCTTAAGAACTGTGGCAGCATCCACGTGTCTGGCGTTGCACGTCTGCAAAAAGCGGCGGGATCTGTGCGCGCGGAAACAGCTCAGGTCTGCAGCTGCACCCCGGGAGGACGCGGAGGGAAGCGGAGACTCTAACCTGAGCTCAAGGTAGGGTCCATCGTGCCAGGCTCCGTTAAGACCCGCCTGGGAGAGCAAGGAGGCCCCTCCAAGGTGGACTCAGGAGCCCTCAGGGAGTCCAAGGCCTAGGTCCTCAGGAGGAGAGGGAACACCCGCGCGACCAGGGACAAAAACGGTTGACATCACCAGCTGCCCCTGGTGACAGCCGATCTAGTTCCTTACGTATCTCTTAGCTATTGTAAGCCTTGCTGTGCATTTGTGTACAGTTTTTTTTTAATTTATTTTATGGATAAAAGTAAAACAAAATTTCATAACAAAATAATAGAATAACAATAGTTAATACATTGAGTATTATCTAAAAAGTGATCAGAATACATTATACGGCCATTAAAATGTCTCCAAACAATATTAGCACAAACCTTTCTTTTCAATGAACTAAGAGAAATTAGTAATAGAACCTGTGTTTTGCTTTTTACCTTTTCCTTTCCCCTTTCCCTATCCTAATTCCTTTTTCCTTTTGAACAATTTCTTTCCCTTTTACAATATCTATTGTGCATTTCGGACCTTATTGACTCTTTCAGTTTCTCATACCAGAAAGACAATACAATGTCTACATGTGTGACTCTGATTTATTTCACTTATGAGTATGGTCTCTAGTTGAATCCATTAACAAATAAAAGCCTCGAGTTTATCCTTCTTTATAGCTAAGTAGTACTCCATTGTATAAAAAGACATCTTTTTATCCACTCCTCTGTTGATGGGCATTGTGCTGTTTCCAAGACTTAGCTATTACAAATTGTGCTGCTATAAACATGGGTGCACATATATTGCTGTGGTATTGTGTTTTTAATTCTTCTGGGAAGATACCTAGAAGGGGAATAGTTAGGTTGAATGGGACCTGTGTGTATAATTCTTTAAACAGGAACCACTGGTCTATAGCAAATGAACATGTCTGTCAAATGCTACTCCCAAGCAAATACTTTCTGCAGATAGTGTACTGGATGACTGTGTTCTGAGGCTGATTTGTGAAGTTCTTATTGCTCTGGCATATACCTCTTTTCTCTGGTCTGTTCTGAGCATGTAGTAGATGGCAATCATGTTTCTGTCCTTTTAGTGGACAGTGCACTGGTACCCTAACTGAGAACTGAATGCAGGGCCTTCACACTGAGCTTCATCTCAGTCCCTTGTTAAATTTTATTATTATTTTTATTGGGGAGAGGTCTTGCTAAAGTCCCTAAATTGCCTGGGCTGAACTCGATCTCAATTCTCCTGCCTCAGCCTCCTTGAGTAATAGGATTACAGATATGTCCCTCCACACTCACTGGCAGTGTTATTCTAACTACCGACTAGCTCCAAGTTTCCTGCAGTCCCCTCCCTGGTAAAATTCTAAATTCTAAGGCCTGGGCAGATTCTTGTCTTTTGTGATCCACCTGAGTGTTTTCATTCTTTTTCCTTTTTCCTATGCTCTTTTGAGAAACAGGATACTATAATGAAAATATACTGTTTAGAGCTCTACACCTTTAAAAAATAGCAAACACACAGACACACCATCCAACATCTATTTGCTGTTCAATTTTCCTAACGTCTCCCGCTGTAAATATTTTTGATGTTTTGGTGCTCTTGAATCTGCACACATGGTAACTGATTCATGTCGCTTAATACTCCCTCAGCTTCCCCTTTATCTGGACTCCACCTCATGCTCTGTATCACTGGAGGAAATGACTGACAAAATGTGGGAAGCACTAGGGATGTTGAGATTGAGAGCCATAGAATTATACGTTTGCCATGCCTTTAAAGGCTGCCCTTTTGGTTAAAAAGAACAAGCAACTTTAATTACCGTTTCTTTCAGGGGGTCCTCAAATTATTTTATGGAGCACAGGTACACACATATGTACGCACAATGGATTCACAAGGAGAAGCTAGTTTAAGTGTTTATACTCCAGGGACAGAAATGGATGTGCTAATCTTCAGACTTATCTGTTATTTGTTTTTTCTTCTTTGAGCAGCAGTTTAGTTTTCTTTCTCTTGATTTATTCTCTTCTTCTCTCTTATCACTTTATATTTTCTGTCTCATCTCAGGACCAGCCTTTCAGGCTTCCATGCCTTACAGTTCCTGTCAGTGCCCTAAAGCCAAGATTGGTTGCCAATCAGAAAGGATGTGTGGAAGAAGTCAGGGTGAGGTAGGCTTGGAACCAGAGCAACAATTCCATCATCTTCAGCTCAAGTTGCACCACGAAGCAAATTTACTGCTGGGAAAGAAGACGACAGACAGATGGTACCCTACTGCCTTGCACCTGTCCCTGCTGCTGCAGGGACAGCTGAGGGTGTCAAAGATTATTAGAGTTGGAGGTGTGGCTTAGAGCTAGGATGCTGCTTAGCACTTAGAAGACCCTAGGTCCCATCCACAGCAATGCATACCCACTGCCCGCCTTCCCACATGCACACACTCCAGTCCACATTAGTGCACTCACATCACCTGTCTAAAGCCAGAATTTCTTGTTAGCTGTCTACACTGCCACATATGATAGGCACCTATTGCATACTGATCAGCAAGTGCTAGCTCATTTCTTAGATTGAGAATAGCCCAATTCTTCAAGAAGTAATGCAATATTCTGCTAGCCTACTTGCATTGTAGGCTAGCAGAATATTTATTGTGTGTACAAAGTAGGCTAGCAGAATATTTATTGTGTGTACAAAGTACACCAAATAGACAGTTTAAGTACCAACTTCTAAACTTTCATTAACACAAACTCTATGGATTAAAAGGGTTAAGATTTCAATTCTCCTTCAAGAGGAGACCCTAGTGAGGAAAACTTTTTCAATGTAAACTTGCTGTTTAATTAGTGGGTTTTAATAAAAAATGCACAAATGGGCTTTTTATCTGAGTACACAAATGTGAAACACCTTTTTGAGTGTTCATTTTCTAGGAAATTTAGCATTTGAATCTGGGGAGTAAATTTTGCTATTTATCATTTATTTATTAGACTTAAATGTTCTTATGGCTTTAAAAAGGACATTCTCAAGTGAAACTGGCATTTTATTTCATTTTTCCCTATGTATGTACCTTATCAGTGCATGTGTTACAGAGTACTGGATTTTACTGTGACATTTTCAAATTTACATACAACATGCTTTGATCATATTTTCTATTACTCACACTTATGCCCCTCCCACATCTCCTCCCTCTTGCCTAAGAGTTTCCCTTCTACTTTCATGTCATCTTCTTCTTTATTTTAATCCCCTAGATTCTACATATTAGGGAAAACATGAGATATTTGTCTTCCTGAATGTGGTTTATTTCACTTCACTTGATGATCTCCAGTTCTATTCTTTTTTTTTTTTTTGCAGATGATATTATTTTGTTCTTATTTATGGCACAGTAAAACATATTTTATATATATATATATATATATATATATATATATATATATATGTCACATTTTCTTTATCTGTTCATCCACTGATAGGTACACAGGCTGATTCCATATCTTGGTTGTTGTGACTTGTACTACAATAAATATGGGTCTATGTCTATAGTTATTTCTATACATTATTATAATTAATACTATAGATTGAAGGCTTGATTCCTGTAGGTATAAACCAAGGAGGAATATAGCTACATTGTAGAGTAGCTCTATTTTTTAGTTTTTTGAGGGTCCTTCATACTAAATTCTGTAGTGATCATTTTTATTGACACTCTTAACAGCAATATGAAAGAGTTCCTTTCTCCCCACATTTTCACCAGCATTTATTGTTTTTGTTCTTTTGCTGATAGCCATTTTGGCTGGGGTGAATTGAAATCTCAATATAGTATTGATTTGCGTTTCAGTAATTATTAATGATGTTGAACATTTTTCATATAATTATCGACCATTTCTATTTCTTCTGTAGAGAAGTGTCTGATGACTTGCCTATTTTTGATTGGGTAATTTGTTTTTGTGCAGGTAAGGTTTTTGAGTTCTTTATTTTATTTTATTATTTTATTTTATCTTATTAGGGGATATTTACAGTGCAAGCATTTTACAGTGATCTCATGGGGAATTGGTTCATGTACATAATATAGCTTCTTTCTTTTTTAAGAAATTGCCTTTCCTCCCCCCCCCCGTTTTCCTTCTTTTAAAATTCTTTTGATGCTGCTAATCTTAGTTCATGTTTTATGGCATATAATGTCCATGTTCAATGAGGCTACTGGCATATCTTCAATGTATCTATTTCCCCATCCCCTCCCTCTCAACCCTCAGCCTTGGTCCCCTGGACACTTTCTTATATGTAAGAGATCCATTCCCTTGTCTCATTCTATTCTTTCTTTATTTTTCTCTTGTTTTTACTTTGTCTTACTCAGATGAGAGCTACATATGGTATTCAAGTTTGTGTATCTGCTTTATTTCACTCAACATATTTTCCAGATGCATCCATATGTCTACAAATGTCCCAAATTTCTCCTTCTTTATAGTGAGAGTATTCCAATATATATATATAAAATATTCCAATATATAGTATTCATATATATAAATAAACTGTGATATCTATCTATCTATCATCTATCTATCTATCACAGTTTATTTATCTAGTTATCTGTTGTTGGAAATACAGGCTATTTTCAGGATTTATCTATTATGATTTTTGTTTCTATAAACGTTGGTATGTACATGTCACTATAATACAATGACTGAAACTCTTTGAGCACAATTCCTAAAAGGGGCATAGCTGGTTCATACAGAATTTCCAGTTTTAGTCTCTGAGAGACCTCCATACTGAATTCCATAATAGTTGCACTAGTTTACATTCCTATCAACAATGTAGGAGGCTTCCTTTTTCACCACATTCATTCCAGAATTTGTTATCTTTTAATTTTTTGATGTTTTTCATTCTTTCTGGAGAAAGATGGAATCTTAGAATTGTTTTAATTGGGATCTCTATAATGGCCAGAGATGTTGAATTTTTTTTTCATATATTTTTGGCCATTTGTGCCCCTTCCTTTGTGAAGTATCTGTTCATTTCACTTGCCCATCTCTTAACTGGGTCTTTGTTATTTAAAATATTTGGTTTTTTTGTCTTGTTTTTTGAGGCAGGATCTCATTCTGTAATTCAAGTTGGTGTTGAACTGACTATGTAGCCCAGCCTGGTTTCAAATTCATGGCAATCCTCCTTCCTCAGCCTCCCGAGTGCTTCCACATCCAGCTGGGTCTTTAATTCTAGGTGGTCTAGTTTATTGAGTTCCTTATATATCCTACATATAAGTCCTTTGTCTGAGAAGTAGCTGGAAAAAATTTTCCCATTCTGTAGGTTGTGTCTTCACTCTATTAATTCTTTTGCTGTACAAAATCTTTTTAGTTTAATATTCCATTTGTTGAATTCCTCATATGTCCTGGATGTTAATTCTCCGTGGGAAGTATAGCTTCAAAAGATTTTTCTCCCATTCTGTAGGCTACCTCTTCTCTCTGTTGTTTCCTTTGCTGTGCAGAAGATTTTAAAGTAGATGCTTATCCATTAACTGATTTTTTTGTACCAAGAATCAAACTCATGACCTCATGCTTACCAGGCAGGCACTTATGCCACTGAGCTAAATCTCCAGCCCTCCATTAACTGATTCTTGCCTTTATTTGAACAGAGCAACATGGCACTGAATGTCATTTTGTTTTGATGGAGTCTTGAGTTTTTAGATTGCTTTTGGTAATGTGGCATTTTTAATAATATTGATTCTGATAACCCATGAACATGAGATATCTTCCCATCTTCTAATATGATCTTCAATTTTTCTTCATGTTCTCTAATTTTCCTTGAAGAAGTCGCTCACCTCATTGGTTAAGGCATATGCATAATTATTTTCCTTCAAAGACACTGTAAATGGAAAGGATTTCCCAATTTCTTTCTTGTTAGGTCCATTATTGGTATATAGAAAAGCTATAATATTTGTGTGTTTATTTTGCATATTTCCACTTCACTAAATTTATTTATCAGAGCCAAGGTTTTTTTGGGGGGTGTAAAAGCTGAACAAGATATGTTCTTTTAGGTATAGGATCATATCATCTGAAAATAATAATTCGATTTTTTCCTTACACTTCTGAAATAAATGGTGTATGATTTGTTTGATGAATGGTTAAATTTGGTTTGCAAGTATTTTATGAAGAATTTTGCAGCTAGGCATGGTGGTGTTCATCAGCAATCCTCATACTCAGGAGAAATGCTAATTTGAGGCCAGCTTGGGTTACATAGTGAGTTCAAGACCAGTCTGTACTACATAGTGAGCCCCTGTCTCAAAAAATTTATTTTGGTGGCTATGTTCATCAAAGATGATGGTGTAGTTTTATTATTATGTCTTTATCTCGTGTTGGTATAAGGTGATATTGGCCATGTAGCACCAGTTTGGTTGAAAACATTCCTTCCCTATTTAATGAAATAGTTTGAAAACTATTTGTGTTAGTTATTTAAAGGTCTAGGGCCAGGGATTTAGCTCAGTGGCATAAATGCCTGCCTGGCAGGTGCTAGGCAATGAGTTTGATCCCCAGTACCAAAAAAAAAAAAAAAAAAAATGTCTAGGACAAGGCAGCAGGGAATCATTCTGTTCCTGGACTTTTCTTTGTTGAGAGATGTTTTATTACTATTTCAGTCTCATTGCTTGATGTTGATGTTTGTTTTTATGTCTTCTTGGTTCAATTTTGTTAAATCATATATGTCTAGAAATATTTCCATTTTTCCTAAATTCTCTATTTTATTGAAAAATAGGTTTTCAGAATAATACTTACCGAGCCTTGAGATTGCAGTGGTGTCGGCAGTAACATCTCCCTTTTAACTTTTAATTTCATTGAATTGCATTTACATTTTGTTTAGTTTAGCTAAAAGTTTCACAATCTTGTCATTTTGAAAAATACTTTGTTTTATTTAACTTTTATATTCTCTCAGTCTCTTTTTCAATCATTTCAACTGATCTTTATTATTTCTCTCCTTCTGTTGGGTTTGATTTTGATTTGTTCTTGTTTTCTAAAACCTTGAGATGTATCATTAGGTATTAACTTGACAGCTCTCTGATATTTTTATGTAGGAACTCATCACTGTAGACTTTCTTCTAGGAACTATTTTTTCTATACCTCAGAGATTCTGGTATGTTGTGATTCCATTTTCAATTGATTCTAGGAATTTTAAAATTTTCACTTTGATTTCTTCAATTACCTACTGATCATTGAAAAGTGAAATTTTCAATTCATATGTTTATGTAGTTTGTGGAGTTTCTTTTGCTGTTGATTTTTAGTTTCATTTCATTATTTCATAAGATGCAAGAGATTGCTTTAACTTTTTGGTGTCTGTTAATACTTGTTTTGTGGCCTAAAATAGAATTTATTTTAAAGAAGGTTCCATGAGATGCTGAAAAATTGTATTTTCTGCAGTTGCTGGATCAAATATTCTATAAATATCTGTCAAATCCTCTTGACCTATCTTATAGTTTATAACTATATGAATATAGTATATTTATATAACTCATTTTATGTATATTGAATTTTTGTCTATCCTATCTGTTGGATTTTGAAGTCATTTATTATTGTATTAGGACCTACCTCATGTTTTATATTGAGTAATGTTTGTCTTATAAAATTAGGTGCACCAATGTTCAGTCATATGCATTTATAATTATTACAATTTGGTGGATTGTTTACTTATCAATATGTAGTGACTTCTCTGTATTTTTTACTTTTGGTTTGAAGTATGTTTTGTCAGATATAAGTATTGCTACTCTTACTTTATTTTGGATTCTATTCTCATGCAATGTCATTTTCCATCTTGTCACTTTCACAGTGAAAGTGTACTTCTTGCAGGCAGCAAAAAAAAAAAAAAAAAAAAATGGGTTTTGGTATTTAATCCAACCTGCCAGTCTGTGTCATTTATTTAGAGAACTAATACAATTTATACTCATGGTTATTATTGACTAATATGTACTCATTTGTATCATTCATTAGAAAACATTGTTTCATAATGTTTTCTTTTCAAGCTCTCATTTTCTTATATACTTTTTTTCTTCTCTACATAGGCTTTAAGTACCTTCTGCGATGTTGGCTTGAGCTTCTTCAGTTTCTGCTTATCTTGGAAGTTCTTTATTACTTCAATTGTAAAGTATAGCTTTGTTGGTATAATAATCTAGTTTGGCAATTTTTTTCTAGGCTTAAAATAATCATTCCATGTCCTCCTAGCATCTCAAGTTACTGTAGAGAAACTTGCTGTTACTCTAATGGAGTTGCCTTTCTAAATGATGTGGTGTTTCCTCGTTATAGCTTTCCATATTTTTTATTGGCACTTTAACATAATATGATATCCGCATATTCTTTTTTAGTCATGCCTATCTGAGATTCTACATGCCTCTGTGGGTGTTCTTGTCTTTCCCATGATTTTGGAAATTTCTGCTGTCATTTTACTGAATAAACTTGTTATCCTTTGGTTTGTATTCTTTGATTTATATTGTTGTATACTAAAAATTCATCAATTTTTGCCCTTTAATCATGACCCAGAATTCTTGGATTTTTAAACTACTTATCCTTATTACTGTGATGTTTAATCAATTGTATTCAAGCTCTAAAATTCTGTTCTTTTGCAGGAGATTGAACTGAGCTACATATATCCCCAACTTTAAAACTTTTTCATTTGAAGTTGAGAAAGAATTTTTAATTTTGAGAAAGGATGTTGTTAAATTGTACTGCTGGGTTTGAAATTTACAGTCCTTCTGTCTCCGACTCCCAGAGTGGAAGTTCTTGATTCAGTATATTGGTGAGGCCTTCCACTGAGTATTTGATTTACTCATTGAGCGTTTCATTTACAAAGTTTGTGTTTGGTTCTTCATCAGAGTATGTCTTTGTTGCTCTTTTATATCCTACGTTGTCTTCCTTAATTTATCAAACTGTATCTTCTTGGAGTCACTGATCATTTAAAAGATCAAATTTTTAAGTTCTTTAGTATTTCAGT
Organism: Hydrochoerus hydrochaeris; assembly: GCA_004027455.1. NCBI lineage: Eukaryota > Metazoa > Chordata > Mammalia > Rodentia > Hydrochaeridae > Hydrochoerus > Hydrochoerus hydrochaeris. The sequence goes on from PVLA01001042.1 coordinate 338,584, forward strand.
GTCTTTGTACTTAAATACTGAAGAGTTATTAATCATTGGACATCATGCTGTCTTTTTGTCACGTTTCTCATGTTTCTGTTGAGAGTTACTCATCTGTTGGGATGATTATCTCTTCCACTTTTACGTGAGGGTCTTCTCAGTGAGCAACTTTCTTTTGAGCGCTTGATCTGCAGTACCACTCAGAGGTGAAAACAGTGCATAGTAAAAATGACAAAGATAAATCAGATATTGAAATGGAGTAAAAACCAATTAAAAGGAACTATGCCACCAATAATAATTATAGAAAAGAGTGTGGTAATAAAATATAGAATAAACTAAAAGGCCAAAAATACAGGTAAAGTATTAATAATAAGGAAATTATAAAAACAGAAGGGTGGAGAAAGGAAAAAATGGAATATGCCAGATTATAAAACAAGACAGTTTGGGTACTTGGTCTCTAAAATGTTTGCCATCACTGGGGTGATGAACCTACAGGATTACAAGTATAGTCACTTAGCTAATATTGACCCACTAGGAAAACTAGTCATATAACAAGGGTATGTGGAAAGAACAAAAGTATTTTAGGGAAGGAAGGGGAATATGGATCCAGGTGTCCTGGTCACCCACTTGTGCATCTGATACCTATTTGCTAATTACAGTATAATGTCAAGCTGTTTAGCTGTAGGTAGGCACACAGGCCTGTGACTGCTTTTACATCCTGAGGCCTGGCTTTCTTCAAATTTGCCTCCAGTCACATTTCAGATGTGTATATTATTTGTGATGACTTCCTTGAAGACTCAATCCTTCTATGACTGCATATTAATTTCTATTTAACTTATCTGGCTATAGTAAATGCAATAGCAAAAAAATAACAATTAGTAACTGACTCAGTCAGTGGTCATTGGTAAAACAACAACAACAACAACAACAACAACAGTATTTTATTTATTTATTTATTTTGTTTTGGTAACTGATATCAGACTCATGACCCTGCACTTGCCAGGCAAGTGCTTATGCTGTTGAACTAAATCCCCAGCCAAAGACAATGTTTTAAATGTAAATGTTGGGGCTGGGATACAGCTCAGTGGCACAAGTGCCTTCTTGGCAAGTGTGAAGTTTGTTTTTTTTTACCGATAAATAGATAAATAAATGTAAATTTTTCTAAAGGAATTGGCACATGAGTCAGGCAAACTTGTTCTTTTCTTGTTTTCTGACACACTGTATAGAGATATTCCTTGGAGGTCTTGTACCATGGTGAGATTCGCACAGTGCATACGGGGAGTTTTTCACTCCATATTCTGCTAGCAGTTCTATCACACAACATTTCTTCTATTAGCAGTATGACAATGATTCTCCTTATACTCTTCAAAGAATAAAAATGTTTTATTATACTATATTTTTTTCTGATTTTATTTCATCTTTACAAAAATATCATTATTTATGATATTTTGAGATTTCAGAGGGTCTGAAAGTAATGTGGCTGGTCAATATAGTGGGTTTTGACAAAACATAAAATGACATGTGTACATTTTACCATTTGTGTTGAAATGTGAGGTACCAGGGATCAAATTCATGACCTCTCAACTTGCCAGGCAAATGCTTATGTTGCTGAACTACATCTCAAGCCTTGAAAAGTGGAATCTTGGAATAGGAATCACTTAAAACAGTGATAAAATCACCACTTACAAATATTTAAAAACAAAGAAACTAGTCAGAGACTAGTATTCCTTCTCATTTTGTGGAGGATGCTCTGTAATGAAGTCATCTTGGGGGCAAGGAATGATATTAGATAAATTATAACAGTATGTAAAACATTTAGTTAGCTTATGAATCAGCAGCTAGCTAGGAGAGTCTGATACATATGGAGTTGAGTGATCAGCCACATTGATAAAACTAAAAATAAGAATATGCAGTATGCTAGGACTCTGAACCAAAAATGAACATCCTGGGCATCAGGGAGTGCAGCCCTTCCCTACTTCATAATTTCACTTGAAATTTATTATCACCTGGGCCATCAGAAAACTATTAAAATATTAAATCCCATTTAAATGCTGAATAATGACATAAAGCTTTAGAATTCTTCGAACTATCAGAAAAGACCAATTTTAACTATATAGGAAGAAAATTCCAATGTGTTCCAGAGGTGGATGATTAAATGTAGATTTCACTACAGGCAGACAGTGTTGCCACAATTTCCCCAACCATCAGTTTTTTCAATTTATATATCTTTAAAATGAAAAAAATTAGACGAGTCATTTCTGGGAAAAAATTATTCGTAGGGATAATAAAATTATAGTAAGAAGAAAATATTATGTAGACAGACTAAAAGATCTTATTCATGTAATAAAAAAATCTAAAATTGTGATATCTTATTCCAAGGACAATTGGAATTTTACTGGGATAGAGATGAAAGGCATATCTGTTTGTTTATTTTGATACTGTTGTTTCATGGCTGAAACCTATTTTCCTTTCCATTTACATAAACTCCACATGGTTACACAAATGGTATTTCATTTCCAGAGATGATTGACATATATATATTTACTATATTCTTTGTGCTTAAGGTTAAATTTCCTGAAAGGGGGCAAAAGTTGGGGAGTCCAACACCCATATTTATGTTTTAAGAGTATTTATACTGGTAGTCTCCTCAGACTCTGCCGTCGCCGCTGTTGTTGTTGTGGTCTGTTCGCTGAACTTCAGGGCTCAGAGCCGACGGACTCCACTCCCCTCCGCCGCCGTGAAGCGGATGTTCAGGGAACACCATTCACTGGAACACAGATGCGTAGAATCTGCGAAGATCCGAGCGAAACACCCGGATCGGGTTCTGGTGATTGAGGAAAAAGTGTCCGGCTCTCAGATTGTTGACCCTGACAAACGGAAGTACTTGGCTCCATCTGACATCACTGTGGCTCAGTTTATGTGGCTTGTCAGGAAAAGGATCCAGCTTCCTTCTGAGAAGGCAATCTTCCTGTTTGTGGATAAGACAGTCCCACAGTCCAGCCTAACTATGCGACAGCTTTACGAGAAGAAAAAGGATGAAGACGGATTCTTATATGTGGCCTCTGGCGGTGAGAACACATTCGGCTTCTGAGGGCCAGCGCTGGGCTAAGCGCACTGTTCTTGCTTGTGTATCTTGTGAATAGCTGGCCATTTTCAGTTGTTCCACCAGCCTTTCCACATAGCCCTATTAGTGCATTTGTAACTGGATTTATTTCTTAATATATTGGAAGGTTATGTTTCCTTAGACTAGTAAATTATCATTCAGAGTTTTATTTTGATTTTTTTCTTTTGTGCATTGTCCTCATGGCTGTATTCTCCAGAAAGCTTGTTCCTCTGGGAACAGGTGATGTAGTTTTCTCTGGGAATCATTTAATGAAGGTGTTTCCATAATGAAGTGAAATAGGTGCAGTGTTAAAGGGAAAGGGAAGGAGGTGATACATTTATTCTGGATTATGTTTGAAATGTTGGATGGCTAAGTATTAAAAGCATCCAGATTAAATCTTTAGCAGTCAGGACACTTGCTTCACTAGATTTTACCAACTGCCAATCATGTTGGACTGAGCTAATCTGTTCCTCTTTCTGAAATTGTAAAGGTAAATAATTAACAAAATTTCCTCTATAAAGGCAAAAAAAGTATTTATATTAATTAATCATTTATTTTAATTTTATGTATTGTATTATACAATGTTTTCTTAACAATAAAATAAAACATTAATAAAATAGAGACATTTCAATATTTACTGAGTGTTTATAATAAACCAGCATTTTCAATATCAACTATAATTTTTGTTTTTAAAATTTAAAAAATAAGTAAATTCCTATATGAGCTAGAATAAAAATAAAAACAAAATTCTATAACACAAATAATTTTTACTTCAATTATGACACCTACGTTAGTCTTCAGATGTGAGAACAGCATGTCCCATACACAAGCATTGTTTACAATGATAGCACATGTGTTTTGTTTTCCTGTCTTTTTTTTTTTTGTTACACACTTGATATCTCACTGATCTTGCTGTTTTTTTAGGAGATTCTTGTCATTTTTCACTGCTCCAGAATTCTTTTGTAGAGTTCTTTGGGCAGATACATATTGTTCTTCCTCTGTCATCATTGATATCCATTCCAGTCCAAATTATCTCAGAAAATGTCTCCAAAATATCTATTTTCTTTGTAAGCTATGATACTATTTATTTCTGACATTTTTAGAATAAAAAAAAAACCACAACTCTTGACCAATGCTTTGTGTTTTGAACAATAACATAATTGCTGCATAACTCATCTGGAACATTTACTCACTTTTGTTTTGTTGCAAAATGTGACAATTTCTGGCTTCATTTGTGTTGATCATTTACTATCAATCTTATCATTATAGTGTAATGTTGACAGTATCAATACCACTTTGTTTTTCTTCACCATATATAAGGCCAATGTTATGTCTTTCAAAATGTACTATATGTTTCTTTATTGTGAACTTGCAAAATTTTTTCAGGAATTTCCACTTTGTTTTTGTAAATGGTTTCTGTGCTAATCATCTGTTTTTTTAGCAAATGTAACATCAATTGTTAACTAGTGAACCAATTGTCAAATGTGATTGTCTTGGTTACTCTTCTCTGGTAGTTGAGCTAAAATACCTGATGCCCAAAGTGAAACAATGAAAGGTTTATTTAGCTCATAGTTTTGGAGGTTTCAGTCCATACTCAGTTGGCTCCAAGGCAGGGTGGTATGGTTAACAGGTAACCCTTCATGGTGGCCACAAAGGACATGAGTGAAAGGACAAAAGAGACCAAAGGCATGCCTCCTTCCCTCCCTTATGCTGTATGTCTGCTCCCTGCTCCTGGGTGGGTGCAGCACTCATACTACAAATTCCAGTGCTAGAGATTGAACCAATCACAAACACTAGATTCAGTTGTTTTCATGACTGTATGAGGCTTAGGGGGCAACCCAGACACAAACCATAACAATGACATTTCAGTTACTTTTTGAAGTAGGTTTAACAAGTTTGTCACATCATTTGGTTTATTACTGCGTGAATAAAGATGTGGTGGCTGAGTTCCATGATCAATTTCTAAGTTCAAGGTGTAAAATGTCTTTGTATCTACCCCCGGATATATTTTGTAACATATTTGCAAGGTTTATTTATCATGTATTCCTGAAAACTACAATAGCCACAAAATGATGCAAGTTGTTCATTTCTTGTCATATATTTGGATCATGTATAAGTTGCTTGACAGTTTGAAACAAAGCTTTCAAAAGCAAATGAGTAAATAGCAGCTGAATTGTCAGAATTTTTCTTTCTTGATGGGTCTTTTTATCATCAAAATGTAGGCAATTTTGAAGGAAACTGCATCTCTGGAGTGCCACTGTTGTTCTAAAAATCTCTATACCACACCCATCACTCCTCCTTAAATCCTTTAGATTGTGATGCTGCCTTGATAAAATCCTGATAGGAAGGCTTTTATTGCAGATAGTGAGGTTACATGATAGCTACATTTTTTAGCATTACTATTGATGCATATAGAATGTTTAACTTGCATTTCATTATTAGTATATTTCACATCTTGGAGAATATCATTCATTTCAAACAATTTCCAACACTGAATCACAGCATCTTCATTGGGTCCAGTAGGTTTTACCCCTGAAAAAAACCAGAAAGATTTTCTTACCTAATTCTAACACTCAATTGATTGTTCAGGTATACATGACCATTTTGTAGCATTTTGACTAGTCAAATATTTATTTATACTACTGTTTCCTTCCTCATTTGAATCAAACTCTTCATTCTCTAATTCTCTGTCATTTCTTGCTCTATCTCACTGTTGCAACTTCTTTGGCTTACATTGTCCAAGTCATCATTGGTAGCTGAATCACCCAATGACTTATTTTTAACCTTCTCTCAAAGTTGCCAGTGCAGATTTTCATATGGCATTGTACTGAACTGGGCTAATTCTATTAAAAAAAAAAGAAAACTTTTAATAAAATGAATTATAAATGCACAAAAAATGTAACACAGTGTAAGGTGGGTAAAAACTCACCTGTTGCTATTTTGAAATACAGGCATATGCCTTCTGTTTGTCTACCAAATGAGTGAACACAGATTGCTTCCTGTATTCCCCCAGCACAGCTACTGAGACACATAGTTGGCTATCGTGATGCTAAAGTAAATATTTTCCTTAGAAAGCAATGGTCTGGGTGTATTTCACACAATCTTATTGTATAAGCCATTGTTGCTTTAAGTCACTTATTTATTTAGACTGATTTTTCTTTCTTTTTGGTGTTGGGGATTGAGACCAGCAAAGCAGAGCTTTGGCACACTAAACACTCTGAGCTACAGACCAGCCCCTTACAAATGGAATAGTTTCAGAGAATTTGGGCATGGGTGAGTCACATAATAGACTCATTATTAATTATTCGATATTTTGCCTTTGAGTCCTAATCTGGTGACTGGTTTGCACATACTTTTCACAAAATAAAATTAATTAAGATATTGCATATAAAATAAAGGAAGTTAGGAAAGGTGTTCTTTCTTTCTTTCTTTCTTTCTTTCTTTCTTTCTTTCTTTCTTTCTTTCTTTCTTCTTCTTCCTTTAACTGAGTATTGAACTCACAACCTTGTGCTTGTCAGGCAGGTGCTTGTGCCACTGAGCTAAACCTCTGGCCTGGGAAAGTTCTTTTCTGATCAACTGTAAAAATTACCATGCATCATATATTATAAATTGCACATTAAATTCATGTTTTCTCTACATAAACATTTCAAAGGCTAGGTAGCTAAGAGAATGGATAAATTCTTTTCTAATTAAAAGCAGGAGGCAGCTGGGCACAGTGGAGTGTATGTCTGTGGTTTATGTACTTGAGAAGCTTAGACAGGAGGATTGCTTGAGCCCAGGAGTTCCACCGGAGAACTAGAAGCACCTCTATTTTTCCTGTACTGGCCAGAGGGAAGGTATGGCTTGGCCAGTGAGTATCAAGGCCTTCCCCCATGCTTCCCTTTGCTCCTCCTCTCCACCACAGTGGACTGGGACAACTTGCTTCAGGATATTCCCTGGTTGTCAAACTGTCAGAATTCACTGCCACAGGAGTGTGGCTGAGCTGTGAGTGCAGTATCCACCCCACTGCTGCCGCTTAATATGACACTGTTGCCTTTTTGAGCAAGGGAAAGGGCACTCTGGTGTGGCTAAGATCAAGGAGGGATGGATCTAGGCCCCTTATTTACCTATCCAACCCTCAGCAAGCCTTTTGGAAGATTTTCTGGTTTCAGCTCAACCTTCTGACAAAGGTTTGCAGCTGCTATATGACAGCAGTCACTTCTTGGGTTTAGTCCCAGCTGGGTACTGACTTCCTGTGCTGCAGCACAGGTCCTATTAAAATGCTCACTTTGCTGCTCCTTAAACCTGCTTGTGGTTTATTTCTTGGGTTGTATGGGCTTCAAAAGTCCTGTAAAACATACTCAGGCTTTTTATCCTGAGTAGTGTGAACAGAGTGATCAATTCAAATGAAAGAGCAATGAACACTAAGAGCTGTTAGCACCAAAGAACTCCAGAGATCAACAGCAAATAGAGACCAGCATCTGATAAAGTTGACGTATAGTAACTCATAGTAGCAGTAACCAGCAGCTGGCTATGTTAGCTGTTGGCATCCAGCATTATTTGGTTATCATCAGGACTGTTAGAAGAGCTGTACTTTGCTGATTCATGATTTCCATCTGAATTGAGCAAAAGAACCCGAGGCTGATTTACAACACAGCTAGCCCGGACAATAGAAACCTTGTTGCTTAAAAACAAAAACAAATACTAAAAAACGAAACACCTTGGCTGTGTTGGTACATGCCTGTAAACCCAGCACTTTGAGGCAGGAGGATTCTAATTGGAATCCAGCCTGGAAAATTTAACATTCAGTAAGACCCTACCTCAAAAAATAAAAAGGGCCCGGGGATGGGAATGGGAAGGTTTTGGGTTTAATCCTCACTGCTGAAAACAAAACAAAACAAAACAAAACAAAACAAAACAAAACAAAACAAAACATGAACTGTGCTGGGTGTGGTGACATATGCCTATAATTTTAGCACTTGGGAGGCTGAGGAAAGAGGATCCTTGCAAATTCAAAGTCAGCCTGGGTTACATAGTGAGTTCAAGGTCAACCTTTACTATATAATAAGACCCTGTCTCAAAAACAAAACAAAATAAAACAAAACAAAAAACAAAACATGAACTACATTACATGAGTAACAAAATACACTTTATTTTCCATGATTATCATTGAGGGTGGATAAAATGATGTGTATGCATGTGTGCGGTGTGTATTTGTGTGTGTTACTGGGGATTGAATACAGGACTTTGCTCATGTCAAGCAAACTCTACCACTGAGCTACATTCTCATGTCTTTTAAACAGTTTGAGGTAGGGTTTTTGCTAAAGTCCTCAGGCTGGCCTCAAACTTACCATCCTTTATCTTCAGCCTCAATTGTTGAGATTATAGGCATGCACTACCACACCTTGCTAAATGATAGATTTTAAATCACAAAACCCACTTTTCCCACATAAATCATGAAGCCTTTCCATCCATAATAATTCATTTTCTCAGTGGAAAAAATGAAGGCATGTCTTCTTAATGTGTTATAGCAGCCTGAATTATATCTTGCACATGTATTCACACTTTTGATTTGTTTATTTTGAAACTAAACATAAACATACTAAACATTTTAAAACTTACAGAAAGGACATTTATGGGAAAGAGAAACTTTGTAAGTCAATCAAGCTAGCCAGGGAAGAAGGGTATTCAGAGTTCCCTTTTTTTCCCCTAAAGAAACGAACAAAATAAACAAGATATCACTATCATGTCTTATTACTTCAAGCATTTTATTCTTTTGAATATATATATACTTTTATTTTGAAGATAGTAAAATACACAGAACAAGACAGAACATAGCCAATTGAGACAGTACAGTGAAATTGGTACAGAATGTCACAACAGGTTACCGGGATAACAGTAATAGGTGCTATAGTATATCTCATTATCTTCACAATAGTTATTCTTTCAATTAGGTATAGCAAAATCAAAGGAAATACAGAACATTATAGAACTTATCAAAATAATATTGAGCAATACACTTAATCAGAACAAAGCTAAATAGTGATAACAATATTTGCCTTCAAAGAGTTGGTAGAAGGAAATGCCCCCTATTTGCTATATTGCTGGGGCAGGATGTTTGATTCTTAGCCTGCGCACAAGTAGGCTCATGGCTGCTTACCAGGGTGGCAGACTGGTTGCTTGGTTTCCCTGCATCCTAAGTTCCAACATGGCACGGATCTCAGGAGATGCTGAGTGGTTCTCCCCAGGGAGTGGCTGCCACTTGCCTGAGCAATGGCTGCTTACCAGGGAGGCGGGTTGGTTACCTGGTTTCACAGTACCCTAAGTTCCAACATTGCATGGATCTCAGGAGATGCTGGGTGGTTCTCCCCCTGGACCAACCACTGCTACTTACAAGCGTTTTAATTTTAACTTTTGCCACTTTTTCATAAATGATATTGCTTGTATTATACTATGTTCTGTATTTCTGATCATAAATTTAAAACATTCTTTGGAATGTAAGTTTCCTTCTAGACTTAGTACTTGGTGTACAAAAATTATAGATGATAGTTCTGATGAGCAGCAGACTGAAGACAGCATTGAAAGTACTGTCCACATGAACTTCTTAGGAAGTCTACCATGCTGTGCTGTTTTTGAAGTTTATTACTCCTTCGACTGCTGTCTCTGGGTCTTCTCTGGATCCTCTAGTTTACACACTGAGGAAGAGGAGTTGGGTGACTCTCTGGACTCTGCTGTTGTTTCTGCTCTTACTGCGCAGCAGGGCTGCTGTGGGAGAAAGAGTTGGAATTCGTCCACACTGCAGCCTGCAGATATTCTCAAAGTCCACTGTGTGGTTGTTCAGGCAGCATCACCAAATGCCATGGCAAATCATTAGTTAACACTGGTCCATGAGGTGTCTAATCATTTAGGCAAAAACATTTCTAAAGCATTAGGTTTAATACTGAGACAGTCCTCTATTTATTCTTACTCAAATATTAAATGCATATTTAAAATGAATGCAATGATTAAATGCAGCAGTAGTTTGGGATATTGTGAATTCTCAACAATTTCACAGAATGAAACCAATATAGTTGTTCTTCAAATGTATGCTGACCTTTATAGCTTGCAGACAGACTTCTTAAAGGGTTCAGCTGCATATTCAAATTGATTTTTGCTGTAGATCACATGAATCTGTATCACTAAAATTTTGTTTTAGGAGTTGGCACAATGAAGACCAAGAAGAAATCTACTTATTTTGTAGGTACTGAGCTAATGTGGTATTTGATATCTTACACAAAGTTTTGAGTTTTTCTTGGTTGATATTCAAGTTTGAATGACACAACTCCATACAGAATGTAATTTTCATGATTAATTTAGCACTAACTAAAAATATAAATTGTTTTGATGCTATTTACTTACTTGGGCTAGAGTTGGTTTACTTGAGTGATTATACAAAATTTTTAAAATGGATTTATAATATATGTGACTGATTAAATAGAAGGAAAATATTACTTTTGTATTGCTACATATTCATTATTGCTATCCCATACAAACATAATTTTTTTGAAATAGGCGTTGGAAGCAAAATTAACATCAATGGAAATAAATTCAGTTTAAACATCTGTTTATTAAAAGTTGACTGAATTTATTAGATGTAACTTTGTAGTAGTTTCAGTCAAAACTTCAAAAGCACATTTCTATGGATGCTGGGTTATGGCTCATGTGCCATAACCCTTACAACATAACCCTAATAACAATGATTTGGTGCTAATCACCCTCAGTGGCAACCAGGAGGTGATGGACAAAGACCTACACAGCCAATGCAAAAGCTGGAAAAGAATACAGGTTCTAGAGCAACTTTAATCAACTACTTGATGCAACAAAATGCATGTTGTCACATAGCCACAGACCTTTATTTTACAGGGGTCAGGATCAAACCTTCATGCATCAAAACCTCATGCATACTAGCAAAGTGCTCTACCACTGAGCTATATCCCAGCACCCAAACTCCTTTTTGGCAAAGTGAAGCATTGGAGAAGTAAAGCATGTCTACTGAAGAAAATGAGCAAACAGCTTAAATGCATATCTGGAATCAATGTTCTGCATTCCTTCCCATTTCCTTGTGCATGGTAGCTAGGCTCTCTTCTATTTGGGAATATGGTAGAATGTCTGACAGCCACCATTTCCTTTACTTTACTAGCTAGACACCAGGAGAGTAAGTATTTCCAACATATCCCTTTTCTTCAGGAATGCATACTCTAGTGAAGGAAGAGATAAAAAATAATTCAGGTGTAGTTAATATGGTCAGTATAAAATGGATGTACATGTGGATTGATGGAATTATGCACTTATATTTGATTCTAAGTTTTTTTCAGTGAAGAGACAGAATAGGTAATAGAATCTACTTTTGAAAGAGAATTACACCACACCCTGTCCCTCAAACCAGATGGCAAGTAACGTAACATGAGAAAGATTTCTTTTACTCAGGGATCAGTAATCTTTTTCAAGAGCATTCTAGATTAGTAATTTCTCTTGCCATCTGGGCTTTCCACCTCAAATTTATTTTTCAGTTTATGGTTATACTGGCTCTTGTTATTTATACTGATCATATGAAAACCTAATAACACTTTTTTTTTCTTGGTTGTTTTGAGGCAGGGTCATGCAATGCAGTTCAGCCTGGCCTTGAACTCATTTGTAGCCCAAGCTGGCCTCAAACTCACAGTGACCCTCCTGCCTCAGCCTCCCGAGTGCTGGGATTGCAGGTGTGTGCCACCATGTCTGGGAACCCTTATAAATTTTAAACCTGTATGGCTAATAATACGTTTTTGCTTACTTCTACCCCCACCCCCAACTGCTACCATATAATCAATTTGCACTTGAGAGTGCAAAGCCAGCCTTTGCGTGTTTTGCTATGAAACTGGGACTGTGTGTAAAGGCTGTGGGCGGCTATTGGAGACACTGCCAGATGGGATGCTGAAGCTAGAGCTTAAGAAGAGTGCCTGAAACAGGAAATCCCTTTGAATAAACAGGTTTAATAATGTGTGTCCACTTTTCTAATAAAATGGTAATAAGTCTTCTCAAAAGACTTCTATTTTTTTCTCCCTGAGAGTGGTGCCTGATATGGATTAACCACTGTCAATCCCAGTTTTTTAAGATACTAAACGCTTTGAAGTCACTTTGGCCACCTTAGTAAAAGTTATTGGTTGCAAAATGCATAACAGTAAATGTTCATGTTATTATTATTTTTTGTCTTTTTGAGATAGGGTCTTGATATACAGTTCAGGCTGGCCTTGAGCTCACTTTGTAGCCCAAACTGGTCTTGAACTCACAATGATACTCCTGCTTCACCTCCCGAGTGCTGGGATTACAGGTGTGAGCCACAATGCCCGGCACCATGTTATTTTTAGAGCATTTTCTATATGAAGCATCCAGTATAATTTTTAATGTAAGTATGTTAATATATTAATCATATATTGTTTTTACTTCACAATTTATTTTTATTTTTATAGGCTATTAGGACTCCTTACTAACAAATCCTCATCAAAAAGCCTGACAGAAATGCGATATTTCTGAGGATACAGCAATAATTATTGAATATGAGGTATTGCATCTTGAGTTGTAAAAGAACTTTTTCAATTGTATGTATTTACATTGAACTCATATAGCCAAATAAGAATACTGATAAACATAAGATAATTGCTACTAAAAAGAGTAATTTTTAGTTGGAACTGAATGGAATTCTAAATTTTATTAGTAACATTGAAAACCTTATATTAATAGCATTTCCTTTTAAAAAAGAGCTTAGAATATAATGGGTCTGTTTCAAATATCCTAATTAGAAAACAAATGTCAGAAGATAGCAATTATAATTTTCTTTTTGGGAAAAAAAATTTTTAAAGGAGGCTCATAAGAAATTCTGTCAGGATTAAGTTTAGAAAGGTTTATTATAGCAGACTTTTGAGGAATGCTCCCTAAATAATTGTGAGATTCCAATGGATGCTATGTGTCAAAAATTAAACTGCCAACTGCCAACTAAACTTGATAGCTTTAATCTTAAAGGTATAGGATACCACAGATAAACCAGCTCAGTCTGAAGAATTTCTTCCCTTTGCTAATCTATAAAAGTACAGGATTGTATGTTTCAGGATTTTTAAACAAAGAAACATCCTTAAAAATTTTCACAAATCCTAAAAAGTGCTTGTTAACTTAGATTGAAAACCTTCTGTCAAGTCTGATGGAACCAATACATTATGAAGCCAAGGCTAAGAAAAATCTATCTACATGATTAAATTTTTGCAGAACATGTACACTTGATGTCAGCCCTGACACTGGGGAGGAGTTGGGGGAGGGGGATCTCAGGCAGCTTCCATTCCAACAGTGAGGTTGGGACTTGAATACAGCGATGCTAGAATCAAACTTTCCTTCTCCGTTTCTGCACATCTTCCTCCAAAGACACTCCAAGAGAGGGAAATAAAGTAAGTTTTGGGGTTATCTTAAAATATTGATGGGAATAAAAATTACACACTGGAAAGAAAGGGTAGAATATGACTTCATGTTAAGATTTACCAAAGAAAAAACCTTGTCCTATATGGATAGAGGATGCAAAGCCTGTGCTGCCCAGCAGACTTGGCTTATGATCACTTGTGCATAATACATAATATAATAGCAATGATACATACTTCTTCAATTTCAAAAATTCTTAAGGATCATTTTCTCAGTGTGTGATCACACACTGAACAAAAGGTAATCATGGCTTTCAAGAGCTTGAAATATGGCACTGTGTACTGTAATTATCAGTAAAAAGCTATCTTAATTTAAAAACTGATACTTGATGCATTTTCTGGGTCTTTTGAGCATTTTTAGAACAATTTGGGTATATGAATTTTTTTTTTAACTGTACCTTCCAGGGATTTAAATACAGTGGTTCCTCGGTTCATGAACTTAATTCTTTCTCGGCAAACTAAAGTGAACAACAAACCAAATCAAATTTCTCCATGAGGTCAACACTGAACCTAACCATTGAATTTGATTTGGTTCTCATCCAATTTGGTTTGCAACCAGAATTGTGGAATTAGCTTCATGACCAAGGTACTACTTACTGATCAAGAGCTTTTGATGAAAATTTCAAATTTGAAGAGATGCCCTATAATGTAAAATATATACTGGATTTTAAAAGACTAAACACAAGAATATATGTCATTAATGATTTGAAAATATTATATGCTGGAATATTTTAGATATACTCAGTTAAATGTTATTAAAATTAGTTTCAACTGTTTTTTGTTTTACTTTTTCAAATGTATTAGGAAATTTGACATTATGTAAGTGGCTTGAATTGTGTTTATACTGCATAGTGCTTGTTCAGTCTGACAAGTCCTGTAGAAGACAGTTTGGTCCCTATATTATGCCTTTATTTTCAGCATCAAAATATTTTCCTAGTATATTTCATTCCCCTTTTATTCAAAGCTATGGATTATCATTCTTTTTATTTATGTTGTGAAGTTGTTAGCAGCTAGAGTTGTTGGTCTGCATCTTAAAAAGAATGGTTCTGGACACAATAAGGAAACTTCTGGATCTGCTGGGTGAGATAGGCCTCTATGATTTTCATCCTCCAACACTTCTTGATAGGTGGGAAATACGCAAAAGTGACTACTCTTTAACTGGGCCACTTTGCAAGACTGAGTTTGCAGTGAACATCTTTGAGGGATGAGGCAGTACTCTTTCAGGACAAAGAGAAGGTTTAATTTTGCCTTTCTTTTCTCTCATTGCTGAGATAAAATTCCCAAAGTTAGTGGGAAAAAAAGTCTATTTAGCTCACAGTTTATAGAGGTTTCAGTCCATAATCAGCTGGTTCCAAGGCAGTGTGGCATGACAGAGAGGAAAGAGTTCATGCCATCAGAAGACAGCAGAAGCAACCAGGAAGAGAGAAAGGAGCCTCTTTCTGTCCCTCATATGATGTCCAGTCTACCAGGGTTAGGGTGGTACCAATCCAATCCATGGACTGATCTAGCAATCACCCACCCTTAACTCAAGCATCCTTAATCTAAGCATTACCCTAGGAATCAACTACACACTCTAGATTCAACCATCTTCTGACTGCTGGAGGATCTGGGGGGACACCTGGATGC
Source organism: Hydrochoerus hydrochaeris (assembly GCA_004027455.1). Classification (NCBI taxonomy): domain Eukaryota; kingdom Metazoa; phylum Chordata; class Mammalia; order Rodentia; family Hydrochaeridae; genus Hydrochoerus; species Hydrochoerus hydrochaeris. The sequence goes on from PVLA01001042.1 coordinate 353,752, forward strand.
AAACCATAACAGCTTCTGTTTATGATAAAAAGTAATGATTCTCACCTTGAGAGGTTGAGGCAAGAGAATCACAAGTTTGAGCCCAGCCTGGTAACTGAGGGATTTGTAAGACCCTGTCTCAAAAAATAAAATGGCTGGGGATGTGGCTTAGTACAAAAGCCCTAGGTTCAAGACTCAGTACTGAGAAAAGAAAAACACTGTGAATGTTTCAAGCTCAGTAGTCATTAGTTACAATGAAAACTCCCTGTATGTGTAGCCATACTGTGTATGGCCATATTGTATTGCCACCATGGAACTTGGGACAAGGGAAACCAAGGACATTAGGCTGATACTCAGGCTCTTTGTTATGTTATGAATAACAGTGCTTTGTGTCTGTTGCACAATTTCAGAGTCTTTTGCTAGCCTCCATGAAAAATTAATTTATTAGTTTGTAAGTAGGGTAAAATAAAATTTCAAACCTAACAGGATGTACTTAAAACCATGCATTTATACTGAATTTAGAAAATTATTAGGTTTGATGGAATATAAGAATTCCTCTTATTTAGTACAAAAAGGTTGATATTTATTTCTATAGTGAAAATATAATACACTTGTATGAAATGCTAGTAGGCAAAATTGTGTACATAATGTATATATTTTCTATGAGTATTTCTAAGAGTAAGATTCTGAAAATAGAAATGAAATGAACATAGAATTCTGTAGGACTATATTTAAGAGACGACAGATTTTTCAGGGATGGTTTATCTATCTTCTGTTCCTTCAGGACAGAAGGAAACATTATGTAAAGTATAAAAGTAGATACAAAGGCACAAATACAACATATTTTGGCTGGAATTTCAGAGATACTTTTTTCTCTTTTCTTTCCCCTTTACCTCAAAAGTTAGAAATACTTTTGAAGCAGCATGTATTGTTGTACATTTGATTTTTTCTTGTACAGTTAGTGAATCTGAGAGTTTGCATGACTGGTGATCATCCATTTGGCCTTCCCAGTCTTTTGTTTCTTCTTCTTTGATGAGTAAAGGTTTTCCTAGGGTTTGGCCAACAAGGTTACAGACTTCTTGAGCTTTGCGCCACGCATTCTCAACAGCTACAAGGCAGGCTTGCTTTCTTAGGAATTAAAGGTAGAGATAATTAATGACATCCAATGAACAGCAGCATTAAATAGTTTTGTCTAAGAAATTAATAATTTAGTTAAAGATGTGCTTAACTTACCGAAGATTTTCAACAGAACCTGGAGTATGATAGAACTGGGGTGGGCTGATGACAACAGAGCTATCTAGTTTTTCAACAAGAAAGTTACAAATATCTTGCATTTTTCCAAATTCAGTAAATGTAATGCTGACCTGTAAATGAAATGACACTTGGTATTATTTCTATGTCTGATGCATTGTTTTAAAATTTTCTCTAAATGTGAGTAAAAAAGTAAAGCCAAGTTGTAAGGTCTTTTTATAATTAATTGATAAGTTGATTTGATACTTACAACTAAATTATTTTGGTATTGAAATTAGTGTTTGCTTATAAATTTTGAGAGTATTGACTTGGCTATTTTAAAATTAATTTTAAACCCTTTAAAACTTATTCATTTTTAATTTTCATGAAATTTTCAGAGTTCCCCTTCAGTTTTATTGTTGGGCTAGATTCTCAAATAACTTTTCCATGACTTCCCCAGTCTCATCTTTGCCATCAGATTTCTGATTGGCAGTGATGATGTCATATCTTAATGTTATCACTGAGCTATATTTCTTCCAATAGTTATTCTAGATCTACACACAGAAGCTTGTCTATTTTACTGTGTTCTCTTATTTTAAATACGGCATCAGAAGACAGCAGAAGCAACAAGGTATGCAGTATGAACAATGCTTTCATACTGCAGCTTCTAAAACTTTTTATGGAAGACATCTAAACCTTTTCTTCTAAAGAGTGCTTAAACAAGCTCAATAATGTAGAATAAATTACAGGTACCACAGTAGCAGTAAAGGGATGAGATGACCTCATCTTACACAATGGAAAACAGCGCTTTAATTGTAAATGTTATACACTAAAGACTCATCTTCCCTTGTTTTCAAAATTAAGCATTGGTCATAGCAACATTCGCAGGAAACAGATTCAATTCAATTTAAACTGCAAAAGATTTGAACACTCCAAAGCATGCAATTTTCTCTTTTCAGTGAACTAGTCTCTACTTTCTATTTATCTATCATACCTCCTTCAATGATTAGTTTCTAAATGAACAGTCTATTCTGTCTCTATTCAATATCACTGCTTCTCTCTTAACCTCTTACCTGTTATCTTTATTATTCCAAGAATGTTTACAAAGTTAGCGATGATTTTATCCTGTCTCACACATGCACTTTTTCACTGCCAACAATTCATTCTCACCTGTCCCCTATCTCTCACATTCCTGGCTCCCTTGACTCCAAGAGTTTATTTTTAGGGTATTCCTTTGACTAGGCTTCTCTTGATTTTCTGTTTCCTCCTGTCCTTTATTGTTGAGAGTAGTATTTAGATTTCTATCAATCATGAACATCTTTACTTTTTACCTTTTAAAATTTATAACAGAAAATTTCAAACATATACATATTGACTATACATAAAGTCAATAGTATAAAGAAGCCTCAAGCATCCATCTCATAACATTTTTTTTTTTTTTACCAATTTTTCACTTTCTGAACAGTATATTATGCTGTAAAGTTCTATTCTTGGTGACAGATGTATACAGTCTTATAACTAATTACATTAACAAATATTTAGACCTTCCCCAAATTTTCTCAAGCCCTTTAGTATCAGTTCTTTCCCTAATTCTCATATCCTGGCAACCACTCTTCTGTTGTTCTTTGTTATAGACTTGGCTTTTTAAGAGTGTCACATAAATGGAAGTGTGCAATAAGTAGCCTTTTGAGACTCATTTCCTTAATTTGTCATAATGCATGTGTGATTCATACATGTTCTAACATTACAATTTGTTCATTTTACATTTAGCAGTATTTTGTTATGTAACAGAATAATAGGGCTTTGATAAAATCATAGTTTGAAAAACATTGAGTGGCTTCCAGTTTGGAACTATTATAATTAAGGATGCTGCTTTTTTCAAAGTATTTCTAGATTGTCTGCATTTCTAAATACATTTTAGAACCAATTTGTCACATTTTGTTTTAAGTTCTTTCTTTCTTTTTTTTTTTTATTGGTACCGGGGATTGAACTAATGACTATGCGCTTGCAAGGCAGGTGCTTATGCTGCTGAGCTAAATCCCCAGCCCCCACATTTTGTTTTTTAAAAAAAAGCTAGCATGGATTTTGTTTAGGACTGTAATGAATCTATATATAAAAATCACCTTAAAGAGAATGGATATCTTAATAATTTTGAATCTTCCAAATCATAAACAAGATAATCTTCTGGCTACTAAGGTTTTTTTTTTTAAATTTCTTTCAGCAATGTTTTATACTTTTCAGCATGCAAAGCTTTCATATCTAACTTATCTCTAGATATTTAAAATTTTTGAGGCTTACTAGTTCTAACTGCTTCTCTGTAGGTTCTATTAGATTTACTACATAGTCATGGTGTCCCTGAATAAAGACAGTTTTTACCTTTTTGCTCAGTCTAGATACCTTCACAATCTTGCCTGATTATATTGGCTAGAACCTAAAGTGCAACGGTAAATAAAAGTCATATGAGTAGCTATTTTTGTCTGGTACCTGATCTTATATAGTTCAGGTTGACCTTGAACTCACTATGTAGCCCAAACTGGCCTTGAACTTTGGATCTACCTGCCTCAGCCTTTTAAGTGCTGGGATTATAGGTGTATATCACCACACCTGCATTACTTTTTATGTTTCTCGTGTTTAGGATTGGTTGAAATTTTTGAATCTGTGGTTTTATGATTCTCGTGAAATTGGGGAAATTTTTGGTTCTATTTTCTCCAAATATTTTCCTTGTCCCCTACTCTTATCGCCATTACTTCAACTGAATGTATATTAGGTCATTTAGTCCTTTTCATGTCTTTTCTTTCTTTCTTTTTTACTTAAAGAGAAAAAAACATGTAAAGGGTAGAGATAATACAGAATTAAAAAAAAAGATAAACAGTAAGATATCACTAGTTGATAAATTACATATTGTCCTCTTAGAAATAGTTGTTCAAGTTACAAAATTAAAGCATACAAAGTAGATAGTCAAACAGTGAGAGTGCAAAAAGCTACACGTGCATGAGTCTCTACATGTATTTCTATCCCTTCTGTATTAGAGGGAAAAACAAAACATAGCAAGACAAAACAAAACAAATTCCTATAAAAACACGAAACCAAAAAGTCATATAAAACCAAAGTACAAGGCGATCTACAATGATTACTGTGTTGTTTCTTATTATCTTCAATAGAATTGTCTATATCATCAGGCATAATTGAATATAGCAATATAATTGAATATAGCAGTACATAACAATATTAGTAAAAATAAAACATTGTAGACAGTATAAAACTTCAAAGGCAGGTAATAATCAAACCAGAGTGGATATTCTAGTGAATCTTGTCATCTTCAGTGTAGTTGCCTGTACTCTCAGACTTGATACTATCAATCATAATAGCTTTGAATAAAATCTATCAATACAAAACAGCAATCTAACAAACCAAATTTGATTACGATCAGTCATGGTTAAACAGTGTAGGTAATATAGATCTTTAGATTAAGTTAATAGAAAATTAAGGATGATTACTGTACTATACCCTGCTATTTTTGGGATAACTGTCTGTGCCTTCAAATCTAGTGTAAGTAGAATGATTGGAACAGAATATAATACACCTAAGCGGAGTGGTGTGAATAATGTGGGTTTTAAATCCTGGTACACTATTAACAATATAGTGTATCAAGGCCATCTATGTTAGAGATTCTAGCCATCCTTCTCTGCCTCATTTCTGCTATGCTATTTTCCTGCCTTTGTTTGTCTACTTTTCTCCTTTATTCTACTGCCTGCCCTGTTCCTTAATCCTGGCATTTTTTTTTCCTCTCTGTCTAGAATGTCCTTCAGTATTCTCTGTAGGGTTGGATTGGTGGTCACAAATTCCCCCAGTTCCTCTTTGTCATGGAAGCATCTTGTTTTTCCATTAATTTCTAGTGACACTTTTGCAGGGTACATCAATCTGGGCTGGAGTTTTTTTTCTTTCAGGGCTTGGAATACTTCACTCCAAGCTCTTCTTGATCTGATGGTCTGTGTCGAGAAGTCTGCCGTGATCTTGATGGGCTTTCTTTTATAGGTAATCTGTTTCTTTTCTCTCATGGCTTTTAATATTGTTTTTATATTGAATTTCTGGTGTCTTCATTATTATATGTCTGGGTGTAGCTCTGTTTTAGGTGTAGGTGGCTGGAGTTCTGTATGCCTCACATAACTGAATGTTGTTTTCTTTTCCCATGCTTGGGAAGTTTTCCTTAATTATTTCCATGAATAGCCTTTGTAATTCACCTTTGTTTGTATTCCTGCTTCTTCATTCACAATTCTTATTCTTAAATTATAGATTCTCTTGTCATCTTCTAGCCTTTATATTGTTACTGCCTGTTTCTTTGTTATTTTTAAGAGATCTTTCCTTTCATGATCACACATTGCAAACTTGTCTTCAAGTTTTGATAGTCTATCCTTAGTTTCTTTTAAGGAGTTTTGCCAGCTTTCAATGGAGTTTTTAATTTCCTGGTAATCTCTTTGAATCTGCTTCATGTATTTAATATTTTCTTTATATTCTTAATCGAATGTTTCTCTCCTTTTTTAATGTTCCTCCCTTCTTCTATGTCTTCCTGAGAGATGCTTAGCATTTCTTTTATTAATCTATTCATATCTTGCTTTACCTGATTTAATATTTCAGTTTTGAGCTTGTCTACAAGCTGAAGATATCTCTTAATGTTCATTGAAGCCATGTCTGATGTTGCATGTTTGCTGCCCTCAGTCGTCCATGTTTTTCCCTCTCCTGGACCAGTGCTGTCAGGGTTCTGGGCTGGGGGCCTCCTCTCGCCTCTCTCTCCTGTCATGGTCCTGGGCTTCTCCACACAGGTGTACGGTGGAGGTCCCAGCCCCCTTCCCTGTTGGCCACAGTTCCTCTGAAGCATGCTGGCAAGGGACCTCCATCTTCTCCTGCTTGCTCTTGTCACTGAGGTGTAAGCAGGGGCTGCATATGGCAGCTCCTCCCCACCAAGCCAGCCAAACTTCAGGGGCCTTCACCAGGTTAGTGCATGCTAGATGCAGGGAATAGATTTGGGATGGTTCATTGGGTCCTGGCCAGGGGCGTGACCCAGTCTAAACAAATCCCATGAATCTGCTCTGGGGAGGGAGCAACCAACTGAAGTCATTGCTGCTCCCAGTTCAGGTTCCTCCTGCCCCATTCCAACATGTTGCCCATTTGGTCACGCCCTTCCCGTAGTGGGGGTCTCATTCCCAGCACTGACCATGAATTAATGAAGGTCCCTTTGCCAGCTCCGCTCTCTGTTGGGCTCACCAACCCCTGACTTCAGTGCAGCTGCAGCTCCTGTGAGTGGTGGTGGGAATGAGTTTGGGTGGCTCTGCCAGCCAGTGCAAATTCAGGCCGGCACAAACTTGGCAAGTCTTAGCGGAAAGTGCTGTGTCCGCTAATTTTAGCTGTTCAAATTGTAGCCCTGAGATTGCGTGTTTGGTGAGCTTTTTTTTGGTTTTAATTTCTTCCTATGTCAAGAGGATCCATCTCCCTCTGTCTGGATCTCTCCAGGATGTTTTATTCTGGCATATGAGTTGTTTCTCCTGGGAGGCTTTGTATTTTGTTGCTCACTGATCAGCCATCTTTAGCTCCTTGAACCTTCATGTCTTTTCTTACTGTGCTTATTTCTAATAGCTCTTACTGCTATGTCTTCAAGTTCTTTGAGTTTGTTTTGTAATGCCTAATTAGCTTTGTAATACCTACTTTGCTATTAATCCTATGAAGTGTAACTTTCATTTCACATAATGCAGTTTTCATCCCTGCTTCCTGTCTCTATTTAATTTCTGAGCATATGAAATCAAGTTTTAATAACTTTTACAGATCTTGTCTCTTAACTCTAACATTTGTGTCAGGTCAGGAGTGGTGTGAATTTATTTTTCTGCTATTATGAGCTTGATATATTTGTGTGCTATTTTGCAAGCTGGAAACACAAATCAAATCTATTAGGTAAAATTTTATGGTGATAAGTGTAAAATCTCAACAGTTCATTTTGGAAATGCATTAACAAAGAATCAGATTGGGGAAATGTGATTTTAAAGCAGCATATGAAAAGATACCTCTTTTGGTTGTAATTGCTGGCTACAGTTATAATCTGAACAGAAGGACAGTGTGATAAAAATGCCAAAAAGTTAATTCAGATTTATATTTGGTATTAGGAAAAAATATGCCAATGTAAAGTCTGACAATCATCTTTCTCTAATATGAACTAGTCAAATCATAAAGAGTATTATTGTTCCACTAGGAGGAAACTGGCTAAGGGAAGAGTTTGTCATTTAAGAACTAGTCAAAGAAACTGAGGGCTCTTATCCCTGGAGAAGAAAAATGGTAGCATTAATCCAACAGTGAACTTCATGTTTATACATCAAGGAAGTAGTGTTAATCTTTTTTTTTCCAACTTGGAGAGATATACTAATAATACATGTGACTCAGTGTTGGTGTTAGAAAATTGTGTCTATGAGATGTCTGAAAAGGGAAGGGGACTTATATATGTTTGCTGATCTATGTATAATAAAAAAAGCTGAATGAAAAAAATGTCAAAGAGAAATACCTAACATATACCAGGCATGCAAGAAAAAGAAATGAGAAAGAGAAGGAAAAAAGCTACATGAATGCTATACTACCTGCTCTATTTGATAAATATTATTGAATGCCTATTATTTCCCAGGCTTTAAACATCTCTTAATACTAGATTATGATAAGAAAGAACACAAGAAGTAGCAAGGGTTCCAATGCATGAATCACAAAGCCAGGGTTTAATTCAACTTCTCTCCCCACACGTAAATTTATCTACCTTTAAAGGAATCCTTTAGAAATTTTCTAACCTTCAATATTTATCTTAAGAGGAAGTAACAGGATGGGTGAGGGATTAAAGAATCTTTAAATTGCCTTTTAGAAGGAAAATTTTGTATATATGAAAAGTAATGTTATATTATTAATCTTTAAAAATTATTTAGTTTTATTGAAGTATAATTGATAAATCAAAAAAGCTGTCATATTTAGCATGTGTATACAATTCTATAAGTTTGAACATATCTGTATATATTCATGATACCATTATCAAAGTAATAAATTTATTTATTACTTCCAAAAGCTTCTTTGTGCCATTTGCTTGATTTTTGTTTTTGTGGTTAGAACACTTAAAAGATGTATCCTCTTAAATTTTTAAGTGCACAACACCACACTAACTTCAGGTACTATGTTGTACAGAAGATGCCTATAACTTATTTAGGTGGCAATTTTACCGAATTTCATTGAATGAGAAATTCCCCATTCTTCTGTCCTTCTACCCCTTCCATATTCCATGGCAACCACTGTCCTATTTTCTTTTTTGATAAGTTTATTTCAGATACATCATATAAGTGGCATAGCACAGTATTTATACTTCTTTGACTGACTGATTTGGAACAATGTCTTCTAGACACAACCATATTGCAGCATATGACACTATTGTCTTATTTTTCAAGGCTCAATAATGGTGCCTTGCATGTATGTTTATGACCTTGTACCCTCTGTTTCTTTATCTATGTCTCTGTTGAGGACCTTGGGGTTGTTTCCATATCTAGTTATTGTAAATAATCACACAATGAATATGAGAGCACAGAAGTCCCTTTGCTTGTGGTTCTGCTCTCTGTGGTTTCAGTTACCTGCAGTCAACTGTGGTTCAAAAATATAAAGTGTAGAACAAACAATACAGTTCTTAAGTTTTCACCTGTGTGTCATATGGAGTAGTATGATGAAATCTCAAACCATTCCACTCCATCTTACTCAGGACACGAAGCAGTCCTTTACCCACTGTATCCATGCTGTATATATTACTCAACTGCCAGTCATCTGGTGGCTGCCTTGGTTATTGAGTTGGCTGGCATGGCACAGGAGTGGTTGGATTCAAGTAATTCTTATTTTACTTAATAATGGCCACAAAAGGAAAAAACACTGATGCAAAGAGGGTGCAAAGTCATAAACCATGGGAGGATTAATTCTGGTATTATATGGCAACACTGTAGAGCATGTGGGGAAAAAATAGTATAGACAGGATTTGGTCCTGTGTGCAGTTTCAACATGTACTGTAAGTCTTGGATTTTATCCTGTGCAGAAAAGGAGGGGCCACAGACATTTATTCCAGATCTTGATATCAATTCTTTTGCATATATATACCCTGAAGTAGATTTTGGATCATATGGTAGTAGTACACTAATTTAATTTAAATTTTTTCAGGTTTCAAATTTTTATTGTTTCTTTTTTTAATTTTAAAAATCAAAACAAAGGATAGACATGATACAGAATTTCCAAAAAAAGAAAAAAAATAGGAAATTAATACTAGTTAATATATTGCATATTGTTATCTTAGAGGTAGTTGGTTAGGTTACAAGATTTAGGCACAAAAAAAGTGGTCCAACAATTAAACAATGAAAGTACAAACTGTTCTTTTTGATAAACCAACAGAGATTAGTAGTATAGTTATCTTGTACACACACACACATGCACATATATATAGAATATATATATACTTATATACATATAATCTTTTCCCTTCTTCCTTTTCTCCTTTTCCCTATCCTATTTATTTTTCCTTTTAAGCACTTTCTTTCCCTTTCATTAAAAAAATTAAAAAAAATTTAAAGTAGTAAAATAACACAGAAATTTAAAAAAAAATTTTAAAGTAGTAAAATACCACAGAACAAGACAGAACCAAAGCCAATTGAGACAGTGTAGTGAAATTGGTACCGAACTTCACAGTATGTTACCGGGATAACAGTAATAGGTACCATAGTATATCTCGTTTTCTTCACAATAGTTGCTCTTTCAATCAGGTATAGCAAAATCAAAGGAAATACAGAACATTATAGAACTTATCAAAACAGAATATTGAATAGAGAAATACCATTAATCAGAACAAAGCAAAACAGTGATAAAAATATTAGCATTCAAAAAGATGGTAGAAAGAAATCCTCCTTATTTGCTATATTGCATATAGTCAACCTCACAAGAGATGCTCAGATCTCTGGCTCCCACTTGCTAACAGGGGTGGGGTGGGGGACAAAGGGGATGTTTGAATCTCAGCCTATGTGCTGGTAAGCTTGCAGCCACCTACCAGGGCGGTGAGCTGGCTGCTTGGTTTCCCAGTGCCCTAAGTTCCAACATGGTGCAGATCTCAGGAGACGCTGATGGTTCTTGCCCTGGAGCAGCTGCGACTTGCCAGGCCACAGTCACTTACCAGAGCAGCAAGTTAGCTGCTTGGTTTCTGAGCGCCCTAAGTTCCAACATAGTGTGGATCTCAGGAGATGCTGATGGTTCTCGCCCTGGGGCAGCTGCCACTTGCCAGGCCACAGCTGCTTACCAGAGCGGCAAGCTGGTTCTCCCTTTCATTATCATAGTATCTATTGTGCATTTTGGATCTTATTACTCAATTTTTTTTTCTTACACTAGGGAAACAATATGATATTTACAAATGTGAGTTAGATTTATTTCACTTATGAGTATGGTCTCAAGTTACCTCTATTTACCTATAAAAGCTTCAAGTTACATTTATTCTATTAAGGAAACTCCATATTGTTTTCTGCCATGCTTATACCATTTTACATTCCAACCAACAGTGTGCATAATTGGTCTCCATATCCTCACCACGACTATGTTTGTTTTTTCAGTAATAGCCATTCTAACAGGCACGCAGTCATAGTTCATTGTGGTTTTCTATTTCTGACAATTAGTTATGTTGATCAACTTGTGTAAAGGTTAAAGATTTTTTATTTTTAAATAATGCTTGTCACCACACAGTAAAAATGATGGAGCAAAAGAATATTAAAAAATACCTCAATCCTTTATGTTATGATTTCATTAATTTATTATTATTATTTTTTTGGTACCAGGGATCAAATTCATGACCTTGTGTTTGCCAAGCAGGTATTTAATGCTGCTGAGCTAAACCCCTGGTCCCATTAATTTATTTTTTACCTAACAGAATTTTCTGTCCAATAGTATTTCCTGCTTAATAGGCAATATTATTATTAAAAATTTAATTAGGTCATACTTATATGCTATTTCACCATTGTTATTTTTAATTCATTTAAAATAATTTCTTTTTAATCAATCTCATTAAAATCATTTTAAAAGATCATCAGAAATATAACATCAAAAATAATTTTAAAATAATCTTTTATCAATACTATCAGAACTTCTCTAATATATTACAGTTCAAGAATAAAAATGAATGACAAGTTGTTTCTACAAAGTTATGCTATTATCAGTTATTTGACAAGTATGTACCTCTGCTTCCATGTGATAAGCATTTTCCACTCTTCTAAAATCCTTTGTTACAGTTATATTTTCTGCCTGAAATAGAACAAGACTATAATTATTACATGTTTGGCTACTAAATGCAGTTGCTCCTAAATATGGTACACAGATAAAGAATTATGTATAAAGCATATTTAGTGTTAGAGGAAGTGTTAATTTAAGCAATTTCTAATTTCCAAATAATTTGAGGCAAGTAACTCAATTTTTTGAGTTATAAAACAGGTTGATATATTGTATGCTATTAAGAAATTGTTAATTATTTAGTGAGAAGCTATATATAAAGTACTTAACATAGAGAACGTACTTAGCAAGAGTTGCTGCTATATTATTATGAGATAAATGTTTCCGAAACACTATACTTCAAACAGTTTGTCTCTAGAAAAGTAGTATTAATGTTTTTTGACTCTGGGTAAATGGGGTACATATTTCTGATGAAAAGCTAAACTTTTTATTTACTTTTAAAAACACACTTGGTGAAATAAATTCTAGCTACTTTTATCCTTGGGGACATTCAAAACATTTATATATTTTTGTATCTTTCAAAATAAATGCTAAGTTACAATAATGATTACTATACCAATTAATAATTTAGTAAGCTATTTTGTAAGGAAAATGGCTTCACCTATGGTTTAAGATATAAACTAATTACCTGTATTTTAAGTTATCCAGAAAAATTCTAAAAAGTTTTGAGTATGTGAACTCATGTTCCAATTATAGTTCTGCTACCTATCACTTCTATGAAAATTTTACTGCAATTATTTTTTGCTATAAAGGTAATACCTATTCACTGTAGAAAACTTAAGAGTACAGTACATATAAAAATACTATAGACAGTATATTATAGCTCATAACCAGCTTTTTTTCTTAACATGTAACTTCTGTCATTTAATATTCTTTGATGATATGTAAATATATCTTTGTTTCAGATTTAGACATCGTTTTTCTATACTTCACTTAAAACAGAAATTTCTGACTGAAGATTATTATAGAAATAAGTTTAGGAAAGAGAATTAGAAGGAAAAGCTTCCCTTATTTGTTTTTAATAGTGTTATTTTAAATATATATAAACAATCCACACTAATTAAAGAAATACAAATACTAGAGAAAAGAAAAATATAATATTCTCAAAACTTATCATTGCTGATATTTTAGAAAGCATTTTTCTAAAACATGGCACTGGAAAAGTAATATTAATGGCACTACCTTGTCCTTTTAGACAGCATTTTTCTAAACTATCAATGTATATAAACACATCTAGATCAACGTATAGATTTTTTCATAGATTATATCCTACATACAATTCTGAACTTTTTAAATATGAATTTTTATTTTGGAATACTACGGAATTTATTGAAAAATTGGATGCTCAGGCTGCTCACTGCTTCTTGACTGCCATTCTTTCTAGGTCCTCTCAGTGGAAGAATTACATAATTCACACATATGTATGATTATTTGTGTCTTTTCACCAGGTATACAGGATGCCAAACATGAGTTCCCACTGATACTTCTAACCCTAATTCAGAGTCCCAGAGTCTACTTTAATTTTGCCTTTTTTTTTGGTACTGAGGATCAAACTCAAGACCTAGCGCTTGCCAAGCAGGCGCTTATGCCCTTATGCCCCTGAGCTAAATCCCCAGCTCCTAATTTTGCCTGTTGTCTATAACTTCTTACTCCAACAGGAAGAAACCTGGCTCCTACCACCTATTCATTATCCATTTACTTATCTGTTCAATATCTGTATATTGTATGGATAAAGCAGTTTCAGAACTGTTAGCTAGTATCCCTTGGAAAATAAATTTACAACCAGAGTATAGCTTATGTACATTTCATCTTCATCCTTACAATATCCACTCAAAACGCCACTTTGTGAGATTACTAGGGACACTCCTTCTCTCACTACCTTCAGTGCAGTTATGCCATTCATTTGTAGTAGAGTCGGGCTCCTCTGTCACAGTCTGAATTCTACCATGGGATGAATCCTCTGGCCTGTTTAATGCCTTTTTTCCCCCCAGCTTGCATTTGTTAATGACTCTTTGTTACTTACAACTCTAAGGGTTTTGACATTGCATGGAGTTATGTACCCATCATGTCAGTACCATCAAGAACAGATCTTTGACCTTAAGGAGTCTGTGCATTCCCTTTATACTCAGCGGCTTTCTCCTTCAACAAGTCCTGCCGACCACTGGTCTGATTTCTGTTTCTACAGTTTTGCCTTTTTCAGAATGTCACAGGAATATAATACAAACCTTTTTGGCCTTTTTCCTTCTTTAAAAAAAATTATTTAGCAAGGCAAATCTAAGATTTGCTCTTCTTTTTCTGTGAATCAATTTTTGTATCTTTCTGGCTGAATAATATCTTTTCCATGCATGTACCATAGTCTACTTATCCATTCCCTCACTGAGACATCTTAGTTGATTCCAGTTTTAGCAATTATGAATAAAGCTGCCATAAATAGCGTGTGTTCAGATTTTATATGAATTTCACTTTTAATTCACTGGGGTAAATTACCCAGGAATGCTAATTTCTATGACAAGTCAATATTTGAGTTTATAAGAAACTAGAAGACTTTATTCCAATGTAGATGTCATTTTGAAATTGCATCAGCTATGATTGAGAATCACGGTTATTCTGTGTCCCGGTCACTGGCATCATCAATGCTACTGGAGTTTAGCCATTCTAATAGGTACACAGTAATATCTCATTATGGTTTTAATTTCCAATTCCCTGATGATAAATGATATTAAACATCTTTTCACATATTTACTTGTCATCTGTACATATTCTCGGATGAAGTGTCTGAGTAGAACTTCTGTGTATATTTTATTGTTGAAAATTCCCCATTTATTTTTCATACAAATCCAATAGATACATAATTTATAAATATTTTCTCCCAGTCTATGTATCTTTCTCATTTTTTTAGCATTATATCACAGAGAAAATTTTAAAAATTTGATAAAGTGTAATTTATCTTTCTAGTTGGTTCATAGATGTGCTTTGGGTCTAAGAACTCATCCTCAAATCCTAGGTTGTGCAGCTTTTCTCATTTACTTTCTTCTAGAAGTTTTAGGTTTGACTAAATCTAGTCAGGAAAGGTGTACTGTACACAGTTTTTTTTAACACCTATTCAGTGCCTAAGAACAGGCCTTGGCAGTTTCTTACCAACATATAAAGTGTCCCCACAGTTTGTACTGGGTTTGCTGCCCTGTATGAGATTATCTTTACCTACGCACTTGAGTCACAAGTGTGTATTCCTTAGTTCTGCATAATGGTGTGTATCACATGACACCTGGCCATTCCCCAGGTTCCTGTTAGGAAGGGACAGGGTCCTTTTGAAACAGAACAAGAGATGCATGTAGACCAATTGCCTTGCATTGGCTCCAAGGAATCAGTTGATCGTGGTAGACTGACAACTACTGCTGCAGGTGATTTGGGGTCTCTTTTTTGTGTTAGTAATGGGTTGCTCCCTCCAGGTTTTGACTAGTTGTGCTTTCTTGTGACTCTGATACCATGAAGCAGTGGGTAAAGTGGTCAGTCTTTTATTCTGATAGTAACAGATGCTCCTTGCTCAACATTTATGTTTAGAACTATTTTCCACTGTGAACAAATTTCTGTCTAAAGTATGTGTCATACATTTCTTACATATAGATATTAGATTCATACAAAAAAAAAAAAAAGACTTGAGATAAAACATTTTTTCCAGTAAAGCAAAGCTAAAAATGAGGG
This sequence comes from Hydrochoerus hydrochaeris, assembly GCA_004027455.1. NCBI lineage: Eukaryota > Metazoa > Chordata > Mammalia > Rodentia > Hydrochaeridae > Hydrochoerus > Hydrochoerus hydrochaeris. Next base: position 368,974 of record PVLA01001042.1, read on the forward strand.
TTATATCTTTACACAAGCTCATAAATCTATGATCTATAATACGGTTGAACTACAACTTATTTATGTATTTTGTTCTTTTATTACTAGAAATATTTTTTGGGGTATAAATTATGTAATGAGTATGAACATACCCCTTGAATGCAAAAATAAGACAAATGGCCTCTGCTCTGGAGAGGTTTAGAGTATGGAGTAGAAACTAGTAAATCAAGAATTACAATATGTGGTGAGAAGTTTTATTACACGTGAAGAGTGCAATGTTATACGGCAGGGATTAGTGTTATGTTAGGAAGGAATGCCAAGGAAGTGCACTTGGCCTGGTTCTTAAAGTGAGACTAATGGGAATAAAATAAAAGTTTAGATTATAAGGAGCTCTTTCAAACTGGGGAATGATGTTTACAAACATTACTAACAATATTCTGAAGTTTAAAATGAATAAGGATTTTGTGAAGACCATTAATTCATCCTGAAAAATAACGTAAATGATTTTATAATATCAACTGAACAAATTACCTAGATGATTGCTTTTCTCCATTAACAGAGATAACTAGAAGATGATGATTCTTTCTTTGTCTTGTCTTAAACACCTTTAATGTTTACTATAAACATTGTTTACTATAAACAATGTTAATTACTATAAAACTGAGTTAATAATTTATTTTGTTTTACATAGTGGTTAGAGCTACAAGAGCTCAGTTCACACTCATGTAAATGACTTAAGAGCTAGTTACATTTTTCAGATAGGACTTCAGTTGTAACAGAAAGATTTTTACTAAATATTTTTCTATAGATTAAATCTATTTTATACACATTACTTACAGTAAGCATTTGAATCTTTCTAAAATGTAAACATACTTGGGGAAAACTTTTCCAAATGATTTTAATAACTGTTTATGTTTGTAAATGCAGTACATATTCTGTTAAGATAAAGACTCGCTTTAGGGGTTATGGTATTTCTAGAAATAGAGGGGAAGCAAAAATTCCGCATCATTTCCAACTTAATGTTTTCCTGGATAAATAATAACTCTGGTAGTTAGGATCATTCTTAATTATGTACATACTAGCACAGATTTTGGATATGGGAAACATGTCAGTTCAAATACTGTCTTGCTAGAAGTTATACATTACTTAACCTCTTTTGGTTTGGAAAATGGGTATATTAAAATACGTCTACCTGCGTTGTTGTGTGGAGTAAAGGCGTCTTTTTTTCTTTTTTCATTTTCTTAGAAATGAGATTTATTTAGTGATCTCATTCATGACTACATGTTTTTCATGTGCCAGCTACAATAACCTGGCTTTTTTTTTTTTTTTTAAAGTCTAAACAAGTTCAAGATTTTTGGAGGAAGTATTTTAAAAATGAAAACGGATCCCACCTCTCCCCCTCCAATCACTCCACGCAAGCCTGGCTTGGTCAGGAGGAGGCGGGTCACAGTTTTCACCTGACAGTTTTACGACGTAAGTTTAACATTTCATCATTAAAAAGCAAAACCACATCCAGTTAAGAACCCACGCGATACACATTCTTCAGACCCTGACTTACTGCCAATAACTGCTCTTCCTCAGAGAAGGGAGAGGAAGGGCATTCCGCATCCCGGAGTCCGCACCCTGCCTCCCGCACCCAGTACCTCGACAGGCCCTCTCTGCAGGGCCCCCGCGCCGCGCCCACCTGCACACCCCACTGCCGCAGGCTCTGCGCGACATAGTCCAGGCGGCGGCTCACGCTCTTCTTGGCCTCAGCCGCCGCCTCCTTTGTGCTGCTCACTCGCACTACCACTTGCGCCCTATCGGGGCGCGCAGACACCGCCGCAGTACCGCTGACGTGCACCTCGCGGGGCGCAATTTGCGCCTGTGCGGAGGAGAAGGGCCGGCAGGTACCAGGCAGAACTTCTCCACTGGAGACCAGATCCTTCTCCCGGCTACGATCAGCCCAGGGAATTAGTTCCACGAATACCCGCGATGAAGGAGCCTGCGGCAGCGACATCACTGCAGTAGCTGGGTTTCCATAGTAACTCCCGCTACGGTGGCCGGAGGATCCAGTTTATGCTCCGACTTCCTGTGCGAGGCGCAGAGGATGCCGGGCTGGCGCTGGTGGACTGGAACGGTTTAATGGCGCCTTGCTGTGACTTGTGGAGCACCTTATCTCGGCCTTATGAGGCGTCTGCTGAATGTGTTGGTATAATTAATTTTTAACACTTGTACCTTAAGGCCTTCATAGGTTCCTGGCCTCGGTGTCAGTACGCTGCATCCTCCCACACACTTCCAGGGTTTGTGCCCCACCCGCTGCACCTGCAGGAACCATCTGAGAGGGCATGGCGAGGCGTGACTGGGTGGCGAGTGTTTGTAATAGCGCACGGCCTTACCCTTCTCTCAAGTCAGCTCGGTCCTGGCACTCTTAGGGCTTAGTTCAGTGACTTTTCTATTTTTAAATTTCTATTTATTTATTTATTTATTTATTTATTTTTGTTCACAAGAAGTTTCTGTGGAGATGAGCTACATTTTGCAGATGTGATCTCGGGCAGTTTGTGATTCCCCAAATCTCAGTTTCTGTAGAGCAGTGCTGATAATGGTTTTAACATTCGCCATGGGGCCGTGAGGTGCCGTTATATGTAGAGTGACTGGCGTATGGAAAGCAGAGAGTAAAATAATGAATAGTTTTGATAATTTTCTGCTAAAACTTTGGAATGATTTTCAGATCTTTCGATTTGAAAACCTTGGGATGGCTGCAGTCTTGAACCTGGGCAGAAGAGACCCCAGCAGAATCAAAGCAGGTTCAATGTGGACATTGCCCCTCAAGACAGCTTGGTTTGTGTTTACTGCCTATTCTTTTCTTGAGTGAGCCTCTGCCACACATCCCTCAGCTTCTCATCTATGGCCCTCCCAGTGGTAGACCTCTTTTTACCACTAGGCAGTGATCTTTATGAAAATAGCTGTCTTCTAGGCTCTGTTCTTCTGAATACTGGAATTTTATCAGAGAATTGGTAGTAGGGGGAGAGTCTTGAATAAATATATATATATATATATATATATATATATATATATACATACATACATACATATACCATTGTCCTGAAAGGAACTGGAAAAAACCGACTAATAGTTTTTATAATTTCTATAGTTTTTATAACCCCTCTAACATTTTCCTTTTTATTGATCTGATAATTAAATAGTTGACCAGAATCAGATAGTACTTCCTCTCCACTCCATTTTCAGGTAGCCTACTGCCAAGTGAATGTAATTTTATATATCCAGTATTTATTTGATGTTTATTGTTAGACAAAGGTATATACTATTTTAATTTAGAAAGTAACTTTAAAAGTTTTCTTTCATTTTTAAAAACAATTTAAAAATGTTTCTTAAACTTTGTTCTTTTTTCTGCAGTCATAATTGTGGAAGAATATATCCAAAATGAGTTCCTGAATGAATGAAGTATTTTTTCTCTTTTTTGGTTTTTGTACTGGGGATTTAATCTGTGACCTTCTCATTGAGCTATTATTCCAACCCCTTTTTAATTTTTTTTTTTTAATTTTGAGAGAGGTTCTCACTAAGTCGCCTAGGCTGTGATCCTCCTGCCTCAGCCTCCTAGAGTGCTGGGTTTACAAGTGTGTGCTAATGAATTTTATAATCAAAGGGTTACAGAAGTTTTAAATGTATTTTGATGTAAAATAATAACAGTACTTTAAAGGGCATACAAAAATAACTTATTATGTGTCAAGTGTGAATGACCAAGGCTTAGGAACATGGATTCAGGTTATCCTGAATGATACCTTTCACCATGAAAGCAATTACATGAACTTTATAGTCACAGAACAAAAGAAATTGGGAGCATTTGGTAGATGGGCTGCAGAAGTGTGGAAGTCTCTTCTATAGATTTAAATGTTACCTCATAGCATTTTTTACTTTAGCAGTGGTAAACACTAGAGATCTGCTAAGCTTAGGGATACATTTTGAGAAGTTTTAAAACCCTTAGAATGGTTGGTCAGTTGCCAAAAAAGCTAATTGGCTATTAACGGGCCTAAGATGGTCCAAGATAATTTTGGCTTTCAGAGTACAGTGTTGTCTCTCTCAATGATCATCACATTCTAGCCATCCAGGGTCTATTCAGTCTGGAGAATTTTTAACAGAGATACAGTTTCTTAGAGAATTTCAGTTTGCAGTATTTAGAATGGGATAAAAGGTTGCAAATCAGTGGAAAATGGCTTTAAGTCAGAATATGACACCTGTTTTAATCAGTTTGTGACTTACTCATTATTTTATTTACCACTTCTGTCTGAGTTACTTTTCCAAACTGTGTACTTATCTCAGTCATAGTTTTGGTAAGCCCACTAGCTAATTGTAGCCAGAATGAGTATAGAGAAAATGTCACTGGGAGCTTCTTTGAAAGGCCAAGCAATGAGACAGGAGGCAACTCCTTAAGACTGCTAACAAAAAGCTGCATTTAAAAGGAAATACCATAAGTCTTACTTAAAATATAGGTTCATGGCAAGAGGTGATTTACATTCTCTAAGTTTGCATTATGAAATATGTATGGACCAGTCACCCAACAAAGCCATGAAACCTTTAAAACTGCTACATGGGGACCAAGTGCATGGCATTAAAAGACAAGGCTATAGAATTAAAAAAAAAAAACTAACATGAAGAACAGAAGGAAATATTGAAGGCCACTATCATCACAGGGCTGTATGTGCCCTGTGATCACTATTTGTGCCCTGAGATCATGTTTTTTTGGTGGCAACTATACTGGAGCCAAGAAGTTCTTTACTGTTGGTGAAAAGTCAATCCTGCCTCTGGCTAAGGACATTTGTTGTGTGCGTTTAGGAGAGGCTACAGTTCAACAGATGATTCCTCTTTTAGCCAGTACCATAACTAGATGATTTGATGAAATAGAGGATATGGTGGCACACCTGTTACAGGGCATTAATGAGTCACTGTGCTACATAATCTAGGATGATGAATCTATTGGTGTTGGTAATAGGCAACCATGCTTGACTTTTGTTTAATATTTTTCAGGAGAATGGGCATGAAGACATGTTTTGTGCATTTTTATTACCAACAGCTACAGAACTTTGAATGATTACATTTCAGTAAAACTAAGTTGATCATTTTGTGTTGGTATATGCATGGAGGAACTGGTTGCTATGACTGCACAGCTTTCTAGTTTTATTACTTGGATTTAAAAAGTTGCTTCTGAATGTGAGTCTGCATGCTGTATCTTCCATAGGGAACTGCTGCCTAGCTCAAAAGTGTCACCTGAACTTAATGATGTTTTGCAGGATGTGATTAAACTTATTGACCACATTAAAGTGCATGTCATTAATCCTTGTCTGTTTGTGAACTCTATGAGGAAATGGATGCAGAGTACCAAATGCCTTTAATACAAAACAGTGAATTGGCTTTCTAAAGGTAGATCACTGGCCAGAGTTTTTGACTTATAAGAGCCACTCCAGAGATTTCCTTTAGAAAGTCACCACTGATAGCACATTTCAGTGACATGGAATAGGTTGCAAAGCTTACTTATGAGTGTAAAATGTTCAGCCTGCTCAGTTGTAACAGAAAGTGACCCTCATCCCCCAGGCAGTATACTTCAGTTTCTTAGTTGCCCAGGAAACACTTCCTGTTCCAGTTCTGGATGCTTCTGGTCTCTTTGAAATGGTTGGTCACTGAGATGCCTAGCTGGCCACTATGATGTACAGTATATAAACCAATCCCAATTTATAAACCATTCTGCCTTTATAATTTCCCTGTTTGCTTATCCAATATAAGCCCTAAATCACCAGAAATCAAGGCCTGATGTTTTGGCGGTGATCCCAATCACTGCCCATCAACAAAAATAAATCTGCCTCCAGATCCTGGGTGTTGTTTTGGCATTTCTGCTTGCCATTTCATGGTAATCTCAATCCGTTACTTAAGGGCAGAATGACAACTGTGTTCCAGTTGGCAGATAAAATGGCTACATCCAAAGCTAAGTGAAATTGGAGATGATGAGTGAACATTGAGATTTTTAACACATTCAAACATTATCAGACATTTTCAAAAAGACTGATCCAAAACCCTGTACCCATCTGGTGCATGGTCATTCATCTTGGCTTTCAAGAATTTAAATAGTACTTCCTACTCACAAAAGACCCTTGAATGGGAAGGAATGGGTCCATGACCCTTTTTTAAAAAAAAATAAATCAGGTGAGTTGTCTGTGGTAGAAGAGGATCAACTACTTGTGAGCACAAATAATAGTGACTTAAAGTATGTATGAGACAACTTCAAGTCCATACTTTCTTGATTAAATTCAAAGTGGAATGTTCTGAGGTTTTCACAAAAGCACAGAAAGGAGCTCCTGGGACAAGGAGTGGGTGAGGATCATTAGAGGAGGAATGGAGCCTTGCACTTGGGTCAGAGGGCTTCAGGTGCTACACTGGGCAAAAAGCTTGTGGAGGGCCACCCCACCACCCTAAGCAGAAAATTATTGAACACTGTGAGCTGTGAGCAGAAAAGCTTCCTTTGTAGGAGAGCCACAGTCTGTATCCTTGGAGATGCAAGGGAGAGAAGGGTGTGTGGCAGAGCCAGAACAGAGTAGGTGCTCTCATATCATTTCCCCAAACACCAGCAGGCCTGGGATGACATGAGGTCCTCCACACTGGCAAAGGTGTCCCCCTGCCTACCTTGGGGTCTGTGCAAGGTTGGGTCTGGGAGTACAGCTCTTGAGACAGATGGGTAGAAGACAATGGGTAGAGGGAAGGAGGAAGGTGCCTGAGTGGGAGATGTTCTGGTGACATACTAGGCAAGGAAAGCCAGTGAAGAGAGAGGACCTGGAGACACTGGTGATATTTGCTAAGCAGTACAAGGAGTATGATTGTGAGGTCATTGGTGGAGTCACTGAAGAACCAGAATACTGGGTGCTGGGCAAACTACACCGTATCTGCTTCTTTCAAGTCAATGCAGGTAATCAGATCTTCATACCATGATGGAGGCTTACAGTTAGCTATGCCCAGACCACAGCTTGCAGCCAAGAGGCAAGTCTGAAGGGATCAGCTACCCTCACTGCTTTGGACAAGCATCCGAGTGGTCCACAGTGGGGAATTTCTTGGGTTGGACAATCAGACTGAATTCAGGATAGAGGGAGCTGTGTGGACACTGGGTTAATGCTATAACAACTGTGTCAAGGGCTTTTTATTTATTGTTTTTGTTTCCTCACTTATTCTGGGTTTTCTTTTCCTTGTTCTTGCTTCTTTGTTGGTATTTATTTTGCTTTAAGGTTTTTCTCTTTGTGCTCCCACTTTTCACTCTTATCTTATTTTTTTGACTTGCTTTCCTCCCTATTCTTTTTCCTTCTTTCTCATTTTCTCACCTCTTCTTTCCCTCTCTTGTTCTCCACCTTTCATAAAACACATATATGCATATATATATGTATGCATATATATATGCATACATACATTATATATAATATATATAGACATGAATTTTATATATATATATGTATATATATATATACATATATATATAAAATCCCTGTGTTTATATACAATAGAGTAAGATTTAGTGTCTTAGTTACTTTTTCTTATTGCTGAGACAAAATATCCAATACCAAAGTTAAAGGAGGAAAGGTTTATTTTTACTCACAATTTGTAGAGGTTTCAGTTCATAGTTGGCTAAGACAGAGTGGCATAACAGAAGGGCCCTGCAGAGCAGACAGGCAGAGAACAGCAATCAACAAGCAGGCAACAAGCAATAAGTGATCAGAGATCCTCTTTCTATCTCCTCTATCTTATTCAGGTTACCCACACTAAGGGCAGATAGTACTCACATCCAAGGAGGGACACTCTTAATCCTGCCCAGAACCATGCCAAATCAGTCACTAGACTAATTTAGTAAAAATCATGTACCCTTGATCCTAGAATCACACACTCCAGACCCAGCTACCTCCAAAAAAGACCTATGACCATATGAAGCTTTCAGAGGGGACATCTAGATGTAAACCATAATAATCAGTGATAGGATTTTAAAAAATTTTATTGGATGGAAAAAAGTAAAACTAAATTTCATAACAAAACAGAAGAATAATAATAGTTAATACATTGCATATTGTTGTCTTTAAATTACAAAATATTCAGAGTACAAAATATGAACCTTAAGATATATTTCTCCAATCAGTATTAGTAAAAACCTTTTCTGTCAATGAACTGAGACACTAATAGTTCTTCTCCTTATCCCCATCCTAGTTTCCTTTTCCCTTCGAACAATTTCTTCTTATCTCAAAATATCCATTGTACATTTTAGACTATATTCACTCTTTCAGTTTTTCACACCAGGGAGACTATGTGATGATTTATTTCACTTACTGAGTATGGTTTCAAGTTGCATCCATTTTTCTATAAATGTCTCAAATTTATCCTTATTTATGGCTGAGTAGTACTCCATTGTATAAAAAGACCACATCTTTTTTGGGGGGTAAGGGGGTGCTATGTAAATGCTTATTAAATATCATATATATTTCTTTAATTCTTTTTTTTTTTTGAGATTGTGTCTGGCTGTGTAGTTGAGGCTGGCCTTAAACTCATGCTGATCCTCCTGCCTCAGCCTTCCAAGTGCTGAGATTACAGGCATGCCCAACTAATTTATGTATTTATTTATTATTTTACTTATCATGTATTTATTAATTATTTTATTTTAAAGAACAAATAACAAAAATCAAGAAGCAAACAAACAACAAAAGCAAAATGACAACAACAATAATGAAAACAATAGTGATGTAGGGTTTCAAACCAAGATGATTGCATATTGCTATCTTCAAAATAGTTGCCCAGGTTACCAGATACAGGCATGAAAAATTGATTAAACAATATGATTTCCTTTTGGGCAGTTTATTTCCCTTTTACTATATATATATACATATATATATATGTATATATATATAGTAACTTTTGGATCTTATTTACTCTTTCAGTTTCTTACACTAGTGAGACATTTATTAAAGAGGCTTTCTTCCAGTGAACATTATTTGGCTCCTTTGTCAAAGATAAGGTGGCTGAGTGTGTTTGGAGTTGTATCCACATCTTCTAATTTGTCTGATGATCCTCAGGTCTTTTATTTGCGAGTATCATGCTTTTTTTATGACAGTAGTTTTGTGTAGTATAATTTCAAGTTGGGGATTGTGATGATCTCTGACTTGTCTATTTGCCCAGAATTACTTTTGATATTCTAGGTCTATTCTGTTTCCAAATGAATTTTAGGAAAGTTTTCTCTAGATCTGTGGGGTATGCTAATGGTATTTTGATTGGGATTGCATGAAATTTGTATAATAACTTTGTGAGTATGGCCATTTTCCCTATGTTGGTGTTATGATTTGTGTCTGGATATCCTCCTCAAAGCCTCATGTGATCATGGGAGCAGTCTAGAATTTATGATTGATTCATGGCCCAATGCTAGAATTATAGATGAGTGCCACACACACCCTAATGAGTGTGGTGTCTTCTACATACAATAAAATGGAGAGTCCTCTCTCCATGTTCCCCTCATTTTGATTTTGTTGCTTTTTGTGTTTGCCACCACCATGAACTGCTGCCCCTCTGCCATGTCACCATGCCCCTGAGCCAGCTGAAACCTCCACAAACTGTGAGCTAAGTAAAACTTTCCTTCCTTAGTTTTGAGGATTGGGTATTTTATCTCAGCAATGAGAGAAAAGTAACCAAGATAATTGCTTCTTCCTATCCATCAGCAAGAGATATCTTTGCATTTTATTTTTTTAATTTTTATTTTTAAAGAGAATAAAACTAAGCAAAACAAAACAGATTGAAGCCAATCAAAACAAAACAGTGTAGGTGATACAGGATTTCACAACAAGATAATTGGAAATCAACAATGGCTACCATAATGCCTCTTGTTGTCCTCAAAATAGCTGTCCATACCATCAGACACAAGAAAATGAAACTAGGTAGGTGCATGAGTTGAATCCCAGCACACAGGGAAGCCTTGGAATGTTGCTTCCAGGTGGTAAGACCTCACCCAGCATCCCAGATCACCAGCAGACACACAGGAGGTCCCCATGGGCCTAACTGGGCCATGCCCAGTGAACTCCAGGCAGCTATCAGGGGCCTGAATTCAGTCCTGGGAGCCAAAAGTGGGCCAGATGATTCCCAACACATTGGGGAAGCTTTGGAATATCACTTGAATCCTGGAAATATAGGAAAATGACAAAATGAAAGAGCAAAATGCAATCTCAAACTTCCAGCCCAAACCAAGTAAGCCTAGGAGACATGGACACACACAAAAAAGTAAGCCATACAACTGAAATTCCTGAAACGATAACAATTAAAGTAAAGAAACAACTCTAGGAAGCTATAAAAAACTCAGATCAGAAATAATCTCCCAGGTAAAAGAAGAAAGGATAAATGTAATGAAAGAAATGCTGAACACATCTAAAGAAGACATAGTCAAAAAATTAGAGGAACATTGCAAAAAGATGGAAACCCAAATGAACAATATAAGAAACAAACAGAAGGCATGAAGCAGATTCAAAGAGATATCCAGGAAATAAAAAATTCCATCGAAAGTTGGCAAAACCACCTCAACAAAAGTGAAGATAGAATTTCAGACCTCAAAGATAAGATTTCAGCTAGTGAACAGGAAAGGAAAGATCTTTTAAAAATAACAAGGAATCAGGAAATAACAGTCCAACAGCTGCAAGATGATGCAAAGAAAAACAATGTAAGATTGATAGGTATAAACGAAAAAGAAGGTGACAACACAAATGATATCAAGAGGCTATTTTCAGAAGTAATAGCTGAAAATTTCCCAAGCACGAGAATGGAAACTGACACACAGATCAGTGAAGCATATAGAACTCCAAATAGCTATGACCAACATAAAACTACACCCAGACATATAATAATCAATATCCCAGAAATCCAACATAAGAACAGAATGTTAAAAGCTGCTAGAGAGGAGAGACAGATCACCTATAAAGGAAAACCTACCAGAATCACAGTAGGTTTCTCAACACAATGAAGTCAAGAAGAGCATGGAATGAAGTATTTCAGATCCTTAAGGAAAAAGACTTCCAACTCAGACCTCAAAATAGCTGTCCATACCATCAGACATAAGAAAATGTGTACCCTGCAAAATCGTCCTTCAAAATGGATGGAGAAATAAGATACTTCCATGACAAAGAACAGCTGAAGAACTTCATGACCACCAAATCAACCCTGTAAAGTATAATGAAAGGCATTCTAGATAGACATAGGAAAAAACCACTAAGCAAGGCAAACAAACAGAATAGAAAGGTAAAGAATCAACAGCAGAAAGATAACCTGTCACAAGTAAACCAATATATATCAGTTATAACCATTAATGTAAATGGCCTCAATTCACCAATTAAAAGAAACAGACTGGCAGAATGGATCAAGAAATAACATCTAACCACATGTTGTATACAGGAAACCCATCTAACCCAAAAAGAAACTCATAGGCTGAAAGTTGAAGGATGGAAAACAATACTCCATGCAACAAAATCCCCTCCCCGAAAAGCAGGGATAGCTATTCTGTTTGCAGACAATGTGAACTTCAAACAAGAATGATCCAAAAAGATAAAGAAGGTCACTACATACTAGTTAGGGGAAAACTTCAAGTGGAAGAGATAATCTTAAATATCTATGCACCAAATTCAGGAGCAACCAGCTATACAAAACAAATATTAACAGAAATGAAAAAAATCAAATAAGCAATACCACAATTATAACAGGAGACCTTAACACACCATTGACACAAAGGGACAGATCAACTAGACAGAAAGTCAGCAAAGAATAACAGAACTAAATCACAGCTGTGAACAAATGGACTTAGTAGATGTATACAGAGTGTTCCACCCAATAACATCAGAATGTACATTCTTCTAAGCAGCACATGGAACATTCTCTAAAATAGACCATATACTAGCCCACAGAACATGCTGCAAAATAATTGAAATTATCCCATGCATGTTATTGGATCATGGTGCCATGAAACTGGAAATTAATGACAAAGAAACTGCAAACCCCCTACAAACACATAGAAATTGAATAATACACTCTTGAGCAATCAATGGTTCACATAGGAAATTGAAGAAATTAAACAATATCTACAAGCAAACAAAAATACAAATGCATCATATCAGAACCTGTGGAATACAATGAAAGCAGTCCTCAGAGGAAAATTTATTGCAGTGAATTCCCACATCAGGAAAAAAAGAATGAACACAAATAAACAACCTGATGCTACACCTCAAACATCTAGAAAAAGAAGAGCAAGTCAAGCCCAAAAGCCAAAAGAAGGGAGGAAATTATAAAGGTCAGAGCAGAAATCAATGCAATAGAGACTCAGTAAATAATACAAAGAATCAATGAATCAAAGAGTTGGTTCTTTGAAAGAATAAATAAAATTGATAAGCCTCTAGCCAATCTTATTTTAAAAAGGAAAGAAAAAAACTCAAATTCATGTAATAAGGAATGAAAAGAGTGAAATCACTGCAGGCCTTGTGGAAATACAGAAGATCATTACTATCTATTTTGAAAACCTCTGCTCTCATAGGCTTGACAACAAAGAATAAATGGACAGATTCCTAGAAACACATGAATTACCAAAGCTGTGTGAAGAAGATATAAACTGCTGAATAACCCAATTTCAATTAATGAAATTTAAAATTTAATTAAATCCTTACCAACAAAGAAAAGTCCATGTCCAGACAGATACACTGCAGAATTCTACAAGAAATTCAAAGAAGATTTAATGCCAACACTGCTCAAACTCTTCAATAAAATTGAAATTCTCCCTATCTCATTCCTGGAAGCAAGTATTACTCTAATACCAAAACCTGCGAAACACCCAACCAAAAAAGAGAACTACAGGCCAATCTCCCTAATGAACATGGATGCAAAGATTCTCAATAAAATATTGGCAAACAGAATGCAGCACATCATCAAGAAGATTATACACCATGCCCAAGTGGGATTCATCACAGAAATGCAGGGATGGTTCAACATACATAAATCAATACATGTAATCCACCATATCAGTAGAGCCAAAAAATAAGAGCCACATGATCATTTCTATAGATGCAGAATTTGTAATAGCCAGATCTTGGAAACAACCTAAATGCCTATCAACTGATGGATAAAAAAGAAGTGGTATTTTTATATAATGGAATACTACTTAGCTATAAAGAATGATCACACTATATTTATAAGTAAATGGATGCAACTTGAGACCATACTCATAAGTGAAATAAATCAAACTCATGTGTAAATACTCTATTGTCTCCCTAGTGTAAGAAATGGTAAGAGTACATAACATTAAAATCTCAATAAGTACAGTGAAATGATAAGAATCTACTTAAAGGGGAAATAAAATATCTCAGGGCAAATGAGGAAAAGAAAAAGGAAGGGAAAAGAAAAAATATCTAAAATTATATACACACACTTAGAATAGCTAAGACGATTATGCTACAAATTCTATAAATTCTTCAAACAAAATGGTTAACATTCATAGGATTAGAACAATTGTGCATATTATTGTATGGTGATCTGAGGAACTCTTGAAGATCATTATGTAAAATAACAACCCTAGTTATGCTTATACCACCTTGTTTTGAAGGCCTATATTGTCAGTGTTTTGGGCTCTTTGCTACTGTTATTTTTTTTTTTGTTTTATGTTTTCCTAGGAATTTCTTTTGTTTAGTTTAGTTTTCCCCTCTAATACAGAAAAGATAGGTATACATGTAGAGATTCATACATGCATAGAACAGCTTATGAGAATTGATTATATAATGCATGATGAAATGAACAGCTACTCTGAAGAAAAAGAGATATTATAGTACCCAGTGCTGATTCCATAGCATCATGCTGTGAAATCCAGCAATACTATTATTCTGTGTTCAGCGTTATTTTAGCCTGTTTTGTATTATTTAATTTCAACATACATGAAGGTATGGACAGCTATTTTGAAGAAAATGAGAGACATTATCATGGACTTCCCTATTGTCTGGTTTTGAAGACCTAAAATACCTTCATTATTGTGTTCTGATCAGTTTAATACTACTTTATTTTGTGTGAATTCATTGTGTGTGAAGATATGGACAACTATTTAGAAGAAAATGAGATAATAGTGAAGATCTGTTGTCTTGCTTTGAAATCTGTGTCTCTTACATTGCTTTCTTCTGATCTGTTTTGTTCTGTTTTGTTATATTTAATTTTACTGTCTTTAAAACAAAATAAAATAAAAAAATGAAACTAAACAGAACAGAATAGAACCAATAAAAACAAAACAATGAGGATTTGAAAAGAAGATAATAAGAAATCCAAAATAGCTATTATCATATATCTTATTGTCTTTGAAATTATTGCCATGTTATCAGATATGATAAAAATCAGATAAGACAAAATAGAATAAAACCAAACTAAACAAAACAATGAAGATGATACAAGACTTTAAAACAAGATAATAGGGAATTGATAATGGCTACCACCTTCAGAAGGAGATCCCATGTAGATGCTATACTGTGTATTGTTATCCTCTAAATAGATGATCAGATTACTAGCTTTAGGCCTGCAAAGTCAATGAAACACTAAACACTGCAACCATTAAGTTGAATTTAATTTCAGTGGTTATTATCTCAGCCTTTGTTTCTCCAGATCAGCTGGTTGTTCATGGGGTAGTGGTTGGGGGACCTTGGCTCTTCTTGTCTCTCAGCCCACTGACTAACAGGAAGTGGTTGGCATCTGGTTGTCCTTGCTGTGGCCCATGCATGTTCTATCTTTCATTTTCTGTTATCCTTTTCAATCTCCTTTTTCAGAGTGATTCAGTTTTCAAGGTATAGATCTTTTACTTCCTTTGTCAGATTGATTCATAGGTATTTCATTTTTTGAATGCTGTTAAGAAAGGATTCTATAGTATGTAATGGGTCTTGATAAATGAGCTAAATTATCATAACATGTTTTAATGTTTATGATCAACATATGTTTGAATCTGGTGATTCTGCTATTATTGCCAGTAGAAATTCTGTCCTCCCAAGGCAGTGACTGATCTAACTCAATTAAATTGAATATGTTGAATTGGTAGACAGTATCTTTTGAAAACTAAAGCCAAGCTCAATCACATCACTGGAAAACAGAAATTAACTAAAGAGATTTTCATGCCAACAACAAAACCTACACAAACTGTGAACTAAATAAATATTTCTTTCCTTAATTCTTGGCATTGAGTATAAATCTGGCAGAAGAAATTTCAAAGCAGTCAAATATTGAGGTGGTGGCATGGATACTATTGGGGATTTTTAGTCAGACCTATGTTTAGAATCAAGAGTAAAGAGCAAACAGGATGATTTAAAATGTTGTGAGTTTGGTCAGAAAAGAAGCTCTAATAAAACTGTGGACTACAAACATGGAACTGAGATCTTGATTACTGAGAAGGAACAACAGAATATAAAAGATGGCCTGAAGGCATCACAAGAAGTAGCAAGTTGTCACTCTTTCCAGCTTCAAAACTACAAATGTGAAAGACTTTGGTTTGAGGAGAAAGCTGAAGAGCACCATGTTCCAGAATGATAGCAGCATAGAGAATTTGTTCCTCAGAATTGGATTCTTAGTGCTCAGCAATCCAGGCACTTAACTTCTACAGTCAGAGAGAGAAAAGCTTTACTACTGTTTCAGTTGGCAGCAGACCTTTGGCAGTATCCATGTGGTGCTGATTTTAGGCACATGTAGAATGCAAGAGTTGTGGGGATAAGAAAGCTTCTGTTCTGATTTCGGAAGACCTGGGAGGCCAAGCAGTGTGTACCTGAGAGGGCAATGTGTGAAGCTGTGAGTATAAAGCTAAAAGCAAAGTGTAGACCCCAGAACTTTGGAGGATCCAGGAACATGGATCATCTAACAAAAGGAGGGAGTAAAGTGGGCCTATGTGAGGAGTTCTGGGAGCTACTACCACAGGAAGAACCATAGGGGTAGAGTCACCCAAATCTTTTGGAGCTGATGACTGGTTACAGATTACCTCAGATGCTGCATATGGAACCACAGGACTTTGCCGGAGTCCAGCTGTGGCAGGGCTAGGGTTTCCCAAAGGTGGACGAGGAGTCGGCGAGTGAGAGACAGAAAACACTGCACACCAGTCTGTGAGTGAATCTGAATCCACCTTTATTTTTTAGAAGCTGGAATATATATTTGCCAACCCTGGCAGCAACCCCCAGCCCCAAGCAGGAAATGCCCCAGGCCCAGGGCCAGGCAGGGACAATCCCAAACAATAGGTGTTAATTGACCTCAACTCCAAGCAGAAGGTGCCCCAGGTTCAGGGCAATAGGTATCAATTAACATTTTAATCTTGACATTTAGTCAGCCCGGGAAATGCAAGCCGATGCACCTGGACGCCCGCAGGAGGACCGGACGCCCGCAGGAGGAAGAGATGTGTGAGACTATTATGCCGCTCCCTACATTGCTTTCTTTATCATTTATGGGAGTGGCAGTGCCTGCGAGGACAGCGCCTGTCTTAGGTCAAGAACTCTTCACATGTACCCAACCAGGCCTTACCCGTCATGGGCCTGCAGGACAGCAGTTGGTCCTGTGCCTGTCTTAGGTGGCCGGTGGTGTAACATATGTGTCCTAGTTGCCCGTCTTTGGCTGCCTGTCCAGTGTCTCAGGGCAGTTGTCTCACAGGAATTTTGTAAATCCTCCTCCATGAGCTCTTTCACCCAAAGCTCCCACATAAACT